>AP027102.1:41746699-42101326 GCA_028142955.1 Pinctada fucata | reverse complement strand
TGTCTTTAACGTAGACCTTAATTTTTTTTACCTTGTTTGAAAATGTAATTTAGAATTAATTCAATCACATTGTACATTGTGTCAATACTATATGTACATGTATATAAATTACAAATAGGAAATTATAATGAGTTGACTTGGCCATTTGACCTCGAAGAAACAGTTTTGCATTTGACTATGTAGTAATTTACTAAGTACCAATAATACATCACAAGTCACATTTAAACTTTGCATGAAGATAGATCTATGATGAAGTTCAGGTCCTGACTTCAGGTATTCACCTTGACCTTGAGATTTGACCTCAACCTTGAAAATAAGAGTTTGAATTAAGATATAATTATATTGCAGTACTCTCGTTGCCGAATCATGATAATCAATGTCTTTACTAAATTATTGCATGTATATATTAAGCAATTGTACATGTGTGCTGACAGATGAGCTATACATACCATTATCTGAAGAGGCTGTAAAAGCTGAAACACGTATTATATAATAAAATGTGGAATAAAATATCGCTTCTTGTGGTGATAAAACTTTTTTTTCTATATAAATTTTCTTTGCGTTGGACTCAATTTCAATTTTGATATTGTATGAAACCATGAACTTGTACTATTATTTAAAAAATATAACATTTTTTTTAATTGCATCATGGAGGTAGGACATGATGACATGTATTGACCTCGACCTTGGCAACCTTAATATCGTGAACTGTACATACACCAATACTCTATGAAGCATCGGAAAACAATTGACACAGAGGTTGATCATGATTAGTGGAACCGATTTCTGGAACTGAATTTAACCTTGAGGATATGATTTAAATTGTGTCAATTTGAATACTATATTAAAGTCTCACTATCGAGAAACATTGATTTTGCACTCTGTTGCTTTTACTACACAAAATGTTTCAAAGCACAATCTGCTGACAGCAATCCAGTCATTAATTTATATAACCGATTTGAGTTGTGTCTTAAATTCCTTTCCCTGTACTTTTTTCTCGTTTAATTCCTGTACATGGGCGAAGGTTAAGTCGCAAAATTTCAGTTTCATTTCTCCGTTAAATACCTTTGCTGAAATCATTATCTCTAAGACTAAGACAGTTCCCCAGATGAACATGAAATGCGATGTTTTCTTGAGTATTTTTTGGCAACACAGGGATTTATCACTCTTCCCGTTTGCTCTATTTTAATACTATGGGATCTAGATAATCCATAGAAATTATAGCAACCTGCAAGTGTGATAAATCCCTGTGTTTGGCTATTTCTGTGGCTCCAGACGTGAAGAATACAAAACAAGAGGCCCAAGGGGGTCACATCGCTCACCTGAGATGCAAACAAAAGAATGATAGTGAACAATTTGGTGGAGGCCTTCAGTACTTGCTTCCTGTAAGGTTTCGTGAAATTCTGTGTAGCGGTTGCAGAGAAGAAGTCGAAAATTCGTCAGCCAATCAGAGCCCTCGGCGACCATATTTGTTGACCGATCGGCACAAAAAACACAAACTTGGTAGAGGACTTTGAGTACTTGCTTCCTGTAAGGTTTTGTGAAATTCTATGTAGCGGTTGCAGAGGAGAAGTCGCCGAAAAATGCGTCTGCCAATCAGAGCCTTCGGCAGCTATATTTGTTGACTGATCTGCGCAAAAAACACAAACTTAGTAGAGAACCTTGAGTACTTGCTTCCTGTGAGGTTTCGTGAAATTCTGTCCAGCGGTTGCAGAGGAAAAATCGAAAATGTAGGAAGTTTACACGGACGGACGACGCGCTAAAACAATAGCTCACTCGATCTACGCGCTGGTGAGCCAAAAAGCCCCCCCCCCCCCCCCCCCCCCCCCCCGAATGTGTCCATGGTGAAGATTTGTATCCCCGGTCCCCTTAATTACCTATAAAGAAACATTGATATTGCACTCTGTTGCTTTCATAATCACAGAAACTGCCAACGACACTTGGATATTTGGTTGGTAATACACCCCTACCAACCAAATATCCAAGTGTCGTTGGCCGTTTCTGCGGCTATTGCTTTCACTGCACAAAGCGTTCCAAAGCACAATCTGCTGCCAGCAATCCAGTCATTAATTTACCCATTTCAGTGGTGTCTTGTTTCTCACTAAATTCCTTTCCATGTACTATTTTCATTTAATTCCTGAGCATGGGCGAAGGTTTGACCCTTGTCAAAGTCGCAAAATTTCAGTTTCATTTGTCCGTTAAATACCTTTGAGGAAATCATGATCGATCTCTAAGACTAAGACAAATCTCCATTTGAACATGAAATGCGATGTTTTCTTAAGTATCTTTTGGCTACACAGGGATTTATCACTCTTCCCGGTTGCTGTATTTAATATGGCATCTAGATAATCCATAGAAATTAGAAACCTGTAAGAGTGAAAAAAACCCTGTGTTTGGGTATTTCTGTCCAGGCGTGAAAAATAAAAAAGCCCCCCACCCCGAGTGTGTCCAGGTTGAAGATTTGTACCCCCGACGCTAGCTACATACATGTACATGTATCTGGCGAGCGGAGCGAGCATTAGCGATATTTAGGGGAGATTGCTTTCAGACAACAGATCCCACCCCATCTAGTGTACATACATATTAAGGTTATGTTAAATTGACTTTCTCAGTAACTATGGGGGGAATGGGGGTACCACTCTCCCCTCCCGCCCCTTCCTCCCACCTCCCGCTCCCTATTTTCCCCTCCCACCCCCTTTCTCCCTCCTCCCACCCCTTCCTCCCTCCTCCCTTTTCAATCATAAGTCCCCGTGCTTAAAGGAAATACATGTATGACAATTAATGCACCAAACTGACATACTTATCACATTATACATATATAAATAGGAAAAGGCCTTCGAAAACTTCTAAATCATACGAGCGGACATGGTTTTATTAGTGTACTTTGCCTTTAGACACGGTCCATTTGAAAATCAGGGGGTGGCTTTTTTTTTTTTTTTTTGGTTGTTATCTGGGCAAAATTTTTTTTCTTACAAAGTTGGAGCAAATTATTTTTTCTATCTATATAATTACATGTATATAATACTAGTAAATCTGTAATGCACAGGTAAATTTATATGTTAAGAGAAAGCTTTAGCGAGCGAAGCGCCTCCCGCCCCTTCCTCCCCCTCCCGCCCCCTTTCTCCCTCCTCCCCTTTTCTCCCCCTCCCTTTGACCCCCCTCAACTATATCACAAAAAGACCGATCAAAAATTGTATTTCACGCCTGGAGCCTGGGTTTAAATTCATATCAGGCTATATCCGCCAAGTGAAATCAGTGTCCCGATTTTTCTTTTCTTTTTTCTTCTTCTTCTTCTTCTTCTTTTTTCTTTTTTCTTTTTTTTTTTTTTTTTAACTTGTACTCAAAAAGTATCATTTCCACTTCCATGGAAGTAATATATAATCGCACGTTTTCTGTTAGAGTTACCCTTCTTTGAACAAGTTTGTGGTAGGGAAATCTAATGAACCAATCGGACGGATTGTTACATATGCCACTCAGAAGCCACACCCTCCCGTCAGCGCCATATTGGATTTGCTGTCGAGCAGATAAATTAAAACTAACACTTTTTGGTAAGTGTGCCGTCACTATTCGATAAATGTGCTTAAAACATGTAAATTCAAGAATACCAAAAATCAAATTCTTTGTAATTCGTAAATTAGAGAGTTTGAAATCAAACAGAATGAATGAAAATTCCCGAATTTCCACATTTCTCTCCACTGACTGTTCAATGTTTTTATATTTTTGAGGTCACGTCATCTGTATCGGCTCAATTTAGCTTTATGTATTTGACTTCAATTAACTTCTCTGTCATTAATAATAATTGTAGTTATCTTTATACTTGGTCTAATCATTAGGGCCTGATGTTATGTTTTTCTTTTTGCATTTTAACATGGAATTGTTGAATAAACATGTCAGATGTTATAAACATCTGATACTCGAGGGGTTGGGAGGGGGGAGGTAAGGGAAATGTGAGAGGGAGGGAGGTACTCCCCCCCCCCCCCCCCTTTCCACAATTCCGTCCCCTCACACTCCCGTGAAAAAAGTATATATCTATATATCGTGTTATATCCCAAAGAAAGCTATACAAAAATGTAAGTCTCAATCAAGGCATAATTTTGAGTCCCAATCAGGCTTTTTTCCTTTTACATGTTCTAACCAAAGAATTTGTGCATGAAACCATATGTACATGTATACTATAAGTTAAAAAAAAAGATGTTTTTGTGAATTCAGAATACGCAAGATTGCAACTACAGCACGTGTACATGTAGCTTGTCCGTTTTGATTTGCATTTAGTCACCTACCTAAACAACTGATCAAAACTTGGGCACCTTTTCCTTTTCTGCTCAAGTAAATTGATGACGTCACGACAATGGAGAACAATCAGACGTGCGCAAAAACATCGGTATAACTTTTGTGAGATGTAATAAAAAAAAACTATTTGCGATCATTCCATATTGTCAGAGTAAGAAACTTGACCTGAGACAAGTATTTTGAATTTTCATCGCAGCATTTCAAAGTCTATAAAATCAATAAAATCATCAGATGCAGCAGTCTTCACAAAAAGTATTTGAAACTGCTAGCCCGAAGACAATTTCTACAAGTTTTTGTTTAGTTCATATAGTAACTTTTATTAGGCCAAGAAAAAAAATATGTGTGTTTCCCATAACATGCTGAAAAAAAAATAGGGTAGGTCGGTCGGAATTTTTTTTTTTTTTTTTTTTGGAATTTTTTTTTTTTGATGATTTATTTTTCTAGCAATGTTTATAATTATATTTCAAAAGAGATCTTAAGGGATTAATAAGTCTCGCTATGCTTCGCAGGCGACACAAAAATGGAATCATGACCTTCAAACATGTGTAGTCTGTTTCAAGACACTCAGCGGTATGAGCGGCCTGCTTTGTATGCTAGGCGAAGCCGCCGTAAGGAGTTTACCGACTATTTAGAAAAGGGGGAAAGGAGGTAATTTTGTGCCTGCAACCTTTAGGAAAAAGTACATGTTTTAAAATGATTTTACCCTTCTTAAAACTGGCCTCCCAAGCATGGTGACCTTGAATCTGGATTTTTTATGATCTATCTAGAGCTCATTGTTTTTTTTTTCCTAACAATGACAATGACCTTTGACCTAATTAGACCAAATCAAAAGGCTTCTCCTCCTGATAAAAAACGTATTTCTAGTCCGAAATACCTCGATACCAAATCCAGCCTTTGACGATTATTTTGGAGAATGGAAGCTGGCCTGCCAACCCAACCCAGCCTCATACCACCCAAATAGTCACCAAAGGCTCGCTTTGGCCGGGTATTTCTGACTAGCAGATCCCCACAGATTTGGTTTGGCTAGATGGAAAGGTTCTTGAGTTTTTACTTGGATACCAATATTTCAAATGAATATTTCTACACAAAGGACGTAGACCTTTGACCTCACCCAAAAAATCAATAGGCCTACATGTACTTCCATATTGATCCCTATATTGAAATGCAACGTCACAATAACGCCAAATTTCATTGTGTACGGCAATAAAACGAGAACATAATCGCCGTTAAAAGTAAACGTCACCATAAATTGTCCTAAATTTTGGAAAATAGAGATAGCATCAGAATGGGAGTAACTTGCTTCTGACGTTATGTTTGCAACCTATAAGTGCTGATTTCACGGGGCAAACATCCGTTTTACGTGTTGCCAGAAAAAAAAGCATTTACTGGTCGCAAACATACGGTAACGTCAGAAGCAAGTAATCAGTTTGGATCTCGAGTTTAAGACGAGTTATCATGTGGAAAACCGTGACGGAAGGACGGGAATGACGCTCACAAATACGTTGCAAGGGGGGGGGTTAAAATTATTGAAGAAGTCGGTTGGTTTGAAATACTTAATTATCAAGGCTTTGGTTTGTCAGAGTGAGACGTTTGATCCGTTGTCAAGGCATAGAAACATAATATGGTTAGATCTGCTCAAACAAAGATATTGTAGGTGTATCTCGTTGACGCGTACAAAAATATTCTATGAATAAAATATCAAACCATCCTTTGTCTAAGGACTAATTTGCTAAAACTTATCCTGTATGCAGCATAATGCCTTTTTTTAGCTCTACTGGTCTCAGACCAGTCGAGCTTATGCGATCGCCCTTCGTCCGGCGTCCGTCCGTCTGTCCGTCTGTCTGTCTGTCCGTCTGTCCGTAAACAATTCTTGTCCGGACAACTCCTCTGAAACTGTTAGAGATAGAAACATAATTCTTTTTGTATTTTACTTGGTCCATGGTCTAGTTGTGCACCTGACATTCAGTTTCAGTCCCTGACTCCCAGGGTCTTAGAAAATGGGCGTGGTCATTAAATTCTATGTAATTTTGTCCGGATAGCTCTTCTATCACTATAAATGATAGAGACATAATTCTTTTTGCAATATGATGGGTCTGTAGTCTAGTTGTGCACCTGATATTTTGTTTGAGCCAATGACCCCCAGGGTCTTAGAAAAGGGTGTGGCCATTTTCTTTTATATTATTCCAGATAATCTTATGCTTACAAATGTACAGCGCTGACACTATAAATAATGGAGACTAAATTCTTTATGCAATATGATGGGTCTGTAATCTCGTTGTCCACCTCATATTTTGTTTGAGTCTCTGACCCCAAGGGTCTTAGAAAATGGGTGTGGTTGTTTTCTCTCTATTAAACTACATGTGATCTCATGATAGCTAATTTCCCAGAATTTATGGATAATAGTTAATTGATTTATTTCAAAATATTATCGGTTTACAGTTTAGATGTCATTACAGTATTTTACTTCAGTCCCTGTTCCCTAGGATTCTGGAAAATGGGTATATGGCTATTTTCTCTTACCCTATCTACATGCATTTAGAGTACATAAGTGACAGAAACTATAAATAAACAAAGATATTGCAATTTTACAATATTATCATAGATGAGTCTGTAATTTAGTTTTTCTCATATTTTATTTGGGACCTGACCCAGGATTTTATCTTCAATTCTATAGAAACGCTAGGGGATAGTTTCGGAATTTCCTCTGATCAATCAATCAACATGAAAATCTTTTCTATAGTGTTTATACAGTGCAAGAAAGATATCAAATAGTCAAAATGCATGTATTTCTCACTTATTTTTTATTTGTTTAACATGTTTAAGGTGTAAGATTTTTGGGGAGAGTAGTGAGAATTTTTGTTGCAAGAGTAGAATGTCCGAAGTGATCACAGACTTGAGCTGTGCTTTCTGTGAAATGGGAACACCAGAATCACAAAGATTGATCATTTTATCAAATGAAATAGCAATAATGCATCCTTCACATTGCCAAATGAAAGGAATATTGTGCTTGTGTAAGTTTTTTTTTTTTGAGGGGGGGGGGGGAGAGGGGGGAGGTAACTAGAATTGTCCTAAGTGATCACAGACTTGAGCTGTGCTTTCTGTTAAATGGGAACACCAGAATCACAAAGGTTGATCATTTTATCAAATAAAATAGCAATAATGCATCCTTCACATTGCCAAATGAAAGGAATATTGTGCTTGTGTAAGCTTTTTTTTTGGGGGGGGGGGGAGAGAGGGGGGAGGTAACTAGAATGTCCTAAGTGATCACAGACTTGAGCTGTGCTTTCTGTTAAATGGGAACACCAGAATCACAAAGATTGATCATTTTATCAAATAAAATAGCAATAATGCATCCTTCACATTGCCAAATGAAAGGAATATTGTGCTTGTGTAAGCTTTTTTTTGGGGGGGGGGGGGGGGGAGAGGGGGGAGGTAACTCTTACATCTTTCTTTCTTCTTATAAATTCCTCCACTGCTTGGAGTACCACCCCCAATGGGATGTAAAACTGTGTGGTTTGATAAAATTTTTCATAATGTTTACATTAAAGCAAGTGACACATGTTTTAATAGAAGATAATATAACAAGAGATGCCTTATTGGCATATCTACTATGTGTTAATCAAATTTAAAAAAAATTAAAATAAAATACTAAAAAAATCATTTGTAAAAGCCGACTCATACAAAAATATTTCAACCCAGGAAAACTTCTACCAAAATTTTCCTTTATTGCCATTTGACAATATTATCATAGATGAGTCTGAAATTTAGTTTTTCTCATATTTTATTTGGGGCCTGACCCAGGATTTTATCTTCAATTCTATAGAAACGCTAGGGGATAGTTTCAGAATTTCCTCTGATCAATCAATCAACTTCAAAATCTTTTCTATTATGTTTATACAGTGCAAGAAAGATAACAAACAATCAAAATGCATGTATTTCTTACTTATTTTTTAATTGTTTAAGGTGTAAGATTTTTAGAGAGAGTAGTGAGACTTTTTGTTGCAAGAGTAGAATGTCCTAAGTGATCACGGACTTGAGCTGTGCTTTCTGATAAATGGAAACACCAGAATCACAAAGATTGATCATTTTATCAAATAAAATAGCAATAATGCATCCTTCACATTGCCAAATGAAAGGTGCTTGTGTAAGTTATAGAAGTTGAATTTGTAACAGGAGAGGGAGAGATGTGACTGTACCGGGAATCGAACCCGAGATCTTCTGCTATCAAGGCAGACGCTCTTACCAACTGAGCTATCTGGGCACGATGCCCGTTCCTGCCACACTCCTCTCTACCAATTTTTCAGGTTTCCATGCACTGGAAACCTCACACAAAACTCCACTTCACCTTGAGTCATTTAGTTTGGTGCCAATTCTGTAACAGGAGAGGAAAAGATGTGACCGAACCGTGAATTGAACCCGAGACCTTCTGCTGTCTGGGCAGACGCTCTTACCAACTGAGCTATCTGGGTACGATACCTGTTCCTGCCATAAATTAATGGTAATAAACTAATGTTTCAGGCCTTTTTGTCAATTGGACCTCGAGTCATTTTGTCCTTTTAAAATTTGACCAATCAAAAACATCATTTCAACCTCATGCAGATTTTGAAATATTTTTCTGAACTGGGATTTATGATAGAAATGTTTTCTATAGAGGATCAAATATTTCATACCGGTATGTAAAAATATTTTGTATTATATTTTAATAATTAGCTTCTGTCTACATTAATACCACATTCGCCCTAAAAGTTCATGTTCTTCGTTCAATATTCTATTTACATTGTTTTACATTTACTAAATAAATAGCGTAAAACCTTTTTAGGTTTTTAGAACAAAGTGGCCGATTCTTTTAAAATTTCACTCGGTAGGCCACATGTCCTATTATATTTAATTTCAATCTGAAACTGCCTGATTACTTGATCTAAGTATTTTCACTGGTCAGTATAAGAAAGAAGGAAATATCTCTTATAATAGAGTATCCTATGCAATACTATTTCAGCTCAAATGAGAGGTTATTTATGCCTTTAGTCTTAATTTTATAAAAGGGCATATAGTGGTAGGTCTGTCTGTTCATCTGTTTGTCTATCCATCCGACTGTCAGTATATCATTCCATTCAACTAAATTCTGATGAAAGGGTATAAGATAATAGAGCTGTCATATATTGCATGTCTATGAACCTTGAGAAAGCTCATCTTTTGGAGCCAAATTTTTAACCTTTGACCCCATCACTGACCTTTGACCCACATTTTTTGAAAAATAAAAACATCTGTTATTTTAGTTTTGATACATATGGTATGTTATACATGTTGTATATACACGTTTTTAGTAATTCTCTCACATTCTAGAGAAATCTAAGGCACGGTCCATTTGATATTCTTGGGGGGGGGGGGGGACTCCGTTTTTTTTCAAAAAAAAAAATTTTGCCTTGAATTTTGATGAAAAAATTAATTAGGAATTGATGGATATGCATTGGCATGTGGTTGTTGGTTCTAATAAAAAAAAACTTGATACACATTTATCCCGCCTCTGGCAAATTTCTTGCAATCTGATTGGTCGAGAAGAACCAAATATTATGTTGTATTATTTTACTAACAGAATATTATTTTGATATCCTGCTTCTACTAAGATGCTTTATGCTTTTGACGTCACCAAAATGCTTTAGAATATGTTGACGTAACATACACAAACCAAAAGCGATTCAGCGGGATAAATTCGTTATAGAGTGTTTTACAGGGGGGATATAGAAATATATTGGGTCGATGAAAAAAGTGGTATTAGGCAAGGTGAAGTCCAGCATTCATTCTCTTGAGTGTATATGTACAAATCAACCAGGAGAGCTTCAGTCTCATCAGAGACTTCTGGTTTCGTCTCAGCGTTATTCGAACACAAAAACGTTATTTTACAATATAAATGTGAACAAGATGGGTCTTTTAAATTATCGACAAGCGCGTAGTCGCGCTCAGATATAAAATTGCTGCACTATTTGCGAATTTGTTCTCACCAAGCTTATTGATGATCTTTTATTTGAATCTTCGATTTTTCAGTTTATACGTAATTTTATAAACCGTAGGAAGCATCGTTACATGTTTTGCAAGAGACGTTTGCGTGAAATAAAACGACCGGCACGTGCATGACCTCAAATATTTACTTAGGTTATACTAGGTAAATCAATAATTACTACCAAATCATCAAAACCCTAGTAATGCGTTTTTATAACAATCAGTACGCCTTTTTTGAAAAAAAAAAAACAAAGCCTGTCCGAAAGGGCCGTACAATAAGTAACTTTCAAGAGAGAATTATATATTATTTTTACAATTTCTAGGAGTGTATAATTATGGAATAATATTAAACGGTAGATGATAGATAATGTTAAAAAGCAGAAGATTTCGCCAAAATTGATAGATTTAAAATTTATGGCACACATTTCGTAAGGCGCGACGGTCGTTAATATTGGTGAAGAAATACCTAAATGCAGCTAAAAATCGGGAAAAAAACGTTAGGGTCGGCGGGTTTGAACAGGGTCGGTCGGGTGATGGGAAACAAAGGTATTTTTTCTTTTGGCCTTAGTAAGTGAAATTACACTAGCGGCAAGCCCGACAAAATTTCAACTAGCCATGAGCGTCCGGCTAGTGAATTTTTTTAAAGACTTGGATATTCAACTGGTTATTATAGATGTGATTGGTGTAACTGATTCCCTATCATACATGTAACTATGTGAACTTTAATTATGTGAACTTCAACTATGTGAATTTCAAAGTTATAAGTTGAACCCTTGAGGTGATCGCTACCTGTTGTGCACATTCAAAGTCCATCAAATTTGCAGTGTTGGTCAAGCATTGTTAGACTAATCAACATATACATGTATGAGGGTCAACATGGTAAAGTTCACCTTTAAGCTTGTTAACATGGTTAAGGTCAAGGTGGCATATTTAGGGTCAAGCATGCAATATACGGTACCTAATAGTATTCAAACAGTTCTATTTTGAAGAAAGATGAAAATTGTACAGCTTCATCATGTTCATTATACCCCCTGCAAACGAAGTTTGGGGGGGTATATAGGAAACACCCTGTCCGTCTGTCCGTCTGTCTGTCTGTCCGTCTAACCATCTGTCCATCCGTCCGGTTAAGACGTTCTTAAAGCAGATAAGTCTTTAAGTACATGTATAAGTGATAGGGCTTTCATATTTCATACATGCATTCACCATAATAAGTACTACATTTTGATACCAAGACATTTTACCTAGTGACCTTGACCTTGAACTTTGACCTTTTATATATTTATATAGGTTCCTATGTCATAAATAAATCCGTGTAGAGAAAAACGTCCCACTGGGGGGGGGGGGGGTATAATTCGTCACTTTAGGGCAGTTCTACAAATGTAGTTAATGCAACTTAATATTAAATGTACATTTAGTTATCATGGTTATTATAAGTAAGTCAAAATGGATCATAATTGTATCAACCATACTACACTGTACCGGTACATGTATATCATTGATTATATTGTATCATACATTTGTACATGTCATAAGGGATGCATGTTTCAGACTCACTGTGTCACAGAGACTTTAGGCTTTTTGAATAAAGACACAAACACTCAGATAAACAAATTTTCGATGATTTGCAATGAACGCCAGAGAAGCAAGGATGGATTTTACCTAGAATTGTTATAGATCGTCGTTTTTACACTTGATAAAGGCCAAGGGCCGAAAATTTGTGAATTTGAGCGTTTGTTTTTTTATTTGTATCATCCTAAGATTCCCTTCCCTCTGGAAGAAATTTTCAATCTAAGGCTTTATGGAATGTGCATTCCACCTTTAACCATGAAACTTTGTACACATCTTGGTATAGTCATGATTATAAATAGTGAAGCATTCGCTCATCTTACACGAGATGATGAATTATCTATGTTACAGGGGTGTTTGAAAAATTACGAAACTTGGCACATAGCCTCTTTCTTTTCAAGGATGTCAATCACTCAATGAAATTTTTTGAAACATTTAGTACAGTATGAAGTAGGGTAAGGCAAATGATTTTCAAAACCAAAATATTTTTAATACTGTAACAAGACTTTTATCATGTTTAATCCTAGTTTTCAATTACTTATGTTTAAAGTAGTATACTTGTTTGTAACTTATCGGAAGTTATCCTCAACACTAGCATTGATTCCAGTGATTTTTTCAGCAATTTGGGAATGGGGTCGGAGCCCATGCAATTGGGAAAATTAACGACATTTGGGGAATATTTTGGGAAGTACTAATATAAAAGTAAAGTGACAATTCATACAATCAGAAGTTCAGAATTGAATGTTACATCATATAATTTTCTTTTAAATATGATTTAATTTCTTTTGCTTACAACAATATGGCAAATAATTAGTAAATTTGCTACTTTTGAACCACTAAATTTCACTAATTTCGGTGATAATCCATCTTATGATCTATTGGTGATTGGTATATTTAAGAACCACAATTGGGAAATAAAAATACTATTTTTCATTGGGAATGGGGCCGCATAATGGCCCCAAAAAGGGGCAAAAAAACCCTGGATAAGGATTCCAAGGAAATTGGCTTATACCAGTATTCTGATATGAAAGAAAACAGTGTGTACACATAATCATGATAATGTCATCGCACAATTAGCAGTTCAAAATGTGTTTTATGAGTTATGACACATAAAATTTGATTGTTATGTCCCAAAATGAGATACATTTATCAGGCTCGTGGGTGGTATACATGTATAACGCCCTATCCATCAGAGACTCACTTCAAGCTTGGTTATAATATTGAACCCACACCCACATCAGGCTTTATATATGTGGCTTCTTTTTGACAAGATTGTTCATTTAATATCTTGGTCTTTGACCTTGTCACCTTGACCTATGAGCTACATCTTCTTGCAATGATATAAGGGCTCATTCTGCCTCGATCTTTAACCAAGTGACCTTGACCTTAAAGGCTTTGACATGATTGAGTTACATCTACTTATCCTGAAATAAGATGCCATCGATCCTTGATCCAATCACCTTGACCTTTTGGTGACATCTAAGTACTTAACTTAAATAAGCTGCCATTGATCTTCAACCTAGTCACCTTGACCTTTGAGTAACAATTCATCTAGGAATAAGAGGTACCTACGGGGGTGCATTATGTTTCACAAACATATCGTGTATGATTTTTCAATACATGTTTCCAGTCGTGACACACCGAAACGTCTATCTGTGAAACTTTTTGTCTATCAGGAGTAAAAAGCTTGAATACTGAAAAAGATAAAATATTGTGCAGTTGTATTCCTTCCTAACGTATTCTCTTAAAGAGTTCAATAATTATTTTAAAAATTACGTACTATACCATGCGCATTCATTAAATACATGCATGATGTGTACAAATAAGTGAGTCCGTAATGCTTTTAAGTAAAGCTGTGTCGCGTCTTAACGAGAAAAAAAAATCTACATCATACAAGTACGTGGACATACAAATGTATTGTTCATGATGTAATGCGGGTCCAAGATTTCCCAGGCCGGTGCCGTACAGAACTCGAAATTTGGGTATCGTATTGGCAGGGAAGCGTTCGATTGCAAATGATGTGCAAGGGTCCGAACCCCTCCCTTCTCCAAGTTTTCAACCCACCCCGTATCTACGTATTCACGCATGATGTATGGGAGTCGAGGTCCACGGCAGACTCATTAACTAACTGGTACAAGGACATCGGGCTGGAACGCAACAGACCGCGTAATTTTCTCTAATAACCCTTTTAAATCACTACCATATACATGGAAAATGTCACTTCTAGCTATCGCATGGACACAGCTTATGGTCTGAAAACACCCTATTACGTAGGCGGATCTAGGATTTAAAAAAAAAACGCAAGAAGCAATATTTGTCACCTCCATAAATGAAATTGACTATCTGATATATAAAAAACCCATATATTTCGAGACTTCAAAGTTTAAACTATACTAGTGGTTTGGAATTTTGTGTGTGGCCGTACCCAGTTGTTTCGTTTGCTGACCATTGATTGTTGCAGTTTGCGTGGATGTTTTGTTGCAACGTGGACTTGCTGGATATCGGATATCTTTTCAATATCTCAAATTATCTTTGTCGACCAAAAAAAAAAAAAACCGACCCCCCCCTTCCCCCTCCCCCCCCCCCAAAAAAAAAATCAGGGATGTCGAAAACTTTTTTGAGGCATGCCAGTCATTTTGAATATGATGCCAGTCCAAATAAAGAATTGTGTAGCAAAACTTTCAAATTTTGTGCTAGTCCGAATGAAATTTTGCCAGTCAAATCCATCAGACTGGCACTTCTCAGCATCACTGTAATCAGATCGAAGGTTTTTTTAATACAAACTATTTCGTTGATATTCCATGTGACTGTTAAACTTTCAAGTTTTCAACCAATCTTCCCCCTTCCCACCCCTTCAGAAAGAGCTCGAATGATACATTATGTTCGACTAAGTACATGTTACATGTATTTGGGGTTCGGAATACAAAACAAACTCCTTTGGATAATTCAAGTCAAGGATATGTACATCTGCATCATAAAACCCCATAACATGATATGATTGATTGATAGGCTATTGGCAGCGTTTTTCTCTCCCAATTAGCCGAGCGTGCGGATGAATAAATCGGCTCATTTTCCTGGTTGATTTCCCTCTTGGACCATGTACAATATTGCATCAAAAAGGAAATCTATTACAATGCGGAAACATATACCGAGAGACTGTGATTATATCATGTATACGGGGATACAGTACAGATAGTAGTCGTGTGTGAAATTAAGGTATTGTTTAAAGAAATGTATGATTCGACGAGTGTAATTTTGTGGAAGTTGTAGTGCTTCCATGTGAAGCATAGACCGAAGAAAGAACTGGATAGTATATCCTCAATTTTATGTTTATGGTATTAAAGGAATACTAAGAATTACATGTCTGGACTTGGTAACGAAGCCAAAGGTCATAATACTAAGCAGAGAGAATGTATCTCGCCTTACCGGTTGGACCCGGACCTATCCCCCCCCCCCCCTCTCTTTTACTTCTAAAGATACGAGGAGTGTGTGATAGAGATCCGCGTTTTGGACGCCCATTTCTAAGATGTGTAGTAATATGTGGACGAAAATGTCAGAGCTTTTACTGCAGCATGTACAAACTATTCTAGCTCCTTAAAAAAGGACAAGTTTAATTTCATTTTACCGTCCTATGATGATGAACTCGCCACTCCTTAATGTATTAGTAACCGTCAGTCAATTGATCCCACCTTTAAATTCCTATAAACCCGGTATGTAATAGTGGTTAAGTTTCTCTTATCACGTTTATTATGACCTATGACATAACACGCCCTACCAAAACGACTGTTTTGTAAATATTGCTATCTTTATAAAAATCCATTTATCTCATTTAGTAGATTTCGTCATGCGTATTATATGGGTAGGTATAAAATCAAAAATCCCCTTCAAAGTCAAGAAATGCCTCTTGAAATGCCTCTTGACGTACTCGAGGTCAGTAATGTTGTAATCATTCGGCGACTTCTAATCTATTTCCCGTATATGATAGCGGTACCTACTAAATTTTAAAATAAAATTATGAGTACGTACACGTTGAGAACGTGCGATGTCATCATTTGAAGCTACTGTTACAGTAATACCCCCATCCAACAGGAGCTCGACGCCAACGACCTACAATGATATCCGCCTCTACATTCAGTCATTGACTCGAGAGAGAGAGAGATACAAAAATATAGGAAGGGGCGGATGTCATTGAGGATTGTTGGCGTCGAGCTCCTTTGCCCAATCCCGTTCAGTTACTTTGAATAATAAAGGGATGCATTACATGCAGCTTTGTTGCTTTCGTCCTTCCGTCCGTCTTTCCCGACGACCTTTTGCAAGAGGGAACATTAGTGCTGTCAGAGTTAGAAAGTTCAACTAGAACTAGACTGTCACTTCGTCTTCAGTACTGAGTTCAATCATTTTGATATCTACAATGTGTAACAACGAAACATGGAAACTCGGAGAACATTTATTGTGTCGCCTGCGAAGCATAGCGACACTTGGGGATCACTTTGTCCGTTGTCCGTCTGTCTGTCTGTCTGTCACACCCTTTAAAAGTGATTCCTGAATGTCGCTATGTTTAGCAGGCGACATGCATTCCTTGGAGTGATTTTTAATTAGTCAGCAAGGGATTGAAAAAAATCAATGATTATTAAAGCCGTCGGCACGCCCTTTCTTGTACATATGCATTTTGACACATTGAAAGGGAAATCCAAGCAAGAGTGTGGTGTAACCATTTCATCCCCCTCTGTACACGACATCCTTTGCAAAAATCCCTGAGTCATGCCATTGCTGAAATAGGCTTATTCTATGTATATGTACAATGTATTCTATATTTCATGCTAATCTGATTATTTCACCATGTTAACAGTACATTAATGGTATGTTCAATTTGTCATACTTCTATATGTCCTTTATTTTACAGAAAGAGATTAAGAGGAAGCTGACGGCCGCGACAGACTGAAAATGTCGGTCAACGATGACATTATACAGCCCAGCAGTGACAGTTTCTGGGAAATTGGGAAGTACATGCGCACTGTGAAGCGCATAGACAATGGCTACAAACTATGTGATAGCTTAAGAAGTCTAATTGATCAAAGAAGTGAAATCGAGAAGAGCTATGCTAAACAGCTGACTACATGGTCCAAAAAATGGAATGATTTCCTGGATAAAGGTAATTTAAAAGCATTTTACTGTCCTCCTGAAAGCTCAAGCAGTGAACTGTTGGGAGGGGGAGGGGGAGGGGGATGTTTTAAAGTTGGCATGGACAGTAATTGTCAATGTAAAAAAAATGGAACACAACCCCTCCCCCTTCCACATGAGTGGATCTTGTATGAAAGTTAAGAGACATTCCATACTAACTTTGATCATCGACAAATGAATGAGTATAACTTGCTCTCATCCCCGCCCTCATGTCCTTTTATGAAAGTATGACTGGCAAACCCAGTAGAGATGTCACCATCATGTCAGTCAAAAGCTCTCATGAGCTTGTGTTTACATGTTGTCTTCACCATATTGACTTAAAATAAATATTGTCTTGTCTTAAATCTTCTCTAGTAGTAGTAAAGGATACTTCATTATGAGGGAAATTTCAAAATGATAATATATCTGTATAAAGTTTAACTTTCATAAAATCTGGCATTGATCCCTCAAATAACTATACAATCATGTAATCCTCTTCAAAACAAGCACTTTTCAATAGTATCAAGTATTTCACATCCATTCAGGTATAATACTGGACATTATTTCTCTATTTTATGTATGCAATAATTGGTATTACTAATTAGGTCACTATGTTGTTTATTACTTGTTTACTGTTTACACTTCCTCATATTTTCTATCAGGGGACGTTGACCTTTTATGAACTTAATGACTGCATTGTATTGAAGAATACTATAGATCAAGAGGTATGCCCATCCATACAGAGTTTTCTTTGATAAATCCAACACTTAACACCATGCCTACAGTTAGTCTGTATGGGTAGATTACCCCAAATTACAGTCCACAACTTGCTCGAAAACCTATCAGAAGTTCTTAGTCACCTACTAGCAAAATTGAAGGACCCTCAACATGCTCAATTTCATCTGTGTCTGTCTGTCATTCCATTCAAATCTTTGGGCTTCTCTATACAATGGATTGTTGACATTGGCTACACCAGCAGATCAAGGTCATCTGTCTATAACCAGTCTGTCTGTCTGTCTCTCTGTCTGTCGGTCTTTCCATTCTTTATATGCAAATGATGGAGATTTTGAGATACAGTCTGATGCTTGTCACAAAGGTTATTCTTTGATAGAATGCATGGTCCAGGAGGACTTTCTTTAGACAAATAAGTGCTCATTGAACAATTTAGAAAATGTTGAACTTCATTGTCATAATTTTAGTCTCACCATGATTATTACATGGAATACATTTGTCTAGTTGAACGTTCCTCCGACAAATAGAGTGCTCAATAATTTTGTGCCCATATTAAAAATACTGGTTTGATTTTAGGTCCAGAGTATGGGACGACAGAGGGAGCATGGAAAGGTTTACTTTGTGAGGCAGACAATGTTGCCGATCTCCACAACTTAATAGCGGAAAATTTAATGACGAATGTGTACACTAGTATTAAACAATGGCAAAAGGAAAATTATCACAAATCCATGATGCACTTTAAAGAAACAAAAGAAATGGAAGACGGATTCAAGAAGGTCAGTTGGAATTTTAAGATTAATTATTACAGGTATATTTCTATACCTTAACTTCTATCTGAAGTGTGTTTGTACCAAGTTTTGACAAAGTCTGACAAACAGTTTTTGCCCAAAATGTAAATGTTTATGTTATTGGCAAACCTTTGATGACATGTAGCGTTTGTCATTTTAAGTAAATCATGTTTTTATCAGAAAGAATAAATGTTTGGAATATTGATTGCAGGCTCAGAAACCTTGGGAGAAAAAGTATACAAAAGTTATGCAAAATAGGAAAGATTATCATGCTGCATGTAGGTCGGAGAAAAGCACGGCAAACCAGGAAAATAACGCAAGGGGCGACTCAGCAGTGTCACCTGACCAGGTAAGTAAAACCTAGAAATTCAATTTTTGTGTTTACAAAATGTACTAGTATTTGCAAGTCTCGTATCATTTGCCGTATTGCATAGCAAAATATATATCAAACCACACTTACATGTATCATGAGCTTAAAATTGACAAAAAGCAGGTTTTGTGCAGATGTTAATGAGAAACAGCTGAATTTTATTTTCTCTATTTGGATCTTTTCCAATTCTCATTGTGTTTTCTCTTGTCAAGACATGGCTAGAATGATCTAAATCTATGGTTATGGAAAAATGCAGAATGGATTACTTTTAAAATTATTTGTCAGAACAATGACCACCCCCCCTTCCTTCCTTTCCTGAAAAGTCATTTAAGTTACTTTGGTATAGGATTCATGCTTCATCTCTTGCCAAATGTTTATAATCAAGGAAAAGTTGGCTATATACATCATGTTTGTACATACATATTTTAAGAGCCCATCACTATTCTTGTATATATACATGGATTTCATGCATGAAGTTTCGATGGAAAAAGTTTCCTTTGACCAACCTTTTGACTCCTCATCACCAAAAACGTGTCCAGTGACGGAGTAGAACAATATATAGAATATGAGGTCAGGTTTAGGTCACAGGTTATTGTAGGCCTAGGGCATACATTTTTGACTAAGAAATTTCTGTATGTGGCACATACAGAAATTGTGGTCAACTTTAGACCATTCAAGTGATTTTTGGTACAAATGCACAATACCCCTATTCTACCCACTGTGCAGTGGTAGATCTGTGACCAGCATTATACACTTTGTTTGGAGTAAATAAATGTAACACAAACTAAGCACCTTCCCCTTTTCCAGTCCCTGACCCTTCACATTTCATCTCCCTTATAGATCCCAGATTGATGCATACATTACACATTCAAAAAAATTGAGATATTCTAGATACGGTATGTTCACTCACCAAAATATATATACCCCCCCCCCCCCCTTCATTCTTCTTCTAAATGGGCCAGTCTTTCTATTACTGTATAGCATATACGTGTCTAGAAAAGATGGGGTTGTTAGGAACGAACACCATCCCCCCTCCTGTCCACTTCCCCAAAATGCTGGAAAGTTTTAATGAAGTGTCTGACAAAAACTCCATTCAATGACTTTTCGTGAAATTGATTGTCATTTCAACATCTCTGCTATCACTCCCCTTACCTGCCAGAATTGCTGATTTGATATAATTTTAGGCTGCACACCCCCCCCCCCCCCCCGCCAACCAGAATCGGACTGGACCCTCCTTAGCAAAATTAGCCTATCTGCGTAATACTTGCTACTCGTTACATTTATTGGTGATTTTGTTCCAGTATATGGAATCTAGAAATCTCCAGAAGCTCAAATATCAGATTATTCGATCATGAATCATTCCGTCATCAATTTTACTACCTCCGTGTGTTCTATTATAAAGCTGTGTAGATTGGTAGAGCACAGCTGCACAATGCATTTACATCTACATAAATACGCGATTTATTTCATGATGCACTTGCGCCGAGTCTGGCAAGTTTGGTGTTCATTTCATTCAATGAATCACCGATAAGTTTTGTTGTTAAAGTTCATATGTATGTATCTAATCGAAAATCAAAAAGGGTCACATAGTTCATCGCTATTTCTGTATCTGATTTCGTGAAAACTGTTGTCATTTCACACGCTACATTAACGGTTTTATTGTGTAATAAGCAAGAATTTGAAGTGCCTATTTGAAGGATCGACACTTACGAACGAAACCACAATATTTTATATTGCATTGTAAGCTAAACGATCGAGTAATTCACCGGTATTTCATTGAACGATATTGGTGGGCAGAAAAGAAAAACATAATCCCAAAAAAGCAGGTTGATAGACAATGTAAATGAGAGGAAGGTCGTTGAAACTGAATGCATCGTACACTTGACCTATTTTGAGGTATTTCGGTATAGGTAAAATTCAGACGAAATACATTCGTTTTAGAGGTATCTAGTTCCCATTTTTGAATTAAATTTCGGGAAAATTCGAGATGTAATGGGTGTACTAACGAAATATGAATTATTCAAAAACAACTGAAAATGATATGTAAACAGGATGGCAGAATTCATGGTGATCACACGAAGACGTCGAACATGCGCAAATCTGGACTCTCTTTCAGGAAATGCGACAAGGAGGAAATGGGGAGGGGGGGGGGGGGCAACCAATAATATTTTTTGCGAAATATGAAAAGAAAAAATTGCAAAAATGTACACTTTTGAAAAAAAAATGTGGAAAGGGGATCAAGACCCTTTACTCGGTTTCTCCTACTTTATAGCATGTTGAGAAAGAGCATGTTTGCAAAACAATCTTAACGAGCATTAATAAAAAGAGCATTGCTTTAAGCCCGGTACACACGGTAAGACTAGTCTTATAAGACTTGTATTATAAGATTTTATGTCTCATAAGACTCTACCGTACACACGGTAATACAAATCTTATAAGACTGTCAACAAAAAGTCTTCTCCACGTGGTTTTCTCCCGCTAAAATATCCCATTAATCGAAGACAAGTTAATTGCATCAACATGTTCCACAAGCGTGAAAGAAATTGACTCAAAAAGGAAAAGATTAAAACTAGACACTGGACAATGCCATGTACGAAGTGGAGAGAAGCATTTAGTGTCCATCATGGACTCCTAACGAAAGCACCCCTAAAAGTAACAGAAAATCTAACCAGAGCCCTACCACTTGAATATTTTTGGTGAAACGATTCCCGCGAAGGATTCCATAATTCCCCTTTCACTTCCGAAAATGTAAAATCAATCAAAGTTAATTTTTTCTATGTCTAATTTGGGAATTTGACCACCATGGAAGCACATGTATTTCGGGGTTTTCCAAGTATAAATATTTTTAGTTACAAATGTTGATGAATAATGAGGACAGAGCAATTTCATTGGCCAGAGAAAAAAAATCTTATAAGACTTGTATTAAGGATAGAGCAGTGCTCTATCGCTAATACAGTCTTATATGTTTTTGAAAATCTTATAATACAGTGTATTAAGGGTGTACACACGGTAAGATTCTGTATTATAATACACGTCTTATAAGACAAATCTTACCGTGTGTACCGGGCTTTACTTTTCTTTACGTTTTTTGGCAAGCGAAACACCTGGCGGTGTTAAATAATCAACAGGGATGTGCCACGAAGGGATGTTTATGTATCATTTTAAATGTAGATTTCAACCTGGTACAGAATTTAAACTGGATCATTGGAATTGTTGGAAGCAACCGGAGCGCGAAGGGAACAATGACATGTCCCTCTTAAATGACCGAGTCGCCGCTATTAAGTCTGAAACCAGAAAATAACACTTTTCCCAGGGGACTGGGTGTGATTTAACGATCATTTCATATACACGGAGTTAACTTAGACGCCAAAAACTATGCTTATTGTTGATGGATAATTGAGGAAAGGGGGGGGGGGGGCGTTTGAAGATGGGAAATTGCACAGTTTTGAAGGAAGTAGGGATGTTCAATATTCATAACGCCACCCTTTTTTCGGGGGGGGGGGGGGAGAGATTTTGAATTCATGAAATTTTTTACCGCCAGTTAAGTATTCAGACTTCAGTACCCGACACACATATACGAAGCATATAAGGACAATCCCATATAAAAGTGTAGGTTTGAAATAATAAACACTGAATATACACACGATACTCTGACATTAAACCTGTCAAAAGAAAATAAAGTAGAACTTGCCTAGGAGAAAGAATTTACCTTTGAAGTGATGAATTCATGAATTATTTTTATCCCTACTGACGCACTCGACTTTACTTGGTCAAAATTTCCGGCGTATTTAATTTTATATGGAAAGTTCCATGGAAGTCGGTCAGACATTCCGATATGGTACCTCTGATTGATGATGGAAGTTAATTTGCTGTTTCTCGCTCTTTGGTCAAGATTATATACCATGCTTAATCGGTCGCAAAATTTGAGTCCTTCTCGGGCTTCCCCACCTACGTACAATTATACATTGATTGACAATTCCATGATCCTGTTGGAAACAACGTTTAGAAGTGTACTTGCAAGAACATTGAATGATTTTATAACTTAAATGGGGGTGGGGCGGAGGGGATGGGGGATTTCTGTGACAGGAAGGAAAAATATTTACTCCAGAGAGGGGGAATGGGGCCAAATATTGCCGAATTTTTTTGGAAAGAAAAACACTGCATTTCCACCCTTACTCGCTCTTTCCGTTCTCTTTTTTTACTCTGAAATGCATTTTCAACCTTGTATTCAGAAAATAGGACATTTAGCTTTTTTTCAAAATTTCAATCAGGTTTTGTGATTGTCACAGTGAAAGGGGAAGGTGGCACTATACGGTTTTATTCTTATTGTACGGTGTGATTGGGAAGGACAGGGGCCTATGCGCCATAGTCCCATTAATTTATGGCCCATTGAAGTGTGTATTTCATTAATAAATGGCCATTTAGGTGGAAATCCATGGAAAATGGACCATTAGCAAATTTCTTTCCCAATCACTGGTTAAAACCGTGTGAAATGCAGGAAATATTCAGCAACGTTAGGCTTGGTACGTACGTCCTTGTTCTGTCCGATCAGCTAGCAAACATCGACCCAGCGTTACGATCTTTTCTACGTGGGCACTTTAATGCACTTGATCTATCCGATCAGCTAGCAAACATCGACCCAGTGTTACGATATTTTCTACGTGGGCAGTTTATCTCGCTTTGAAATGCCAGCCACTCTTGACCATAAACATCCATCTTCTTTTCCCAAAGAAATCAATTATACGAGAAAAATGCTAAGATTTCTTGGGCTCAATTCTGTCCCTAGAAATCCTTCAGCAGACGACATAGCGTAATACATTATATGTAATCCCAAGTTTGTCTCTGCCTCAGGCAAGATAGAAATAGAAGAGAAAGGAGCAGAACGACCTTAAAGGAAGATGTCTGCTTTAAAGCATCTACCATAGATGTAGATGATTAACTTGATTAGAGCATAATTGAGTGGGGCCGCAAAAGTTAATAAAAAAACATAGTAACTGTCACTTTAATTCACAATCTTTACAGAATTAAAAAAAAATCAAAATGATTTTGATTATAGATCTGCATGCACATGATGTACAGCCTTCAATTAATGTATCACCTGCTTTTTGACGTTTAGATTTAAAGAAAATCTGTTTTAGACCATGACCTTGACCTAAAAAATATATTTAAAAAACCTCATAAAATGTGCGTCATGACATACTTACTCACTAGTATATTCATCTCTGTATTTCAGTTGAAGAAAATTCAAGAGAAATTACGGAAATGTCAGCAGGATGTGGAGGCTACTAGACAGAAATACGAAGCATCGCTTAACGATCTAAACAGTTATAATGCAAAGTACATGGAAGACATGCATGAAGTAAGTCTGAATAGATCAAAGTGCACCTGTACAATGTCCTGGTACGCTACAAGTAAGTTGTATGTGACTGTTAAAAGTCACTGTATACTGTAACAGTTAAAGTATACCATTTATATTTAACACAATTCTGGTTTCCCGAGACTAGACCTATTTCCCGATGCAAAGCAGACAGAAATAGGTCTTGTCAAGTGAGTGGGACCAGAATTGTGCTAATTCGTGAATGGTGTATGATAACTGTTTTATTATGTGACTGTGACATCACCAACGTGACCCCACCCAATTTCAGAACTAATTTCCTTGGGAAATAGTCTTCTCGTCTAAGACATGTCTTTGCAGAGAAATAGTCTTGTCAGGAGAATAACAAGGGATTTAGCTAGATTTAAAGAGTATCTTATTATATAGGAAAAAATCAGTAAAGGTATAATAATATATAGTTTAAGTATACCATTGAGGGAGTTAGCACAATTCTAATTACAAAAGACTAGACCTATCTCCTGAGGGGACGTCAAGGGGAACCAGAATCGTGCTAATTCCCTCAATGGTATACTTTAACTGTTTTATTGTACTGTCACTGTGACTTCAGATAAAGAAGCTATGCCCAATTTCGAAACTAATTCCCTAGGGAAATAGTCTTCCCAATTTAAACTAAAAGCTCCCTTTGCCAGGGAAATAGTCTCATCAGGCAAATTACAGCTAGATTTAATGAGTCTTTTAAAATAAAAAAATAATCAGTAGAGGTATAATCATTAAACATGAAGAGAATCAATGCCCATTTAGGGTCAAGGTCATCTTCAAAGTTAAGATCTTATACTGCCAAACTTGTGATGGAAACATTTTAGTACCCAACTTGTACATGTATATACCGAACATTGACAACTTTTCATCTTGTTTGATTGTGCTAACTTCATTTGAATTAAAATATTTTCATTGGCTCCTTTTCAGGATCGGTAAATTCATTGTAAGTTTCATGCCTAATGGATTTGACATTTGAGCAGCAAGCAAAGAATTCAGTCTTTTTGAAATACAGGGTTACTTACCATTTGTGTAGGTATCTGACATCAGCATATTGTAAGTCATCAAATTCTATGGAAACCAGCGTAAATTTCGGGGAAATAGTGTTGCAAATATCATGTTTTTAAAGGAATTTAATGATGTCATAATGCTTTTGCATCAGATACCTGCACAAATCGAATGTTGGCCTGTAATATTGAAATCATTTAATTTCCATTGTCATTTTCAAGAAATGAAGATTCCGATTGGCTGAGAAATTTTGTTGATACATCGATCAACAAAATTTTTCACGGAAGTCTATTTATAGCACTATTTTTAGAACTGGGGGTTCCCTCAAACACGAATGAACTCGTTGCTGAAAATACAATTTGTTGATGTTTGCTTATGATTTCAAGGGTACCATTTCTTTTCTACTTACTCAAAAGTTAACAGTGCATGTAGAATTTGCTCAAACTGGTACTTATTCCAAAGATATAGAGGGACGATCGTTCGCTGTTTGAATCATGGCGGCTGCCATAACTTGTTTTGGCAGACGTATCACTGCGAAACCTTCCGACTTACGAAATATAGTGCGGTGATTGATTGTTTTTAGATCCAAGAAAACAGTCTGTTTTCCACAATTAAATGATAAGAAATGAATTTTATATTTTTCTGTTGATGCAGGTATCACCCGAAAAATTGAACAGAAAACTTTTGCATCAACGCGCTACGCGCATTGATGCAGTTTTCTGTCCAATTTTTCGGGTGATACCTGCATCAACAGAAAAAATATACACATACGGCAAAGCGTTTTTTTACTGAGCCCACCTATCGCGGCTGGCTTATTTAAGGTGGAATTCCACCTCAGCATCGCCGCTGACCCCCGCAAATCACTTCATCGCGGTGCCAAGATCGCCGGGAGTTGCGGTGGCGTTGCGGTTGATTGCCGCGCTGACAATTACCTGTCCAGGTGTTACCTGACCAGGTGCTATTTCTTACGGATGAATAGAAACTTGTTTTTAAGCATGACATGTATAAATAAAATGATGATTTAAACATTAGGACATGAAACATAAGTACATTTTGTAAATTGAGCCTAAAAATGTTTCGGATAACCTGACTCGACGCCAACGATCCACAAGAATATCCGCCTCTACTTTCCTTATATATACTGACTATAGAGAGACGTGAAGGGGCGGGTGTCATTGAGGGTTGTTGGCATCGAACTCCTGTGGATCTACCTTATTTTCATCCCGACTCTTTTTAGCTCTACTGGTCTCAGACCAGTCGAGCTTATGCGATCACCCTTCGTCCGGCGTCCGTCCGTCTGTCCGTCTGTCCGTCTGTCCGTCTGTCCGTCTGTCCGTCTGTCTGTCTGTCCGTCTGTCCGTAAACAATTCTTGTCCGGACAACTCCTCTGAAACTGTTAGAGATAGAAACTTAATTCTTTTTGTATTTTACTTGGTCCATGGTCTAGTTGTGCACCTGACATTCAGTTTCAGTCCCTGACTCCCAGGGTCTTAGAAAATGGGCGTGGTCATTAAATTCTATGTAATTTTGTCCGGATAGCTCTTCTATCACTATAAATGATAGAGACACAATTCTTTTTGCAATATGATGGGTCTGTAGTCTAGTTGTGCACCTGATATTTTGTTTGAGCCAATGACCCCCAGGGTCTTAGAAAAGGGTGTGGCCATTTTCTTTTATATAATTCAATATAATCTTATGCTTACAGCGCTGACACTATAAATAATGGAGACTAAATTCTTTATGCAATATGATGGGTCTGTAATCTCGTTGTCCACCTCATATTTTGTTTGAGTCTCTGACCCCAAGGGTCTTAGAAAATGGGTGTGGTTGTTTTCTCTCTATTAAACTACATGTGATTTCATGATAGCTAATTTCCCAGAATTTATGGATAATAGTTAATCGATTTATTCCAAAATATTATCGGTTTGCAGTTTAGATGTCATTACAGTATTTTACTTCAGTCCCTGTTCCCTAGGATTCTGGAAAATGGGTATATGGCTATTTTCTCTTACCCTATCTACATGCATTTAGAGTACATAAGTGACAGAAACTATAAATAAACAAAGATATTGCAATTTTACAATATTATCAAAGATGAGTCTGTAATCTAGTTTTTCTCATATTTTATTTGGGACCTGACCCAGGATTTTATCTTCAATTCTATAGAAACGCTAGGGGATAGTTTCGGAATTTCCTCTGATCGATCAATCAACATGAAAATCTTTTCTATAGTGTTTATACAGTGCAAGAAAGATATCAAATAGTCAAAATGCATGTATTTCTCACTTATTTTTTATTTGTTTAACATGTTTAAGGTGTAAGATTTTTGGGGAGAGTAGTGAGAATTTTTGTTGCTAGAGTAGAATGTCCGAAGTGATCACAGACTTGAGCTGTGCTTTCTGTTAAATGGGATCACCAGAATCACAAAGATTGATCATTTTATCAAATAAAATAGCAATAATGCATCCTTCACATTGCCAAATGAAAGGAATATTGTGCTTGTGTAAGTTTTTTTTTTTTGAGGGGGGGGGAGGGGGGAGGTAACTAGAATGGCCTAAGTGATCACAGACTTGAGCTGTGCTTTCTGTTAAATGGGAACACCAGAATCACAAAGATTGATCATTTTATCAAATAAAATAGCAATAATGCATCATTCACATAGCCAAATGAAAGGAATATTGTGCTTAATGTGTAAGCTTTTTTTGGGGGGGGGGAGAGGGGGGAGGTAACTAGAATGTCCTAAGTGATCACAGACTTGAGCTGTGCTTTCTGTTAAATGGGAACACCAGAATCACAAAGACTGATCATTTTATCAAATAAAATAGCAATAATGCATCCTTCACATTGCCAAATGAAAGGAATATTGTGCTTATGTAAGCTTTTTTGGGGGGAGGGGGGGGAGGTGGGAGGTAACTCTTACATCTTTCTTTCTTCTTATAAATTCCTCCACTGCTTGGAGTACCAACCCCAATGGGATGTAAAACTGTGTGGTTTGATAAAATTTTTCATAATGTTTACATTAAAGCAAGTGACACATGTTTTAATAGAAGATAATATAACAAGAGATGCCTTATTGGCATATCTACTATGTGTTAATCAAATTTAAAAAAATTAAAATAAAATACTAAAAAAAAAACATTTGTAAAAGCCGACTCATACAAAAATATTTCAACCCAGGAAAACTTCTACCAAAATTTTCCTTTATTGCCATTTGACAATATTATCATAGATGAGTCTGAAATTTAGTTTTTCTCATATTTTATTTGGGGCCTGACCCAGGATTTTATCTTCAATTCTATAGAAACGCTAGGGGATAGTTTCGGAATTTCCTCTGATCAATCAATCAACTTCAAAATCTTTTCTATTATGTTTATACAGTGCAAGAAAGATAACAAACAATCAAAATGCATGTATTTCTTACTTATTTTTTAATTGTTTAAGGTGTAAGATTTTTAGAGAGAGTAGTGAGACTTTTTGTTGCAAGAGTAGAATGTCCTTAAAGTGATCACGGACTTGAGCTGTGCTTTCTGATAAATGGAAACACCAGAATCACAAAGATTGATCATTTTATCAAATAAAATAGCAATAATGCATCCTTCACATTGCCAAATGAAAGGTGCTTGTGTAAGTTATAGACGTTGAATTTGTAACAGGAGAGGGAGAGATGTGACTGTACCGGGAATCGAACCCGAGATCTTCTGCTATCAAGGCAGAGGCTCTTACCAACTGAGCTATCTTGGCACGATGCCCGTTCCTGCCACACTCCTCTCTACCAATTTTTCAGGTTTCCATGCACTGGAAACCTCACACAAAACTCCACTTAACCTTGAGTCATTTAGTTTGGTGCCAATTCTGTAACAGGAGAGGAAAAGATGTGACCGAACCGTGAATTGAACCCGAGACCTTCTGCTATCTGGGCAGACGCTCTTACCAACTGAGCTATCTGGATACGATACCTGTTCCTGCCATAAATTAATGGTAATAAACTAATGTTTCAGGCCTTTTTGTCAATTGGACCTCGAGTCATTTTGTCCTTTTAAAATTTGACCAATCAAAAACATCATTTCAACCTCATCATGCTCATGCAGATTTTGAAATATTTTTCTGAACTGGGATATATGGTAGAAATGTTTTCTATAGAGGATCAAATATTTCATACCGGTATGTAAAAATATTTTGTATTATATTTTAATAATTAGCTTCTGTCTACATTAATACCACATTCGCCCTAAAAGTTCATGTTCTTCGTTCAATATTCTATTTACATTGTTTTACATTTACTAAATAAATAGCCTAAAACCTTTTTAGGTTTTAGAACAAAATGGCCGATACTTTTAAAATTTCACTCGGTAGGCCACATGTCCTATTATATTTAATTTCAATCTGAAACTGCCTGATTACTTGATCTAAGTATTTTCACTGGTCAGTATAAGAAAGAAGGAAATATCTCTTATAATAGAGTATCCTATGCAATACTATTTCAGCTCAAATGAGAGGTTATTTATGCCTTTAGTCTTAATTTTATAAAAGGGCATATAGTGGTAGGTCTGTCTGTTCATCTGTTTGTCTATCCATCCGACTGTCAGTATATCATTCCATTCAACTAAATTCTGATGAAAGGGTATAAGATAATAGAGCTGTCATATATTGCATGTCTATGAACCTTGAGAAGGCTCATCTTTTGGAGCCAAATTTTTAACCTT
The DNA here is from genome assembly GCA_028142955.1 of Pinctada fucata. Lineage (NCBI taxonomy): Eukaryota > Metazoa > Mollusca > Bivalvia > Pterioida > Pteriidae > Pinctada > Pinctada fucata. Next base: position 42,071,341 of record AP027102.1, on the reverse strand, counting down.
TGACCCCATCACTGACCTTTGACCCACATTTTTTGAAAAATAAAAGCATCTGTTATTTTAGTTTTGATACATATGGTATGTTATACATGTTGTATATACACGTTTTTAGTAATTCTCTCACATTCTAGAGAAATCTAAGGCACGGTCCATTTGATATTCTTGGGGGGAGGGGGGGGACTCCGTTTTTTTTCAAAAAAAAAATTTTGCTCTGAATTTTGATGAAAAAAATTAATTAGGAATTGATGGATATGCATTGGCATGTGGTTGTTGGTTCTATTAAAAAAAACTTGATACACCTTTAACCCGCCTCTGGCAAATTTCTTGCAATCTGATTGGTCGAGAAGAACCAAATATTATGTTGTATTATTTTACTAACAGAATATTATTTTGATATCCTGCTTCTACTAAGATGCTTTATGCTTTTGATGTCACCAAAATGCTTTAGAATATGTTGACGTAACATACACAAACCAAAAGCGATTCAGCGGGATAAATTCGTTGTAGAGTGTTTTACAGGGGGGATACAGAAATATATTGGGTTGATGAAAAAAGTGGTATTAGGCAAGGTGAAGTCCAGCATTCATTCTCTTGAGTGTATATGTACAAATCAACCAGGAGAGCTTCAGTCTCATCAGAGACTTCTGGTTTATATCGGATAAGCAGGTCAAAATAATGAATATTTACATCTTCTGGCGTCAAGTCCAGATGAAGCGGAATCTATTCACATTAAAATTGAAGCATGATCAAATTATGTCTGTAGGCTCTTTACACGGGTACTTATAATAGGCATGTGAAAGATGCAATGAATCGTCGGTCCTTGTTCACTTCTTATTATTAAAAACATATTAAACTAGCGTTGATAAAATAAATGCTATATGAAAGATCACTCCAGATGAAATGCAAAATCCCGAGTTGTGTATCACGTTACGCATAACTCCGTTTGTAGAGACCAGACAATCAAATTTCCAAACAAATTAATTAGTGCTTATACAGGTGACAGGTATATTGCTGGACAAACAAAGCCATTAGAGCGGCGATCTCTACGCTGTCATGGGTACTCGTCTGACCCCGGGGACGTAATAGTGTGGATCCGCTCACCATAATGGTCCTTTTCTATTATGATGCAATATTGATTTTTCTCCGACATTCTTTTTTATCCTCGTTCTGCGTCTGAGATTTAAATGTCCAACGTCCACTTAAGTTTCTTATCTACGTAAAGGTACTTGTGTATGCGTTCGTCCGTAAAATTATCATGTCATTTTAAGTGGTCAGTCAATGGGTACAGTTGAAGTAATCAAATTTGAAGAGTGAGTTGTGATATCGACATATAGATATGTACAAGGGAGCTCGACCGGGGAGTTTGGAATTATATAACCCTCCCTTTCCCCTGGCTTTTTACTGTAAAATTTTAGAAATAGCAAGAGGGAGCTACGTGAACATGCATTTGCGGCATCTAATACATTGTATTTCTGCAATAACATATTTTCTTCAGTCGCTGCAAATTAAAATAAAATACATAATTTTACGCCAGGACTTCGGGCTGGTAAGATTTATTTCTCGATATTATTTTTTTTTTTTTTACAAAGTCACAATTCTTTTTTTTTTTCATTTTTTTACAAAGTCGCATTCCACCCCCCCCTTCAGATTTCCAAAACGGTAAATCAAACGGCGATTGAAGGTAGATGATACGCCCTGCGCAGTCAGCCGATAAGGTGTGAAAACACGTCAATTAGTAATCCCCACTGCCAGACCTGAACCAGATGGAAGACCCAACCTGTCAAATGCGATTGCATTAACGGCTTATAGTGAATAAAGAATCTGAATCTGAATCACTCCCCCTCCCCCCCCCCTTTTTTTCAATTATTTATAAGCACCCGTCTTTAAACGGGTATAGCTTTGAATAGTATGTCAACACGCGGATCTAGAGATAGGAGGTCATGATCCAGTCCCCACCTCCTGGAATTTGCCATTATAGTAAAGCTGATTTTCATAGCCCCCCCCCCCCCCCCCCCCGTGAGTTAGATCTGCCCATTGATTGTAAAAGTATCGCTCCTTAGAAATAATTCAATTCACGATGATTGGACTTTCAGAGAAAACCAATGGAAGACCATACGATAATGCAATTTAAAAAAAAGGAACAGGGGCGGATCCAGAACCCCAATTGCCGGGGGGGGGGGGGGGGGGGCACATACAATTTTTGATGGGAATCTCTTGCGAGGCCCGAAGGGCCGAGTGGGGGAGGGTATGGGAGGGGGTTTCCCCCTCCCATTGGTGGGGGTTCGGGGGGCATCCCCCGAGAAAATTTTGAAAAAATGAAGCAATTTGGTGGCATCTGAAGCGTTTTTGAAATGAATTTAGGAGGGATTCAGTTAATAACGATAATTAATTAGTATATCTAAAAAAAATTGTCGACATATTTTGATGCTGTATTGTTTTTGCACGTCATGCAGAGGTCAAAATGTTCAGGATTTCCATAGATGGGGTTCGGGGGCCTCCCCCGAGAAAAATTTGAAAAAATGAAGCAATTTGGTGGCATCTGAAGCGTTTTTGAACTTAATTTAGAAGGGATTCAGTCAGTGTCAATAACGATGATTAGTATATCTAAAAAAAATTGTCAACATATTCTGATGCTGTATTGTTTTTGCACGTCATGCAGAGGTCAAAATGTTCAGGATTTCTATTGGTGGGGGTTCGGGGGCCTCCCCGAGAAAATTTTGAAAAAAAGGAGTAATTTGGTGGCATCTGAAGCGTTTTTGAACTTAATTTAGAAGGGATTCAGTCAGTGTCAATAACGATAATTAGTATATCTAAAAAAAATTGTCGACATATTCCGATGCTGCATTGTTTTTGCGCGGCATGCAGAGGTCAAAATTTTCAGGATTTTCTAAGGAAAGGACGGATCAAGAAAAGTTTTAAAAGGACAGAGAGGTCAGCCCAAAGGAGGGGGGGGGTCCAGCCGTTTATTCACGCAAAAGCTAGGAATAAATAAGCTTTTTTTTAAATTCCAGGCGGGATCTAAACCCCCCCCCCCCCCAACCATCACTCTAGATCCATGCTTAATTCTTTTTTTTTAATTTTTGTAAGGTGAAGAAAATAAGTAATGAAAAATTTCCCTGTAGAACAAGAGGTCATGGGTGCCCAATGCTCTGCATCGTCCAGATAAGGTATAATTATTCATTGGCCATTCCATTTTAAAAAATAAAGAAAAACTTGCATTTTTGACTGTTAGCAAAATTCTTGGAGGTGCCGGTCCAAATCTGGTCAAACAATTTTAATTAAGTTCAATGACCTAAAAATAAAAAAAAATCTGATCTTAAAAAAGTAAAAAAAAAAATTGTCAATTTTATAGATGGTTATATCGACGATTTGATAAAGAAATACTGCTATTCCCGATTCAAACCCTCAGATGAAGAAAGTCCTATATGAACGTGATTCAATGAAGCTTGTTGTTCACGTATACAGACGTATATGCACAGACGACGGATTTAATCTATCCCCGAGAAAATTTTTGAAGATTTATTCAAATCGGTGGTTTCTGGGGTGTTTTGGGGCTATTTGTGATTAATTTCATAGATTTTTGTACGTCATAAGTGCCCCTTCGTTGGGCACTGCCGGGGGGGCACGTGCCCCCGTGCCCCCCCCCCCCCCCCCCCGGCTGAATCCGCCACTGAGGAAAGAAAAGAAAAAAGTGCGTGCTCCTTGTTCTGGTCAAACAAGTCCGCAAAAAAAAAAAAAATAATAAGACATCGATTGATGAAGAACGTGTATCCAGACAAAGATGAATCATGTAAATAAAGTAAAAAAAAAAAAAAAAAAAAGACGACCGGCATACAATGAAAAGCAAAAAAAAAAAAAAATGAGGATAGCCTAATAATAAAACAGATGTAATACAATAACCAACCCCCCCCTTTTTTTTTCGCACTGAATTCCAAAAGTTAACCGGTGAACGCCAAACCAAAACTAAATCAACAAACGATGCCTCACAAGTTGTTCACACCTTTTCAGTTACCCTGCGCTTCTACCTGTATAACAATCATCCCTTGTAGGGGAAGAGGCGATGTCTTCACACCTTGTAAGACCAGACATATAGGCACGCCCATATATAACCCTTCCCTAATCAATATTGACAGCTACGTACACGCGACACGTCGTCACTCAAGCAGAACTAAGGAGGGTTTTTGTGGTCATATGTACATGGAAATATCGACGTTAGCGACTTTTCCAGAATGTATGCAATTTCATAATAATTATTTACATCAAGTAAGAAAATAATAAGCAAACATTGTACCAACATGACTAAGCCGTAGATAATAAATAAATTTTACATAGTATTCACCTGGATTTTTTGCGAAGAATTGAATTTAAACTTTGCATGTTCCTTATCTGCATGAAATTGAGATTTAATTAGGCATTTGTGACAGAAAGAAAATAAAATTACGCTCAAAGTTTAATAAGGTTTCCTGTATATAATGTTTACGTACGATATAGTTCTTTTTTTTTTCTTGAGAAAGAAATAAAAAAGTGTTTACATATATTTTTTACGGAAGTCGAAGAGACAAGAAGACACCCAGATTATTTCGATCCACACAAACATCGTCTACCCCTGTATTAATCTAATGATCTAATTAGTAATTTTGGCTTCACGCCTTTTTGAATCGTGAAGGGGTGGGGGGAGTCGCGATTTCACACTTAGCATGGACAGAGGGGGGGGGGGGGTTGCATTACAGCGCAAAATGCTTTTAAAGATGAAAATAGTATGTATAAAATCAATAAACGGACAGGCTAGAAAATTTATTCTACCATTTTGTAGGAAAATTACCCCCCCCCTTCTCCCGGACGGCCGCTGGTGATTAATCTACCTCTGACTCCTGCGTCCCTGGCGCATAAAAACGGAGCTTTTTTTCTATGAAAAGATATATATGCATTGTGGAATGGGAGTTTAACTTCTAGATACATGTTATCTATAAAAAATCTTCTATAATTGTAAACTTTGCAGGACGTTGTGAATTATCTATTGAAATCGTTTCACACCTAATGACCACCTTCGTAATTTCGTATATATATATACATTTGTAATTGGTTTGTTTGGATAACGTTTTACTATACATCGCCTCACTTGCGCAAACAAAACAACCAAATAAACAATAAATTACTAAATAAGGCTATCAAGGCTATATTTGACTAATTGGGAGATAGACGCTTTTCAACATTTCAACATACGAACTAGCGAACATAAAACACCGCTAACTAGTAATCTCAAACGGAAGAATCTACAAAAAAAAAAAACGGTCTGCAGTGCTTTGGACTTGAACAGTAAAGATATACAAAAAATGTCGTAAAGCCTCGGCTCCAGTCGATGTATCTCTCAAAGTCGAAAGACGGAGACTTTAAACCCATTTTTGCTTGACCGTACCGCTCCCGTAGACTGCCCATTGTTCTCTAATCCTTAGATAAACACAGCTGGACATTATAACTAGTTCTATCATTCAGTCACACGGTTCTCTTTTCGTATGTACAACGTAACGCTTTTAAAGGACATTTTTATGTCACCAATGATAACAATACATCAAAATAAAGGACGTAAATTTTAAAAGAATAAGTAAAATATAAAAGAATGGTTATAGTACTGTTACAGGTAAATAACAAGTTATTAATTGCCGCTGAGAACTGCGGCGATCGCCACCGCGTATCCCGGCGATCATTGCGGTGAATTGCCAGGATCGATGTCCGCGTTGAGTCAACTCCATTGTTAATCCATGACCGCGGGGATTTAAAACCCTGGGTCAAAAAAGATTGCGGGGATGATTTGACAGGGTAAAAACACGCGATGCCGGTAGTGTAAGATTCATTTCTTAAAAAGAAGGAATAATGGTACATCAAACAAACGGAACTTCTGTCGAATTATTGAAGCATGATTCTTCCAAGTTTGTGAAGGCTGTGTATTTTACAAAGTCACACTTGCTTTCTTTTCAGAGCATGTGCAAAATTTCTTCATGTAAATATATAATGGTCATCATTATAATGTATGTTCTATTTGTTACAGGTGTTTTCAAAGTGTCAAGACTTTGAGAAGAGACGGTTGCAGTTCTTCAGATCAACATTATTTGATTTTCATCAATGTGTAGATCTGTCATGTAATCCAAAGTAAGTGAAAAGTAGGGTATCCCCCCCCCCTTTTTTTCCAGAAAAAGGATCAAAGAGAGATAACTCCAATAATTTTGCTTGTTCAGAATTTTATTTTTTTCATGAAATTGATTTTCATCTGTCATGCACTTCAAAGTAAGTGAAAAGTAGGGTATACTACCCCTCCCCCCCTTTTTTTCAATAATCAAAGAGAGATAACTCTAGAGATTTTCCTTGTTCAAAATGAATTTTATTTTTTTCATTTCATTCCGTTTCATGACTTTTTATTTTCCCTTACAGATTTTCACAAGTCTACTCAACACTTCATGGCACGATAGGTCAGTTAGATCCTGAAAAAGACTTAAAGTGGTGGTCACACAATCATGGTGCAGAGATGGCCATGAACTGGCCAACATTTGAGGTTTGTATTTGAAATGAAATGGATAGCTCTTAATATATCTATATTGCTTGAGAAACTCTATGGGTTTTCTGTGTCTGGCATAAATCTTTTTCACAGAAAGCACTGCACTTCTCTCACCAACCTTCTGTTGGTGGCTAAATTACAAGATTCTGCTCAAATGGATTTGTAACGGAACATTATTTTGGATAATGCACTTGGTTATCTTGAATTTTAATGTTTGATCTTCTTCTTGATTAATTCATATGGGTAAAGATTTTGAACAAAGTACAGTATGTATTTTTCATTGAGATGGAACGTGTGCTTTGGTGAAAACAAAGAGATTGTACATATACTTGAAACTGAAATTTGCATTCTGTTAATTTCTCTGTATATTCCTCTGCTCAGGAATACTCACCAGATCTGCAGAACATCACAAAGAAAGAGAAGAAGACTTCTCAGCTGGGCAGTAACGATGGTATTACAATAACGAGCATCCGTCACAAGCCCGACTCTTACAACGCACCCGAGTACACGACAGACTACAACACTCAGACCTCACGGACATCCACAGTGTCCAGTGGGTCGGGCACCAATAATCACCAAGGAAGCTTGAGGTATGTAGCGATCCAGCTTTAGCTCCAATCGTAGTTCTATCTTTATACTATATCATATGTAGGCTGTATACTCAAATATATGGGTCAGGAAATGTAGACTTTCAATGGAATAAATTTATGTGCCACTTGGAGGATGAAATCTCCTAAAGTGGACTTTTCTCAGTAACATATCAGGACTTTTTTTCAAAACTGCAAATTTGTTTATTTATACTAAATTTTGGTGAATAGAACATATCTAAAATATACATGTACATGTACAGCTCCTGTTTATCATTATCATTGAATAATCACATTGTCATGATCATGTAGCTAATAAGGTTTTCATTTTATTGTTAATTGTAGACTCATTCTTGATACATGGAGGTTTACTGTATCATTTGTTAAGGATATACATTTTTCTCTCATACCCGCGTATGTGTTACAGAGTAGGCACATGAGATACAGCTACGTGAGTTACTTCTGTATCACATATCATGTGACAGCTGTATCACATATCACGTGACGCTATTGTTTCGATTGTTTACGCTATTGTGACGTCATGATTTCAGCCCGCAAAACAAACAAGCTAGCGGCGACGTCGCCATAAAACTTCGATTTTAAGATCGTTTTTCAAAGTACTCTTGCGTTTTATTTTGAAAAGCCAATATTCGTAGTTTATTCTTATAGAATAAACCATTTTCGGGGGCGCTGAATTCGAATATCGCAAAATTTTTGAGATTAGATCAACTAGACATTTTTTTTTCAAATTTCGTCCCTTTTCTTTCAGTTTTGTTTTGACCTTTAGATATGAGAGAAAAATACTCTTTCATGTTCTTCTATGAAAGATACATCGTTTCCACCCTCGGGGTCTCAAAATTTTGCAAAACCCTCGGCAAGCCTCGGGTTTTACATGATTTTGAGACCCCTCGGGTGGAACCGATGTATCTTTCATAGAAGATCATGAAAGAGTCTTATAGTATTTTTCAAAGGGCAAGGGGCGGTAAGGTGGTTTCTAGGCCCAAAATCGTTGCTAATTCCAAAGATTTAAAAATATTGAAATTGATACTAAAATTGGTAAAAGGAAGCTTGTCTTTAATAGATTCAACATGAAAAATGATTAATTTCATTTTTTCGTTAGAATAATCCACTCTTGAAACCACCTATGAAAACGGAAATGAACAGAAAATCAATATATGTTCACATATGATAGCAAAATTAGACTTGGCCACATCAAAACAACAAGTTCATATTTTTTCTGTATATCCGTATAAGTATTTTGTAAATGCTGTGAAAGTATGAATCTGTTGTTTTCATGTGGCCACATAGAGAACGGAAGGAAATCAATGACTGTTACCATACGAGCGGGTCGTTTTTAAAACAGAAAACACCTTTTAACTTCTATAATACAAGAATTATTTGAGTAAAATCGATACAATTAAATAGATTTTGTTCTGTTGTTATTGATGATATTGATTATTTATTCCCACATGCACGAAATCAGATAATACAGAAAAAAATGTCTTTCAAATGTTTGTTATCCTCGTAACGTAACGGATATTCAGGACGACAGAATGACGTCATATTGAATATATGACGTCATATATGTTCGCGACTTTGATATTGCTTGTATTTTGCGAAAAAAAAAAATAAAGTCAAAGTTATCATTTCATATGCATATTTAATCGAAATGACAGAGAATCTAAAACGGTACAGTCGACATTTATTAAAAAAATGTCAAACTTTAAGCCTGAATCAACGAATTAAAATAATTCAAAAATTGAAATAAAAACCCTGAACAAACGAAAAAGAAACAAGAAAAAGGAGAAAAACTAAACAAACAACATCAACACCCCCAGCACACAAAAAAATCAACCAAAAAAATTATTATATTACATGAAGATGTGAAATATAACCCTCCGTTCCAACGCGGTTTTACACAATTTGTGATGCGACAAACTAAAGTTCATACTCCAATAAACTGTCAAAATTAAACAGTCAATTCTTATATGAACGTGTATTTTGGACAAATCAAAATGCGTAGATTCGTGTAAACAAGCATATTTGGAAATTATATCAAATTGAAAAATGAAGGCCATATAACATAGTCACTACCGCGCATGATTTACCGTCCACGAGATGTACTTATTTTTGCAAATTCAGGGGGAAAATATCTGCCGTGTCTCATTTTCGACTGAGAAAAATCTTTTTGTTTTATTGAAAATGTTTTATAGAAAATATATTGTCAATATTAACGAAAATTGTATGTTACACAATACTCGCAGAGTGTCCGTTACCGTGAAATGACGCGCCGTGTGCGTTTGGACAATTTCGTTAATATTGACAAGATATTTTCTATAAAACATTTTCAATAAAATAAGAAAAAAAAATAAATAAATAAAGAATCATCACCTTAATTCGGGGAGATTTTAATTTAACATCTATTGATAATTTCAGTCAGCATACAATCAGGGCGTTTAGAAAGTAGGAAATATCCCTACTTTACGAACAGCAAAACGTACATACTGAAATAATCAATCTAATTTAAATTCAGCTCTCTTTATTTCGTAATCTATCTAGTCAGAGCTGAATCTTAATTAGACTGTAAAATGATGCAAGCAGTACATGTACATTAGAAATTATTGAGTGCTGAACTGGAAGGTATTATAGGTGGCGCTATGATAAACACTTTTATTATATCGATCCCTTTTCTATGAAAAAACAACGCGTGTAATTATATAACCATGCAGTGGCGGATCTAGGGTCTCAGAGAAAAGGGGCCGATAAGACAAGTTTTAAAGAAAATTGTTCATAGAAAAAAGGGAGATAAAAATCATGAAGTCTTACTGAGCGATACTGTAGCCAACGCATAATAGAATGATTTCAATATTTCATTTATTATTATTTTTTTTTTTTTTTTATAAGGGGTGCATCAAAAGGTTGTGTTGAAATTGAGACATGCGAGGTAATTCTTGAAACTGGCGAGCAGTAGCTAGCCAACGAATTTTTTAAAATAGAAAGAAAAAAAAAAGATTTCTATTAGAAAAGACAATATTGACCACCACACAGAGGGGATCGGAGCCCACTCATACCCCTCTATTCACAATTCAAATACATTAGCAAAGATATCACAATGCAAAGTAAGCTGAAAAAAAGTATCAAATTGTGCCAAACAATTCTGGATCAATGTCTTTGTGCAAAGGGGGGAGGGGGGCTTCGTTTTTTTTTTTTTTCTGCTTCATCTGGGGATGAATCGGACGAGAAAAAATTGAGCCGGAAAAGGTGGGGTTAAAATAGGGTCTGCTGGGTTACCGGTAATACACATACTTTTTAAGGCCTTGGTTAAAAGTATCATCATAACATTAATGTGTCACTTACGAATTCAATAAGTCAACAAAGGGGTGTCCCAATTACTCCTCATTATATTATAGTGAAACCTACCATGTACATAAAATAGTATTATATCGTGGTATTGATAGTAATTCTACACAATTAATAGTATAAATAGTATTAGAATATAGCAGCAAGTCATTTACAGACAGCGTTACATTACGATGTGATCGTAACGTCATATGACGTCAAAATCAGTATAAAATATAGCAGACCATGCTGTCTTCAAATTAGTGTAGAATCGCAACGGGATGTCCGATTCTCAAAATTTAAATTGATTTATACTCTGTAAATCCTGTATTTTCACTGATCAATGTTTGTCCCAGTTTTGACATTGGGCTGATTTTGGCCCTTACCGCCCCTTGCCCTTTTGATTGATGTTCATATTGTGCTCAAAATTTTAGATAGATTTGGATTAGAAAACCATAGATACATTAGTATGGGCGAATTTCAATTTTAGATATGTCAAGGTTGCACAAGTCTTATTCATCCAAATTCAATTTCATTTCCTTGCATAGCTTGAAATAAGCTGGCATTATTACTATTGCAGGTGAATTTCTTATCTTTAAAATTATTCCTACAAAAAAAAAAACGTAAAAAAGTTTACTTTTGTAAAAACGAGATGATATAGGCTTAGACCTTTCAATTTCATTGTTTTCAGATTGCCAATGGTTACCAAGAATGAACTTGGAATAAAATTTTATGCTTTCATAATTTCATGCTTGAATTTTTGTGTCGCCTGCGAAGCATAGCGACACTTAGGGATCACTTTGTCCGTTGTCCGTCTGTCCGTCCGTCCGTCTGTCAGTCCGTCCGTCTGTCTGTCTGTCACACTTTGGGTGTCACAGCCCATAACTTTTGATTGGTAAGTGATAGGGCTTTGATATTTCACATGTGTATTCCTTGTGACAAGACCTTCCTACACATACCATAATTTTTGACCTAGTGACCTTGACCTACATATTTGACCTACTTTTCAAAAAAATTAAGAATGAATATATCTTTTGATTGGTAAATGTTAGGACTTTGATATTTCACACATGTACTCCTTGTGGCAAGACCTTTCGGCACATACCATAATTTTTGACCTTGTGACCTTGACCTAGATATTTGACCTACTTTTGGAAAAAAGATAAGAATCGCTATATCTTTTGATTGGTAAGTGATAAAGCTTTGATATTTCACATGTGTATTCCTTGTAACAACATCTTTCTACACATACCATAATTTTTGTCCTATTGACCTTGACCTACATATTTGACCTAATTTTCAAAAAAATCAAGAATGGATATATCTTTTAAATGGTAAGTGTTAGGACTTTCATATTTCACACGTGTATTTCTTGTGGCAAGGCCTTTCTACACATACCATAATTTTTGACCTTGTGACCTTGACCTAGATATTTGACCCACTTTTGGAAAAAAGATAAGATTCGCTATATCTTTTGATTTGTAAGTGATATGGCTTTGATATTTCACATGTGTATTCCTTGTAACAACGCCTTTCTACACAAACCATAATTTTTGACCTATTGACCTTGATCTACATATTTGACCTACTTTTCAAAAATTTAAGATTGTATATACTTTTTGATTGGTAAGTGATAGGGCTTTGGTATTTCACATGTGTATTCCTTGTGACAAGAATTTTTTACGCAGACTATAATATTTGACCTTGTGACCTTGACCTAGATATTTGACCTACTTTTCAAAAAAATTAAGAATGGATATATCTTTTGAATAGTAAGTGTTAGGACTTTGATATTTCACACGTGTATTCCTTGTGGCAACGTCTTTCTACACATACCATAATTTTTTACCTTTTGACCTTGACCTAGCTATTTGACCTTCTTTTCTAAGAATATTTAGTTTAAACTGTATTTATTCAAAGAAAATTACAATACATCAATATTCAATTCGACTTATGAATAGGATTTGGAAACAAGTAAATATACTTATATTAATCCATTTCCTTTGAGCTCAAATTACGATGTATATTTCATGCACGGGAAAAGAAGTGTATCGTTAGTGACGGTGAGGAAAAAGGAAAGTGAGTGAGGAAGTAAAAAGTAATTAGATAGTGACAATAAAAGTGGTATGTTTTATTTTAACAATGTCATATGACTAGTGGGAAAAGAGGGTAGAGAGAGAATGAGAGATGCATCCTTATCCTAAAACTGTGACTATTTAAGTGGCGAATCGTTTGCTTTTTATAAGAAAATCTTGAACTGTGGAAAAAATATGGGAGTTAACTTGAAGAATATTTTTAATTGGTTGGTGATGGGTCTTAAATATTTCTTATGATTAGACTTTTTTGTGACCAATTTTTACGTAGCGACCTTGACCTAGATGATTGACACTCCTTTCTAAAAATTTGAGAATGACCATATCTTTTAATTTGTAATTAAGAGGTCTGATATTTCAAATGAATTTCATTTGACAAGACTTTTCCACTTTCTAGAATAATAATCAAACCGCTTCGCAGGCGACACAAGCATTCCTTGGATTGCTATTTTTTCTTAAAACATTCTATTGATTTAAGAAAAAATCAATATTGTTTGACTTGATGAGTCAACAATGCAGTATTGAGTTTCATGTTACTGCCCATTCTTTGAATATAAAGACGAATAAAAGGACGGCCAATATGGTGTTTTCCATGTACAGAGTGACCTCCCCTTTGGACAATAACCGACGTCAAAAAGTTTGATTGAAACAAAAATGAAACTCAAAACATCTTTTAAATACAATGTTTCTATTGGGATTCCATTACTGTAAACATGGAAATGTTCATGTGGGGGTAATTTCACGTTTTTCGCTAATTGAGGGATTTTGCGAAAATATCCCCGCCACATTTTTACCATGGGAAAGACATTTTTATCGCGAATATTTCCCCCATGCGAAACATCTTGATGTTGTAATCGCGAGATTTTCCCCCAGCAAAAATAACAACGTTTACAGTATTTTAAAATGCATTTATGTGAGATACCATTCCAAATGGAGGTAACTCTGTATTTTGAAAGACAGAATTTCTGAAAATTGTCGCAGTATAGTATAAACAACATTTCAGGTGCCAGTGCCTTTGTTCTTGTCAGAGATGGGACAATCATTTCCAGACGTAAAACTTGAAAGTTTCAAACCTTTGTTGAGTCGTTTGAAATTGTTTTATTGTTAGATTGTTAAGTTAGCTGTTTAGCAGATTTATTTTGGCAGCATGTGTTTTCTTGTATATCGCTGTTAAAAATATTCTGATGAATTTTATAAGATTCTCAAACTTCATTATAGAAAAACAGTAGACTAAAAAGAACTGATGCTAAATGGAAAGTTGGGATTCTAAATTTGAACAGAAGATGTTATTCCCAAAATTTCCATGGAAATCATATGCTGTCAATGGAACTTATGTCTTTTATGAAAATTCTTTACAACGTTTCTGCAATTTCTTTTGGCTTTCACACTCTCTGCTCTTTATAGATTCATATACAATTTCTTCATCAATGAAATCTTCAGGAAAATATCATTTGATGGATTTCCCTCGCTTCGTCGAAAGAACAAAGACAATTCAGCGAAGCACAAAAGCTGTTTTCCAACCGTGGAAACCCCACCCCCTAATACGAACTCTCAGGAAAGAATTCCCTCACCCCCAGATTCCGCAAGGATTGCTCAAATGGACAGTGTCAATTCACAAATCAGTGCATTGCAAAATCCCGTCAAAAAGCCTCTCCGGCAACAATTGTCGTACGACGAGAGTTTAAATCCATTCGGAGATAGTGATGCTGAAGAGGACAATGTCGAGTCACACGTTTATCAAGCGATTGACGAGGCCAGAAACAATCATAGCAAGGGACATAACTCTCACAAGTAAAGAGAAGTACCAAAGTTGGAATGTTGCCGTTTCTACTTATGTATTGACCTTTGGCCTGTTGATCGTCATATTTAGTTGCCTGCCTTGGAATGATTTTCTACGATTTGACTCTATCTGCATTATGAGAATTCTCTTAGCTTTTGCCATGTTACGTTTTAGTATTTCTTGTCTAACATCAATGAATTAAATTCCAGACATCTAACATGCATGGTCTATGCAAAGACCAATGGACATATCAGCTAATGCTCTATCCAATAGATTAAGTGTCATGATCACATACATGTAACACTATCTGGTCAACATAAATGTACTTTTATTATGTATTCTATACATCATAATATATTTTCTCTTTCTTATGTACATTTCATAAACCACTTATGTCTTTTTCATATTTTCATTGAACAAACATTATGAACTAACATATTTTATACCTTTTCAGCATTTTGATGCATTTTTCCATCCACAGTTTTAGATTGATATTTTTTTCTCTATCAGACATGCCTCTTTTTCTCACTAATGACTTCTATTTCAGGACTTACACTAACTTCTCTATGTACAGGTTGGTCCAAAATTTCTCCACTGTTGTTTGTTGTGGTGTTTCTCTAATTCCTTTGCAATTTAATTTCCTTCGTCTTTTGTTCTCATTCTTTGCAAATTGCTTTTTGTTGCTCTAGGAACAAACACCCCCCCCCCCCCCCCCTTTTTCTTCTTTTCTGTTTTTACAAAACCATGAAGTCAAATATTGTCAAAATATCTATGGTCCATTTACCTCACTTCAGTAGAATGAAAGTTGTTTATGTGTAAGATAAAGTGATTTTGTCCTGAAAATTGGATCAGATAGAATTTGAAATGCGAAAATGCAATTTTTTTTCGGGAATAAAGGTCATTTACTTAAAATATTAGATTGCACTTTCATTGGGAGAAAGGGGGGGGGGGGGGTGAGGGGTAGGTAAAATAATACAGCTACTTTTCTCTGATGTACATGTTATATGAATGGGAGAAATTCTCATTCTGTCTGTCTTTCCTTCTGATACACAAATGTTATGCGTGGAATAAAAGGAAAAAACTTTTTTTAGGTATCTTACATTGTAATGTAGGTGGATACATGCTTTGCATTCAGTGCTCTAAGCTTTCATTTTCATTCTAATTTGCATGTTTTGATAGTCATTGATTACTTCATCAATATGTCGTGTTTCAGTTTGATTCGAATTTACATGTATTTTAATTTTTCATAATTTTTGTGTCATTTACTTATCAGAGATGATACTGACTTTTTTTAGAATAATATTTCCATAAATCCAAAGTTACTTTTATACTTCTTATGAAATCCCCGAGACATCAAGGTTACTTATAGGAGGTCTCAACTAACAGTTTCTTATTAAGGTATGCGAATTTGTACTTGATTTATTTAAAACTTAAATCGAGGAAAGTTTTCATGACAAAGCATTGAAATTTCTTCAGCTTGTTCAAGACTATGTGTAAATGGAATGTGAATATTGCCTCTAGTCAGCTAGTTATAGTTCCATTGAAAATTCCCAAGTCTTTATTCACCCCCTTTTTCGCTTGTCATACCTCAATCAGAGTTTAGTTTTCCACTTAGACAAACATTTCCTTTATAGTGAGGTGCTTGTACTGTTTTCAGTCATGAGCCAAAAAAAAAAATAAAAGATTGCTTGATTTCACGCACTTCTGTGTCAGACAACAAAGATTCCAAGCAAAAACAAATATCTATAAAATAAAAAGTGAAAAAGAGAACATGTTATTGTACTTATGTATGCGGTACCTGCCTAATCACGCAAAGAAATCAAACACAGTATGAGGAAACAAAAAACTGCAGGTCGTGGCTTTCAAAAACAGATCAATTCATGACAGTTTTTGAAATTTCATTCATTCATAATTTTTCATTCATAATCATGACCGGCGGAAAATGATCGTGAATATATTTATCTGTATTTGTTTTCACTCTATTAAGGTTTTACTTGACTTAAAGATCCTTGCAACATTCATAGTTTACTTAGATGTCATCTTGAATATTAACAAATATAACTGCATTAGTACAATTTGTCGTATTTTATTGCTTCAGCAACAATGCACCTCCAGTGTCGGGTAACTCTGACGGTGGCAATCCGTTCGCAGATGACGATAATGACATCATCGAGGATTCACCAAGGAACGAATCTCCGAGGGATCCAGCCAAGGAAGGCGTACCGGTGCGAGCAATTTACGATTACGAGGTGACTGAAGATGATGAACTTCCTTTAAAAGCAGGTAAGGAAATAAATGATAGTTTGCCAGGTATTTGAACAATGAAAAACGTAGGTTTAGCCATGGTAATCAATGAATTCAAGCCAGATAAAGTGTGAAAAAGTTCTTATTTGTCTCTAAGAGATGGATCAAAATTAGATTAATTTTAAGCGTCTAAAACTTACCTTACTCAGACTGAAATATCTCAATAAAGATCGATCGAGTCTATCACAGGGTACAGTCATTGAGTAGGAAATCGAACTGGAGGGTCCAGAATTTGTTATTACCATGAAGAGTCTTGCCAAGTCATTGATAAAAGCAAATAATAGACTCAAGGATAGGATTTCATTGTGAATTATCACACCCAGAGATCAATAGTCTCAAAAATGTCTAAAATAATTATATGGATGATCAATTTGTCATTTTGCTTATTTTATTAGGATAACTCTGTAAATATGAGAGAAAATTTCGTGAGTGTAGGTTTCAATTCTATAATACATACATGTAGGTAACATCTGACTCTTAATCAATTTCCAGGAGATGTGTTTGTGAAGCTTTCAGAAGAGGATGAACTCGGATGGTGCAAAGGTTACAAAGACGGTCGAGAAGGTCTTTATCCAGCGAACTATGTAGAACCGGTATAGCGTCCTCATAACGATCATGACATAAGATTTCATATTTGTAGCGATGCAGTATCTCATCGTAACCTGACTGTATGTACATGTATTAGTAGGATCCATAGGAGAAACCATCTCCACAGCTTGCATTTCAGTGGACCTTCGCAGCTGTGCTTAAATGTCCGTCGAATCGGCCCAGCTGCCTATGTTCGGTTATTTCTTAATATTAGTCAAATTTATCGTAAGATGTGTATCCACTTCAATATTCGGAAAGAAAATCTATTTCTATGTAGCGTATATATCCATGTGAAGTCATTATTGTCAATTTAGGACTTGATGAAGAAATATTATAAAAAGCGTCATAGCTTGTAGAAATTCTCAATTTGCTAACTGTAATATCTAGGTGCTGCTGTGGAATTTCTTGCAAAAAAATACCATACTTGCAGTTGTTAAGTTGACAAATTTTCACATAGTAAGGTCTCAAATATTGAGAACTAAAACTAAAAGCCCCTTTTTTTGTGGGACGAAGTTTAATAAGAAAATAATGAGCTATTTGACTGCTTATCTAATATTTCTCATTGAAATTCTGAGAATTTTGTGAGGAAGCTAAGATTTAATGAGTATGAGACTTCAGATTGTGAGCAGAGTGTATTATAACTCTGTGTTTGAAAAGGAGAGTGATAAATGTGGATATCTCCCCTCTACTTGCAGAATGAACATTGCTTGTCTCTTCTACTGATCTCCATTTTAGATGGGCAATTTGTGCAAACTCCATTATTAAGGAAACGAGGAAAAATTTCTGAAGTTTTAATATTTCTTTGGGCATGATTTTTTTTCATCTTTCGCAACAAATTTCTCAGTACATGCACTATGTACTTACAATGAAAAGAAGACTTTTGTCCACAAAAATATTCTTAAAAACCAAATTCTATCAAAAATATGGTAGGAGTCATTTTATATCCAGTACAATGTATTTATTTTTTCTATTGCAGTTATTTTAAGAAAAAGATTTATCTCATTATCCATATGATTAATTAATTCAAATGTTCAGATTTTAAAAAAGGCATGTATTTGTAATTCCGTACGTACAGTGCTGATATTTTTGTAGACTTAAACAGAACATCTGTTTTATCAACTACCTCATGGTTGTATCGACGTTGATCGTTAGATTTATTTTCAGAACAGGCACAAATTTTCGTACCCTCAGCGAATAAAACAATACACAAATTGTCTATAATTACTGATCATTTAAACAAAATGAAATCACCCCCACAGAATCTTACATTGAAATAAGTCTGTAATTATGGCATAGATAATAGAAAAGCTTATACATTTGTACATTATTCTGTCTTTTAATACATTGTAATTTCCCTTTTAGGTTGGTATCTGACTTCAGAGGTGTTTACTCTTATGGTTAGTCTGTATTTTTTATGGAACTTAAGTTGAAGAATACTGTAAATTGGTTTTTATTCGTCGGGTACCAATTTTCGTCATTTTCGTCAGTGCCTTCCTTGACGAAATTACGTACCGACGAATATAAATACTCCTGACAAAATATAGTGTAGAAAGGAAAATTGACTCTTAAGAGTTAATAGGACAGGCAAATGATAAATAATTGAAAACTGAATACGCACACAAAGTCGCATATAATGTACTTCTAATTACCAAATGATGTTTTCACAACAAGCTAGGTCTAATTAATTTGTTTACCAATAAACAAACAATGACAACAAACGCATACGGCCTATACTTGAATATTAAGTTGGCATTTGAACAGACGAATTCATATTTTAGGGACCCTTGGATGACGAATTTACCTACCGACGAAATGGTCATTTTGAACGAATTGACAAAAATTGGTACTGACAAAAATAAAGCAATTTACAGTAAATTTTACTTTTGAATTGTCAAAATACGGACATAGAAAATCTGTATTAGAATTATCTAGATCAGTTGTCTGAATGCTTTGATTAGTCCTGTTCAATAAACTATAGGTAAAGCATTTAAGTGATCGAGACAGTTTTGTATGTTTATTAATACCAAAAAAATTATTGGTAAATGATTTAATTTAGCTTTTATTTTGATGAGAAACACTACAAAATACTGACAAACTTGCCAGAAAATATGGCAGGGTCCTGGAATTGGTAAACAGGTCTGTGATTTTTATTCATTATGAATGCTTGTTACGCTTCATATTTTTAATCAAATTTTATTAAAAATAAATATGATATTTTGCTTTCCATTCGTATCAAACAAACTGAAGTATAGAGTTGCTTAGACACAATTCTGTAGGAAATTACATTTCCCTGACTTGAATACCTATTTCTACAGAATAGGATAATGTCACAGTTCACTGAAGTCAGATATCATCTTAATGGGGAGGTAACTCTGTATAGGAAAAGATGGCATAGACAAATTAAAATTGATTCTTTGTAATAATTATGATGTCAGAAAGCAAGATCTGGTATGTTTCTTATATAATAGAATATATGTATATCATTTTGTAATATTTATTGTATTTGACATGAAGTTGTGAGCATATATACACATGTGTATTCCATTGTAAAGTCAGCCTTACTGAAAACGTTCGGCAAAACTCAGTTTAATACAAGTATCTTCAGATATATCAGTCCATACTCGTACTTAGAAAATGATTGTACAGTTTCATGTAGCAACTCATCTCAGTGTGAAACATATCAGCTAGGGAACTTAGTGCAGAAATGTAATCTAATGTGTATATGTGTATTAGTAAGGAATATATGTATATATTGATGTAAGGTACTTATACATGTATTTATCAAGACATACGTGAAAAAAATCAAATATATAAAACACTTTGTCTTGCATATACTCCCTTGCATATTTTTGATTTGGTGATAGGCAATATTGAAAAATTATTATCTAAATGTTACATACAGATGGAATTCTCGTAGATTTGACATTTCTTATGATATTACACTTCGTTTCAATTTTTTTTTTTTTTTTTTGACCGTGTTGTCTTTCTTCCGTTTTTAAGTTTTTCATCCGAGTTTGTGCCGTTTACATCGTATCGATGAATTTTTGGCACAAAATATCTCCTCAATTTCTCCGTCACTGTCTTTGCATAAGTGCTAGAAAAAAATTGGTTAGTGCATGAAATACAAGTGTTGTAAAATTTTGCTTCTGCTGTAAATATTGTTTGCATGACGGAAAAATAATTATTAATAGCATTGTAAATAGCTGCTTCAACATTGCCATGCTGTATCCCATTCCAATTTTGTTGCAAAAGCTTTTATCAGATCTATTCGGAATTTGCTTGAATGCTGTAGTTTTTCGTCCCCAATTTTGCTTTCTTTTTCGCAAAGAAACTTGTATTTTTGGGTTAGTTTCCATTAATCTTATTTCTAAATAGACGATTTCTTGGCCAGTACAAAATATGTGACCTTGAAAGTGTGATGTAATATTTTTCATTATAGAAATAGGTGTAGTAATTTATTTTTGAAGGGTAATTTGAATTAAATTTCTTTGTAACAGAAAAAAAATGGATAGGATGTATGATCAATTTACAATGCCATAGTAAATAGTTATATTAAAAAGAATGGGAGGTTTAATGACGGAAAATATTTCCTGAAAACTCTATGTAACTGTTGTAAGTATAAGGTCCTGTGATATTTTATTCTGCTTATTATTTCTAATGCATTCACATGCGTAGGTACCTTTGCTTCCCTGACCATTTTCACAGTCTTAACATTTAGAGATTCCTTGCATTTAGTGGTCACTTTAAAAAAAAAAGAACAGCATTTTAGCCACTATCTGCCAAACGTCAAGTTTTGTTCGTCTTCCATGAATTTTTTAGGCCCTTCGTCGAAATGCGGGAGCCTGTCTGAAAATCATCATTTTCTATTGAGATTTTCTATTGAATGATCATAAATCAAAAGATTTGTTCTTGACTTACAATCTGTTGTACACATGGATAAGAAAGAGCACTCTGAAAATACTTTCTAATTATAAAAATAAATATGCTTTGGAGCAATGAAGATTTACTGTCCAGCAGAATTTTGGAATGTGAAGAAGTTTCATATTTTACTTATGGAAATAAATTGCCGGACAAGAATTTTTTTTTCGCAAGATACAAACCTATAAGATCATGGGTTCCTGTGATGTGATGAAGTAAGAACAGTAGGGGATCCCTTTGCCGGGGGGTCAAGGGGTGAATTTTGCCGCTTTTAACTGAAAAATGGGCCAAAATATAGGGTTTTGGGACAGTGCCAGGGGGCGGACGCCCCCGCCGCATCCCCTTGAATCCGCCACTGAAGAATTTTGCTCGCTGATACTTAATCTGTGTCTGTCGATGAATAAGTGATAATACTAGGAAGCTGACTTGAATGTTCTCTTCGTCTTCCCTTAGGAGTGTGAGAGTAGTGAAAAAGAGTTTCATTATTGAATGGTAATTTAGCTCCACTAAGTCGTTTTGTTTCTACTTTTGTCTGAGTCAGCAGAAATTATTACTGATGGTGTGAAGATGAACTCAAATTTTTGCGTAGCATATGAAGGAAAGCATTTTTGAAATAGGAAATACTTAAACTGATGTATGTCATGTGAAATATATATCAAGGAACTTGTGATCTTTTCACGAAAAGCTAGGATGATTGAATTTATTTATTGGCTTGTTCACGATAGATTTACATGTAGTAACTTCCTTCAAAAAAAAAATCAATTTCGTCATCTCAAATATTTTGTACATGTGTATTTTTTTTTTTCTTTAAAAAAATGTGTTCATTTCATTAATAGGGGTTGTTTTCAAACTAAAGTCATTAGAACATGTAAAAGCGAACAAAATAAAAGTTTTATCAAACAATTTTGTTTGAAGTGCTATAAAATGGACAAAAAATTGATTATGCAAATAAAATTTATTGTTGATGTTGAATTCATGTGTAAATAAACTTGTTGAATTTGTTGTTCCATTGTTCAAGTTGAACTGTTGATCCTTTTGAATATGATGATATGAATTGTTTATCTTTTGTCAGCTATTGATAAAGTGGAAAATTTATCCAATCATTGACTCCCAAGATATATACTTAAGACTTTTACTTTGAGAGATTTATTTAAGATTCTAATTTTTTATACAAAATAAGGTAAGTTGGTAGTGTTATAAAACGAAAAATTTCAAACAGGAGTGCATTTTGCAGCGTGAAGAACAAATGAGAATATCACTTAAGAAAGATAGCCGTTTATTTAGTAGAGCATTTCTGTAGTGAAATACTTCTGTTATCAATTGTATTATATACATGCCCTTTGTTATATGGGAATTTTGTTCAAATATTTATTATTATTACTACTGTACTTTGATGTATGCATTATTATATTATTTGCAATAAAGAATTCCTAACTATGATATTTTACATAGATTTATTTCACTTCTCTGATGACAGATTTTCCCCACAGTCCGATATATTCTTCCTTTCAATACTGTAAACGTGGACGGTATTTTTAGCGTATATTGGCAAATCGATGTTTTTTGCAAAAAATTCCCACACGCAAAAGTAAACCTGCTGTACGCTATCAAAGATAAAGATTACTTCCCCCAAGCACACATTTAGATATTGTAATTGCGAAATTTTTCCCCCATCGAAAATAACCACGTTTACAATATGCATATGTATGTATCTATCCATATTGCCCATCATGCCTTGAACTTGTTTTATGCAATGACTGTGTGATAAAAAGGTCACACGATGGTATCAGTTGTTTATTAGCCGTAGTCTGCGTAGCGTCAAGGAGAAAGTAACAAGAACTTGATTAATCACTTGATTTTGCCCGTGCAACGATACTGATAAGTCAAAATTAACTCCTGAGCAGCTGTGCATTCTTCGATACCTCTGGGTATTCGGAAAGTGGGAGGGTTGTTTGCACGTAATCCGAATAAAGACATATGAACCCTTTTTCTTTAACTCGGCACCGATTGTCCATATGATCTCCTTGGTTTGCTAGTATATATTTTTTTGTGTTTGGTTTTTCGATGTCGTATTTGGTGTTCCTTTTTCCATCTCCTGCTGTGCTTGTTTATTCCGTGTTTTCTAATGGTGTGTTTTGTTATTTTGCAGTAGGTGTTGCAGCCGAGTTTGTTGGAGATCTTCTCTTTCCTCCTCAAATGACTATTTTAACCATGCTTTTATTAATTTTATGGTTGGTACCTGCCATACTTCCTACTTTAAGTAGGAAGCATACCGATAATTCATTTTAGCTCGGTTTCCTCGATTTCTAAGACATTGTAAATTTCGCATAAATATCATGAAACCGCCGTTTTTGTCCATTTTTCACGAAAAGTAGCATAATTCTTGATTATTTTTTATAAGATAACATCGAGCGGGATCGCGAACATTTTTTCCCTTTTGCATGCACATTTATAAAGACGTCACAGTGCAAAGACAACAATATTACTATATCAAAATATAAAAGTTGTTTAGAAGCCCGCTCGATGTTTAAAACTAATAGAAAGTTTGTCGAAAATAAGCCCCAAAATGACGATTTTGGCAAAATATACCATTTTTGAAGCCCAAATTCTAAGAGGGAAATTAAAGGTTACATTTGTATGTATAAGTAGCCTACATTGTAGAAAAAATATTGGTATACAGATTCATTATTTCATGAAAATGAAAGATTTTGCCCTGAAAGGGGGCCACTTTACTATATAAACCATATATTATATAATAATATAGTCCTTTGAGCATTTTTCAAGTTTTCTTTTAAAATGTCCGTTGAGTCTGAGCGGCAATAATGTACGTGCCGGCGAAGAGCAGCCCTTTCAGCTTGGCCTTATTTCATAATTTATATGATTTCTGAGGGGGTGGACAGGGTCAAAGGGAGGGGGAGGAAGAAGGGGCGGGATGGGGAGGAAAGGGGCGGGAGGAGGGAGAGGGGGCGGGAGAAGGAGAAAGAGATATGATTGGGAAGGTAACAGTAAAAAAAAAATAGGAAATTACTTTTAAATATAACTTGAACAATCTTGCTCTTAAGCGTTCATGTACATAATCTCAGTTTGAAAAATTACACGAAATTCATCTTTATTTACCTTAAAAATTTCCTATCCATTTTTCAAATATTTCAGGCTCCCTTCGCTCACCTTAGTTTTTCATATAAATAGGTCTATTTTTTCAATGTTAAAAAAAGGAAATAACCCAAATCACTTTTTATTTCACCAATTTACACTTTTAAGTTTAAACACTTTGTCTTGACCCCCCCCCCCCCCCCACTTTACAAAGTTTACATGTACCTATACTCTTAAAAGCAGCCATGTATATTTCCTATAATATCCCTATACTTTTGGATGTGCCCTATGTTCCTTATATTCTGGCCAAAATAACCCAAATTTTCGTATATTATCCCTGTAATTTAAGATTTCATTGAAAGAAAAATCTTGCTCTTAAATGATAATATGCACTGTTTCCTCTAAATTGAATTATTACACGAAATACTGCAGTACATCCTTAACAAATTTCCTTTCTCTTACACATATAAATTTGCCTGTGCATTACATATTTACTACTATTATATACATGTAATTCTGCAGATAGAAAAAATTCTTTGCTCCAATTATGTAAGAAAAAAAAATATTTTGCCCCAGTCCGGAGCGAAAAAAAAAATTTTGCCCCGACAACAAAAAGAAAACAAGCCGCCCCAACCCCTCATCCCCCTAATATTCAACTGAACAGTCTATAAGCAACAGTTAAGTAATGTACACTAATAAAACTGTGTCCGCTCGTGTGATTTAAAAGTTTTCTAAGGCCTTTTCCTATTTACTCGTATATATACAATGTGATAAGTATCATATGGCAAAATAGCGCTCAATTTATTCATATATGCAAATGTATTCATATGACGATTATATTACGTCATATATCTATGTTTGAAACGCGCCAAATCTCAAACAAGAATGACCCGACATGCCAGGAAAAACAATACATTTTAAATACATCAGATCAAATAAATGCAAAGAGCAGAATGCGCCCATGGCAAAATACAACTGTTTCTAATCTATTTAAGCTTATTTATTACCAAAAAAATTACCCACTCTACGTATGAACACAAGATTATCTTTATCCTGTCAAAGCCGATTAAGTGATTCCATCAATATGACAGGCCTATTTCTCAAAATATCGATTTTTCAACCCAAAAGTGACAGAACTTGATTTCATTTTATGATTCTCAAGTTGACCAAATCCGGAATTTTATATCGCAATCTATCCGAAACGATGTGGACAAATACACAGCTCCTAAGATTTCCTACTGATAAACAAAGTTAAAGTGCGGCTAGTGACAAGTTTTGGACTTTTTTAACATTGGGGGTATGGGCAGTATCGCCTCGAATTTTCACCTCAAAAGTGACAGAAGTAAAAATTCGTTAATTTATCAAAGATGTGGATTTATAAATTCAGATTGTTATAGAGTTTCTTCCTATATGTGGACAAATTTGATTGGTGTCTTGAAATCGTGAGTATTCTCAATTTATTATTTGCTCCCATAGACTCCTATAGTAAGAATATGAAGCCTACGGAATCCAATATGGCCGCTATGCAAATTAGGAAATTGAGCGCTATTTTGTCATATGTGTCAGTTTAGTGAATGTCATACATAAGTAGACCTATTTTCGAGATCGTACTTCATTTACGAACGAAACATTGCCTCGACGCACTATCACGAGACGGTGCACGGCAGAAAACAAGGACAAATCAGCTGAGATGGCTTCGCTTCACGACGCTCAGGTGAACTTGACAACGTGTCCAATTTGTTTTGAAACATTCAAAAGACCAAAGCATTTACCTTGTTTGCACACATTTTGTGAAGAGTGCATAAGTAACTACATTTCGAGTGTGTTTACAAAAGAAGGCAGAAACTCATTCACAGAAATTTCATGTCCACTCTGCCGCCTAAAAGTGACCAAACCGGAAAATATCAGCGCAGAGGAATGGGGAAAGAATCTCCCATCAAATCATTTGATTATAAATGTAATAGACTGTGAGCGCTTAAACAAGGAAAAACTTTGCAATCCTTGTGAAAGAGAAAACGAAAGTGAAAGTGCAACTCGCTGGTGCGTTGAATGTCGAGACTTGCTTTGCGAAAAGTGTGTCAAAACACATGCAAAGTTCAGGTTTTCAATGAGTCACAAAGTTGTTTCTCTGTCTGAGCTGACAGAAGAATCACCTATCGCTAAGCCTAACAGTTCTTCTGTTGTAAATTACTGCGAGAAACATCAACAGAAAGTTTTAGAGGCGTATTGCTCAGACCATCGTGTTACATGTTGCATATCTTGTGTAACTATAGAACACAGAAAATGTGACAATGTGGGGACTATAGAGTCTGTGGCCGAAGAAGTTCGAAAATCAAAGAAGTTGGAAGATCTAGAGAATTTTTTCTTGAAATCAAATGATGAAATAGCTAAAATGATAGGTACAACAAAACAAAACCTAGAGGATTTGAGCAAACAATACGATGAATATGAACAAGAAATTGGGAAAACATTCGCTAGACTTCAGAAACTACTTGAAAATGGAAAAGAACAATCATTGAAAGAACTTGCAGCTGTAAGAAAAGAAGTGGAACCAAAGGTTGAGAGCACACGGGATGAGTACGTTTGTCAGCAGTCTGTAATCAGTAACTGCTTGAATGTTATACAACACGGGTTGCAGTTCGCATCAGATGCACAGTTACTTATAGAGATGCAGAAACTTTTTGAGCAAAAGTGTAACATGGAAGAATACATACAGAAAGAAAGAAAGCATCAAAGATGCTACCAATTAGAATTTATAGAGGACAAAGAAATATCCAAAGTTGAAAGCAAATTGCAACACCTAGGTACGACTAAGTGTTTACAGACAGGGATGTTCATGCCGGATGTTTCTATGTTAAATGGAAGTTCAAATTTTATCAGAAAATTAGAAGTCAACTCATCATACGTCTTCGGTGGTACCATCTTAGAAGACGGTCGTTTACTAATTCCAACATACACCAACAAAACATTAGAGCTTTTTTCAGCAGATGGAAAGTCTCTATCCCACATAGAATTTGATGGTAATACATTTGATGTAGACATGGATGAAAATTGTCGTCATGGTGTTGTTTCATCACATGAGGGTTGTTGGATAGCACTTTTTGAACTGAAAGACGGGAAGCTAGTAAGAACGGATCTAAAACAATTTCAATCATGCTGTGGGGCAGTTCGGTACAAAAAGGATCAAGTCTTTGTAGCATGTGAAAAAGAAATTAATATTGTGAATGGTTACACCGGTGATTCCTTAAGAACATTGTCCTTAGTTGTTGGGGAAGCACAATTCCTGGAACTGGATCACATTAACTCAATGGTTTATTACTCAAGATACAGTGAAGTGAATTATGTTTCATTCGATGGAAACAAGAATGGCGTTCTTTTTAATAAAGAAGCAGGTATACACCAGGTTGCAAGTATAGTTTGCGATTTTGAACAGAACATTTATATCATTGACCAAGGTGCAAATAGCTTAAAACAATTTACCAGACATAAGAAATTTTCTAGAAATATCGTGAAAGGATTGAATAATCTATATGCTGCTCGGTTCAAAAAGAACTCAAATATGTTCATGATCAGCGATGGGGGAGTTGTGATGATTTATGAAATAATTTGACTGAACTTGTACGAACGTGATGAATGAGACAAATTACATGTGGAGACAAATGAGATAAAGAAGATCCTGACGACAATCTCAACAGCACTCACAATAGAGCACCAAACTGAGCATCGCAGACCCCTAACAAGCTAGAAGTGGGAGCAGGTGCCCGGGAGGAGTAAGCATCCCCTGTTTGGCTAGCCGCACCCGCCGATGTTCACGCACGAAAATACAATATCTACAAAAGATGCACTGTCTGACATCACTGCAGCTGAGTCATACCTCAATTATTTCCATACAATGTTGTACTGAAATTTTTGATATCTTGCCCTAAACAGTTGTTTTTCATACAATCATAATTTAATCCCCAAAGAGGCATGTCATATTTTCAGTCATTTCTTCATTGCCTGGCATGTATTAAATTGACCTTTAATTCTTTTTTTGAAATAAATGATATTTCGCATTTATAATCCAAATATAACTTATTCATTTCTTAAAATAAGCTACCCTTGCCATATTCGCTCTACCATAAAAAATGAAAATCTAGGAAAATTGTATGACCCTCTTGATTGTTGCACGGCATTTGTAAGGCCATGACAATGACAAAAGTTTATTCTCATTAAATACATATACATTGTTGAGAAATTTCAATACAGTACTTACCAAAAAAAAAAATCATATATTGCATGCGTGACAGATTTTACAAAATCTTAATAAATAATAAACCGTAATTTTAACCTAGAGGATGTTTAACCCTCTCCTCTATAATTTGTAAAAATTAACATATTTTTCTTAATAGACTAACATTATTTGTATTAAATAATTGATGATATTTAAGAGTACATTGTATTGCATCTTTGTATATAGTAAGTAGGTAAAAATCGTATTCTAATCTTGCATTTCTAATTTCATTATCATCACATGTAAATAGATAGTGATACTCGTCACCTATTTCATTTTTTGAACAAAGCGGACAAATTCTATTCTCTCTTGTTATATTTTGTCATCTACCACATTAAATAGGCAAAAAGTGGTTGCATATTCTATATCTACAAGTTATTTTTCTCAGTTTATAAGGTATTAAACAAGATATTTTTCTATACAATGATTCGTTTTAAAAATTCTATAATTTATTCCTTTTGATGAAGTGTACATGTTATCGTGCCATTTTTGCTTGAATTGATCAATAAGAACTCTTTTCACAGTATTGTTCAACCATCTAATGCTTGCAAAGGATTGGCTATGCCATACGTATGATAATCCACATTCATGAAGTATTTGTTCAATGTGTTTCACCCATGGGAATGATCTAGATAAAGCTAACTTGAACATACAATTTGCAATTAGATTTTCATGAGATGAAACCAATTTGGCCCAAAAAGTCATCATTCGTACCTTAACATAAATGTCTAAAGGAAAACGGCCAAGTTCACCATAAATCATAAAATTTGGTGTACATTTTCTTAATTTCGGAATATATTTACAAAATTTCATATGTAGCTTTTCAAATTACAATATCCCCAGATCTCACAACCGTGTAGAAAGATCGGTTGTACGATTTTATCAAAAAGGTCTAATACGCATTCAAAAGATAAATTGTGTTTTTTTCCATTTAGATAAAATACTGTACATAGCATTTACACCTTTTGAGTACTGATTCATAATATTCTTTTTAAAGTTATTATTTCTCGTAAATATGACACCTAAATATTTTAATTCATCTACTATTTCTATACATTGGTCTCTATATTTGAATAAGCATGAACGTCTGGGGTTTCTACCAAAAATTACAATTTTCGTTTTTTCAACATTGACATTCAATCTCCATTTCAAACAATATTCCTAAAAATAGTCAAGTTTCAGCTGAAGATCATCTTCAGATTCAACAATCAAAATTGTATCATCTGCATATAACAGCGCAAATAAATTAATATACAAACCAACCTCATTTTGTAATGTTTCACTTAAATAAGGCAAACTTAAATCAATTTTTGATCGAAAAAAATCATTAAAAACACGGAAAACAAATACGGCGATAAATTTTCGCCTTGTTTTAGTCCGATTTCACAAGAGAATGTTGCTGAGAATG
This sequence comes from Pinctada fucata, assembly GCA_028142955.1. Taxonomy (NCBI): domain Eukaryota; kingdom Metazoa; phylum Mollusca; class Bivalvia; order Pterioida; family Pteriidae; genus Pinctada; species Pinctada fucata. The sequence goes on along the minus strand of AP027102.1, from coordinate 42,041,411 downwards.
ATCCATTGTGTTTTATTCTAGTTTTTACATCATGGTACATGTCCTACGACACTGATGGTCACACGAACACCTCACTCTATGACAAACGTGACGACTTCAATTTCAGCATTACATGTACTAACTTTCCTTTTCTGAGTAGCAACATCCCTTCATCGCCTGCTTATGGCGTGTTCATATCTCAGTTGATACGCTATGCCAGAGCAAGTACCAAATATACGGATTTTGTTCTGAGAGCTAGGCGTCTTTCAGATAAGCTTCTCAGTCAGGGATATGTTTGTGACCGACTAACATCGTCACTGAGGAAGTTCTACGGTCGATATGGGGAACTCGTCATACACTATGATGTCCCACTATCCAGAATGGTGGATGATATTCTGTCATAGACCATTTGAACCATCCAACCAAAGATTGTACACTATATCTTCCAAAATGGAAGTAACCGGATGTGACAGTTCTGCCGAATTGAAGCGACGGGTGTTGCATGCAAGCAGGAGATGCTTACTCTTCCTGGGCACCTGGTCTCACTCTCATATCGGGAGTTCGCTTCTTTTCATGTGGTGGAGGTTTTTGTTTTTGTTTGCTTTGGTTCCTGTTTTATCCTGATTTTGTATGCCTTCGGTTTCTGATTTTCTGAATTATCGATTTTGTACTGTAGACAGGGATATGGTCATTATCCATATTTGTCATGTAACGTATGATTTTAAAACATTTCCCATCAATATTGCTGCTTAGTAACTAATTCCAAAGTTCTAACCTCCATACAGAGTCAAAGCTCTCTGAAAATCTATGAAAGCACAATGAAGGGATTTTTTCGACTTTTTATACAATTCTATCAAATAATGCAATGAAAAGACATGATCTAAGGTACTATAGTTCGCTCTAAAGCCTGCTTGATTTTCTAATATAAGTCCTACTGATTCAGAGTTATAATTTAATCTTGCATTTATAGTAGACGTGCATAATTTAGAAAAACAACTCAAGAGAGTAATTGGTCGATAATTTTTTGCATCTTTTACATCACCCTTCTTTTTATAAATTGGCAATATGTCACCACATAACCACTGGCTTGGAAAAATACCAGTATCCTAAATAAGGTTAAACAAACTTATGTACAATGGCATCAGAACATTTTGCGTAGCTACTATATATTCATAAAAAAATATTATCTGGACCAGCACTTCACTTCTTTTTCAGAACCTTTATACAAGATATGATTTCATCTTCACTGATAGCAATTATAATAAATTTTGCCTCTAAATTAGACATTTCATCATCAGACAGTACAAAATCAGGGATATTTGTGTTATCATCTAGATTCAAATCTTTAAAAAAGTCGTACAGGGTTTCAATACTTATTTCTGATCTGTTACTTTTAAATATACCTTAATTTATTATGCGCCAATGACAAATATGGATAATGACCATATCCCTGTATACAGCACAAAATCGATAATTCAGAAAATCAGAAACCGGAGGCATACAAAATCAGGATGAAACAGGAACAAAAGTAAATAAACAAAAACCTCCACCACATGAAAAGAAGCGAACTCCCGATATGGGAGTGAGACTAGGTGCCCAGGAAGAGTAAGCATCTCCTGCTTTATTGCATGCAACATCCGCCGCTTCAATTCGGTAGAACTGTCACATCCGGTTACTTCCATTTCGGAAGACATAGAGTACAATCTTTGGTTGGATGGTTCAAATGGTCTATGACAGAATATTATCCACCATTCTGGATAGTGGGACATCATAGTGTATGACGAGTTCCCCATATCGACCGTAGAACTTCCTCAGTGACGATGTTAGTCGGTCACAAACATATCCCTGACTGAGAATCTTATCTGAAAGACGCCTAGCTCTCAGAAAAAATCTGTATATTTGGTACTTGCTCTGGCATAGCATATCAACTGAGATATGAACACGCCATAAACAGGCGATGAAGGGATGTTGCTACTCAGAAAAGGAAAGTTTGTCATGCTGAAATTGAAGTCGTCACGTTTGTCATAGAGTGAGGTGTTCATGTGACCATCAGTGTCGTAGGACAACATTATGTCCAAATAGGATGCTGAAATATTTGCCTCTGTAGTTTCTTTGACTTCAAGTTCCGAAGGATAGATACTGCTGAGGTAATCCGCGAATTTTGGATTATTGATGGACAACACATCGTCTATGTATCTGTAAGTGAAGTTGATGTCAGAAACTAAGTATCTTTTCCCCAGAGACCAAAGATTGAATGAATTCAGCTTCGTACGAGTAAAGGAAAATGTCGACAAGGAGTGGGGCACAATTGGTCCCCATTGGAATTCCGACAATTTGCTGGAAGACCTTTCTTTGGGATTTGTACATCTTAAGCTCCTTAATTCATCTCTAACTTAACGTCTATGATTTAGTTTTGCAGTTTTCAGCTCCCTCATATGCAACTTTTCTTTTTCGTACGAATTTTCTTTAAAAACAATGTTACCATATTTCTTATACAATCTCTATGCCGTATTGTAATCACGTCGAGCGTATTGACATTCTGACGTGAACCAAGGCTTCTTAAAATAATTCTTCTTAAAAGATCGGGGTTTACATCTTTTACTACCAAACGTACTCTGTGCACTTGCTATAAAAATATCACACACACTTTGAACGATGTTATCAACACAATCATTATCAACACTTGTCTTATCTAGGCGTTCAATTTCATAACATAAATTTTCTATTTCATTTCGTCTACTATTCACAGATTCTATAAAATCATCTTTTTTCAATTCATCCCATCTATTAGGTATGTATTGTTCAGGTAAATTACAAGCGTGACCTTCAATATCACTTGACAAATTTGAGTTACAAGGCATTTCAATCATTACATGTACACCCTTATGTACGTCTGATAAAAACCTTGAAAAATCACAAAATCACAAATACAAAACTATTTTACGATTTCTAAAAAGTCAATATTAGCAAGGCAGTAATCAACGACGCTTGTGTCTTTGCAGGTAGTTAAACCAATATGTTTATCTCCATACATTCTGCCGTTTAAAATGAAAAGAGAAACATTTTTACATAATTCTATGAACATTCTACCATATGTATTAATACATGCATCTTGTGATTTTCTATGCAGTGGGATATTAAGTTTGTTCAGACAAAATTCAACATCGTCAATAATATCCAAATCAATATCAGAGTCACATGTTACAAATCTAAAAGGTTACCAGTTCTGCTGTTAAAATCACCAATAATACAACAATAATTACAGTCTTCAGAATATCTTACAAAATCGTTTTCAATTTCATCAAAAGTATCATTTGTAGCGTATTTTGATCCCTCAGGGGGTATGTAGACAGCTCCAATGAGAAGTTTCTTATTTAAATAAGTGTCGTCAAAACAAAATATTTTCGCTGTCTGAATTCAAAATCTTCATACAATGTGCAATATTATTTTTTGCATACAAGGCAATTCTACCTGATTTAAAAATAGCTAAGTCTTTTCTATGTTTTACAATATATTTGTATCCTTCAATACATATATTACTTGAACAATCAGTTTTGGTTTCTTGAACACATATTATGTCATGTTTTCTTATTTCAGAAAGAAATTCTGGGCAACATATAATGTACTTAGCACCGCATATAATGTACTTAGCACCCCATATAATGTACATACCACCCCATATAATGTATTTAACACCGCATATAATGTACTTAGCACCGCATATAATGTATTTACCACTCCATATAATGTATTTTGCACTCCATATAATGTACTTACCACCACATATAATGTTTTAGCACCTCATATAATGTACTTAGCACACCATATAATGTATTAAGCACTCCATATGTTATTATTATAATACTTCTCTGAATGTCAGTCGGACTCCTCGGGTGATTACATACATGAGCTCGCTACAGCCGACTGTATTACGCATGCCCTCTTTTTATATCAATTTACATATTCATCTGTGTTTCTGGGCCTCTACGTTTCGCGGTCTTGATTGTGTGATGTCATCTTACAGTGAGGAGGTTGTTTTACACCACATTTATACGTTCTTCGAGACCTCTGGGTAATTGGAAAAGTGAGAGGGTTGTGCGCACGTAATCCAGGATAACCACACCATCTGCTACTTGCGTGACAAATGGCCGTCCAAAGTCGGCACCGGTTGCCCATTGGTCTCGTCGGTTTATGTAAAGTCGTTTGTGCTTGATGTTCACATGTCGTGTGTCTCTTTTCAGTCTCGTGCTGTACTCGTCTTTTGTGTTTTTGCATCGGGTGTTTTTGGTGTTTTGCTTTTGATGCTGCAACGGGGTCTTGTTTTAAATGTGATTATGGACATCTAAAGGTAACTTAATGGACAGCTACAGGTAAAATTTTGGTATGTAGACAGCTCCAATGAGAAGTTTCTTATTTATACATTATATATTATTATGATATTTTGAGACAATATCACATAGAAAGAACTGATGAGACAATGGGATGACGTTATATAGTCATGCTTTAATCAAGTATACTGACTCGTGTAGTTATTATTTATTATTATTATAGTCAACAAAACAAAATATAAGTAATACTATGAATTGATAAATGTTTGTCTTTTTACTATGTGTGATTTTTTTCACTTTCAGTACATAAACCATACACATATGATATATATGCATATTAAGGTACAAATGTTTCATGTATGATTGAACGGCGGAGTTTGGATGTTTATTGTTTTCTTATCATTATTACGCATGGTTTATAAAATGCAGTTCAATTATTATAGATAATAATGTTTTGATAGAATTTGCACATTGTGATGAAAACACGACAGTTTTCATTTGGCACATTAATGTAAGCGATACAATGTTCAGTCCCAATTCCCCATTGGTACATGAAGTAGATGGGTCAAAGGGGAGTTACATATGTATGCACACTTAATCTGCAAGTCAGTTACTTTTTGTATTCTAGGCAATCATAAAATCAAATAAAAAATTCGGAATTTTGGCCTAGTATATTTGAATGCCACTTACAACACAAACACATGACCTAATTAAACCATTTGTTTTTCTAAGTAGCATATGATAAAGTAGATCAAGTTACTTTTAAAATATCAGAACTACATTTCAAAGCTTAGGAATAGCATCCAAGCAGACCCAATGGCAGGTAGTCACTAATCATCTTGTTTGGACAGATCGTGAAAAAAGCAAAACTTTAGTGAAAGACCTTTAGTACTTGCTTCCTGAAAAGAAAGGACGAGATCTCCAACAACACTCGATTGCAGCACCCACAGCAAAACAGCAATACACCTCATGCAAAAACACATAGCAGACACCCACAGAAAAAGATGGAAAAGGAACAAGCAAATTACATCATAGAAACATCAAACACAAAAGAAACCAATGGGCAATCGGCGCCGGCTTAGGACGGCCATCTGTCAAGCCTGTAGTAGATGGTGTAGTTATCCGGATTACGTGCGCACAAGTTTCATGAAATTAATTTAGTGCAACGTTACCGTTTTTGAGAATCAGTCGGAATTATTACAGCCACCATGATCAAATCCATTTGATTACGGTCATGATGCTAGAAAGATTGGATGAAAAGAATATGAACTTTGTAGAGAACCGTTGCTTCTTGTAAAGAGTATCATGGTATTCTGTAATTTTAGCTCTCGATCTTAAGGATTTGTGAATGAGTCTACCAATCGAATGAATTTACAAACATTTCGTTGGAAAGAAGGGAATATCCAACAGGACTCGGTCGAAGCACCAACAGATAATTGCACAGAAGCACCAAACTTTATGCGAAAACAGAGTGGGCAAACACCATGTTCAACAACAGGCATATATCAACAGAAGAAAGTACGAACAGAAAGGACGACATCATAACATCATATCCCACCCATTCTGCTACGTCTTTCGTTACATTTTGGACTAATAATTTTCACACTTTTTGGCAATTGTTTAGACTGAGGATCACTGACGAGGGTTAAGTACCCGAAACGCGCATGTCTGGTTCATGCTGCAAATTTATCTGGTTTTAAATTATCCTATCGAATTTGAAGAAGTTTAATATTTGTGCTACTTGATGAGTGTCACTGCTGGTGGACCAGGAGTCCCCGAGGGCACATGTAGCCAAGTTCGATCAACTTCGGTTGATCGTCTATCTCTTCAACGCATTTGAAATTTTCTGTTACAAAATTTCTTGAAATTACTAAAACGTGGGTCCTGTTGCATCATATCCCACCCATTCTGCTACGTCTTTCGGTACATTTTGGACTAATAATGTTTGTGACCGAATTATATCGTCACTGAGGAAGTTCTACGGTCGATATGGGGAACTCGTCATACACTATGATGTCCCACTCTCCAGAATGGTGAATGGTATTCTGTCATAGACCATTTGAACCATCCAACCAAAGATTGTACTCTTTGTCTTCCGAAATGGAAGTAACCGGATGTGACAGTTCCACCGAATTGAAGCGGCGGGTGTTGCATGCAAGCAGGAAATGCTTACCCTTCCTGGCCACCTGGTCTCACTCCCATATCGGGAGTTCGCTTCTTTTCATGTGGTGGAGGTTTTTGTTTATTTGCTTTGGTTCCTGTTTTATCCTGATTTTGTATGCCTTCGGTTTCTGATTTTCTGAATTATCGATTTTGTGCTGTATACAGGGATATGGTCATTATCCATATTTGTCATTTCACACTTTTTGGCCATATTACATTATTTAGACTGAGGATCACTGACGAGGGTTAAGTACCCGAAACGTGCATGTCTGGTTCATGCTGCAAATTTCTCTTGTTTTAAATCATCCTATCGAATTTGAAGACGTTTAACAATTTGTACTACTTGATGAGTGTCACTGCTGGTTGACAAGGAGTACCTTAGGGCACATGTAGCCAAGTTCGATCAACTTCGGTTGATAGTCTGTCTCTTAAACGCATTTAATATTTTCTGTAACGACATTTCTTGAAATTTCTAAAACGTTGGTCCTGTAGCATCATATCCCACCCATTCTGCTTCGTCTTTCGGTACATTTTGGACTAATAATTTTCTAACTTTTTGGCCATATTACATTGTTAAGACTGAGGATCACCTACGAGGGTTAAGTACCCGAAACGTTCATGTCTGGTCCATGCTGCGAATTTATCTGGTTTTAAATGATGCTATCGAATCTGAAGACGTTTAACATTAAACACAAAAGATAAACCAACGAGAACAATGGGCAACCTTTGCGGACTTAACGGACGGACATCTGACACGACAACGTTGGTAGTTTATCTAATGGTGCACGTTTTTATCCGGATAATGTGTGTAATATCATCCATGCGAACGGGCTATATCGTATGTTCCATTAATTTTATAGACATGATACAACTTAAATATATTTATTCTGAGTTGGTGGTATACCAACAAATAGCAAATTCGAGTAAGTGATATCCCTTTAACAAATTTAATAGAAAGGGGTAGGGCCACGAGACCCCTAAATCGGCCCTTGATTTTTCTCTTAAAATAAATTTCATGAGGAATACTTGATATCTCTTATGAAAATACACGAATGTTTACCGCTTTTCATGAAAAGAATAATATCACCAAACAATGTGCCATTTAACTGTTATGACGTCATGAAGTGACGTCATTTTGACGTTATTGACAAAATATGGAGAAAATTGCTGGGAATTTTGTCTTTTGTCGTAGAATTCAATGTGGCCGCATGCGTTAACTGAGATAAAACGTTTATGACAAAAGGATATAATGATAATCTTTCACATATAAATTTTCCATCATAGTTAATGCATGCGGCCATTGCTAATTTAATAGAAATATTGAGTTTTTGCATCAATTTCGTCGAATTTGACCTATTTTGGTGTTTTCAAAGGGCTAAAAGGTGTTGATAAAAGCAATCTTTACAAAAAGTAGATTCGTGATTCAGTAGAGAACGTTTCAAAATGTCAAATAACAGTTAAAAATTCTTTGAAGTACAATGTTCCAAATTTATCAAAATTAGGGCCAATATCGGGCTTCGTGGCCCTACCCCTTTCACCAATTCGAATATTTGGTAATCGATGCATGGTAACTTCAATTCCAATCGTTGATATCTTCATCTGAACTCATCGTATTCGAATCTTATAAATACTAGTAAACTAAGTGTAATAGCGGATTAAAAGATACATACAAAATGTACAAAATAAGTACTAGTAAGTGAAAGTCAAACACACAGAAGAAATCAGAATCAGATTCCAAAAATAACAATCACTTGCTAAGCATACACAACCTTGAAATACGAAAAAAAGAATTCTGAAAATAATTATATAAGCAAAAGTGTGTCCCCAGTGGAGATAAAATCAGGAGCCCGGGAAGAGAAAGCATCTCCTGTTTGTTAGCTACATTCGTCCTTAAGCAGTGTAGAAAAGGTCAAACAGGTGAATGTGTACGTAAAATTGGGTGTTTTTTTTTATGTTTTAACATAATTAAGATATACGAACAACTTGAAAATTTATAATATATACATTATTGCATGAATGGAAAACAATCCCTTGTCTGATTGGCTGACACTCCAGTTCAATGAAACACTGAAACGTTATGCCTACCCGATGTGAGGTCATCCGAGGTAGATGAAATGACTTTAATAGCGAAGCGGGAAAGCGGATCCGAAGGTGACACATATACGAAACAAGTGCAAAAAAATGAACGAAATAAGGAAGAAAAGATACAAACTGACCAATTCAAATTTCTTCAATCAAGATAACTACCTTTTGTGCGCCGCCATTTTTAGTCAGTATTTATACGAAAATAATATGCATCAGTGCATCAACCGAAATGAAGTGCTAAGTGCTTCATTCTGTAATCGAGCAAGAACGGAACAAATTCGGTTTGAGTAGAGAAAAAAATCAGCAGGAAGTGGAACACAGTTGGTGCCCATCGGAATTCCAATAATTTGTTTAAAAACATTACTCCAAACACCACAAATAAGATATCGACCATAGCATTTGGATAATGCCTTCCTCTGTGTATTAATAACTAGACTCAAAATATGTTTTGTTGTAATTGATAAGAATGTACAGCAATCTACGATTCCCGCTTTTTGATGACATTTTTTAGGGTTGATTGGACTCAGAGTTAACAAAAATTTGTATACGGATATTTCATTTCTTCGCTATATACGCTTTTAAACTTCATGCAGGTATCAACACTTACTTTATAAGTCTATGAATATAACGTTTACAAACTAAAATCAAATAATATCAAAATATTGATGAGATAAATAAAGTTCAATATTTGATCATCATCAATTTCATTCATGAAAGACCTGCGTTCATTCCATGGATTGTGTCCCTGACGGTCAGAAAATTGTTGATTAAAATTTCCGAAGTCTATCAAAATTTAAAACTTCTAAAGGCATGGTACAGGAAATAGTCCTTTGTACAATCATGAAATCGAGACAAAAAAGTTTGAAGAAACATTAATCTTAAGTTTAGTTTCCATTTTACAGAGGAGCTGGGAAAAGATGAGGATATTTCCCACACAGTTGTATTTGATCACACGGACTACATTGGTTTGGCTGTGTCTTGCCACACTGACATCCGTCGTTCATACAGCACGCGCAGGTAAATCTTCTTTCGTCATATGGACATGCGCATCCAGAGAAACTAGCTGTGTAATAATCAATTTCTGCGAAAAGAAAATTTATAATTCTAAAAATGATTTCAGTGAATTTATCTTCAAATTTACAAGATATTTTCAATATATTTTAATTTCTTGCAATAAGAAAAGTAACGCCGTCTCATTGGTCGTTCTGTCCTTAGTTACGACTGCAAAACGAGAACAAACTCGCCGTTAACGTTGCTAACGGTACCTTTCGCCAGATCTTCCCCCAAAATAAAGATTTCATTATGATGCCTCGTTCACACGGTTGCGCAATAAATGTATTTCGCAATAACTTTATTGCGCAACAGATTTGTTTCGCATTAAGCTTTTTTTTGCGTTCACACGAGACCGGAACTATTGCGCAATAAATGCCAATGCACATGCACAAGAATCATGAATAAAAATGTACAGCAGATATTATTCGAATAATTTTCGTAAAGTCTAAATTTAAGACTATTTTGAGAGGTAGCCTATATAACAAACATTCATTTATTTGTCATTTCAGTCTACAACATGACGTCAGTCAATTGTGACGTCTTTCTCTATAAGGGATCAAGACTTTATAGAAAAGCGTTCTTATATATACGAAAAATCGGAATCTCTCAATAGAATCTTTAAAATATAGACGTCGGATAGTTATATTCGTAAGTGTATCAATCTCTTTCTCTTGTCATGATGATGCGCATGCGTCAGATTTATTGCGCAACAGTTTCGCTTAGCGTTTACACGACAGAATTTGTTGCGCAATAACGTTATCGCGAAACAAATTGAAAATTTATTGCGCAATAAATTTTGTCGTGTGAACGCAAAATAGATTTATTGCGCAACAAATTTGCGTTTATTGCGCAATAAACTCTCCGTGTAAACGAGGCATGAATGTTCGCGGCAGGTAAAATTCCATTTAAATACAGTGGGATTTTTAATCAGAGCGGTCCAGACTAAATTTACAGAAGTTTGACTTACCTTTGACCTCCTGTACAGGAGTCCAGTCTTGGTTTGAATGTTTTGGGTAGCATACGAGTCCTGGAGATTTTTGTTCACCTCGTCTGTAACACCTTCCGTCAATTATACAGGTACTGCTCTGTGAAAAGTATATTTTCACTTAAGCTGTAAGTCTACTGAGATGACCTTTTTTTGCATCAGATAAAGACCATGGACCGACAATTTTCTTCTTCTTTTTTTTTGAGTAATATGTATATAATAAATATTATAATTCGTGTAAAAATATTTTGTGGATTTCTGACGATAGATGATAAGCCAATGAAATATGATGTTTATACATGAACGTTTTTAATTGATAATTATGTCTACCATTTCATTTCTGCAATGATCCGCATTTTCACAAGCGAGACAATGCGAATCGTAAACGACATACGGAAGTTCGGAGCTGTAAGTCATTCCGTCCACCGTCATTGATACGTTGAACTCCTGGTATATAGCGCCTGAAATACGAAATTAGTTTTCACGTGAAATTATTCAGAAGGAAAAGATCGGTTCATATATATACCAACCATGCATATGAATAATCATATTTAGAAGAAAATGTCATATATATGCTTAGATAATGCAAACAAGTCTGGAAAAGGCAAGAAATTCTGTACTGACAAAAAAAATGCATTTGATTTACTTTTCTTCTGATGATAATAGATGAGAGGATATTATGATGATTCGAATGTCACATTAAAAAGAAAAAAAGATAATGTTACCTTGTTTCAGTAGATCCGTTGGTAAAGGACAAGAAACCTCCATAAAACTAACAAATTCTGCTTTCACATGACGAGAAACAACACTGGAACGGCTATCCTGGGTTTGATTCTGAAGAAAATAATTTCTTAAAGTTACCAATCCTATTTAATGGAATAAAAATATTTCCTTGAGGAAAAATTCTAAGTAACACATCGCGTGAAATTCTCCTTTCTTCTTATAGGACAAGTTAGAGAATTAAGCATATATAACTCACGTGTAGAGGGGTAATTTTACATCCCAAGGAGTCAATGTCCATTATGTTATCAGCTATCAGGTTAATTGCATCACAAACACCACCTCTTTTATCACAAATTCCTTCTCTGAAGAATAGATTGTTTCTTATTGTTTTGATGATTTTTATCTTCGAAAATATTAGTGTTTTTTTTTTAATTTAAAAACAATTTTTTCAACTTATTGAACGTTTCCTTAACAATTACAATGATAAGTTTATCTTATTTTGGCACACTTCATAAACTAAAAATAGAATTTCACATTATGAGTATAGTTCAACTATTTTACCCTCTGATGTAATCTAATATAATTCCCTGTCCTAATTCTATAGAGCAATCAACCGATGTATATCCTGCATGACAGACGCAATTTCCTGCGACACAGTTACCATTGAGACTGCACTGATTTGGGCATGTATCGGAAGTGACGTCAGCAGGAGGAATCGGTTCGCCATCAGCGCCATATTTGATGTTTTTTACATCCTTCATGACCTCGTTTTGACATGCACTATCAAATGCATCTAAATGGGTGATAGTGAACAGATCTCCGTCTGCGTACTAAAGTGAAAGAATACATTTGTTTAGACGAACAAATAAAATGCAAAATACAATTTATTTTTTAAACAACACAGGCATGTATATATTATACCGACTGGGCCGTTCCGCGGTCCTAGTGAGACTCGAACTAACATCTTTTAAGCCCCCTTCACACTTTCACGGATCGGGCCACGGATGGCTACGGATCGAGAAAAAAATACATTAGTCACTGGCCCAACACCTTGACCGCCAGACCACATCGCCGACAAAATGCAAATTGATGAACATTAGATACATGTATGATGCCAAGACAAAACATCAAAAATATTGCACAACATATTAATTTTGTATGGTAGGTTGTGCGTCTCTTTGTTCAGATTTAGCATTGAGATAAAGATCTACTCTTCAGAATTGCAAAAAAAATTACCTTCATGTCTTCCACGCATGCGTCAACAAAACTTGAAGTTCTGTTTATCATAGAAGGAACACTATTGCATCGTTGGTACAGAGAGGCTTTCATAATGGAGTTGTAACACATTTCACGTGCTTTTGCCTCCGTCAAGCCACTAGGGGTTGGGTAACTGGCGTTTCGAATGGGCATGTTCAACAAATCTATCAGATTATAAAGTATCGTATCAAAAAAGTGATCCCATAAAAATATATAGATATGCTTAGAAGAGATTTTGAAAATGAGAAAACGGAAAACAAAAACCAATTTAGTATGCTATTTACAGGATTCGAAACATATTCTTCTTTCTCCTAACCATTTCAATGGCATATTGGGTAGGGGAGGCTAGGCGGGGTGAGAAATGGACTGGAAATTTTGAGGAAGGGATTATGGCTGGGGAGGGACATGAGAGGGTACTGGGAGGGGTGTTGGGTAAAAAGGTGGGAGGGGTAAAGGGTTGCTGGGGGAATGGAGAGACTAATTGGAGTGGGGGTTCCAGGGTACTGATATGGAAGGTATTGATGGAAGGTGGGAAGGGGTCACGATAAAGGTAGGGGGGGGGGGGTGCTGGGAAGGGTCCTTTGAATTGGGTCCAGGAAGGGGGTAATATCTAAAAAGGAATTGGCGATATGAACTTACATTTCGTCAAAAAACCTGTTAAATTATCAATTGCTGATTTAAAACTTTTTTCCTGTACTAAATGATAAATGATAACATCCACAAAATGTTTCAGCTCACTTGAGAACTTGAACCAAGCAATTGTCATACTTGATCGTCCGTTACAATGTAGAAATCTTACGAAATGTTGGTGAATCTCGTCTATGCAGACTACGTCCCTTATGTACAGTGTAGGAGGCAGTGTGTAGTTTTGGCTTGATACATTTTCCTCCAGAGCAAACCTGTCGCGAAACAAATATGAAAAAGAGCTAATATGAAATAATATCTTGCTCGTGGTAAAATTTCAATATTTAAAAAAAAGATTTGAACAACATCCTTCCCTCGTTTTCATCATCTCTCTTACATTTTTACTTGGATTATTAGCTCCGTTTCCCTTATGACAATCTACCGTTGACTTTTTACATGCACAGTACTCGTGGTCTGGTTTTAGACTAGATTCATATTTTGGAAGATTGTAGAAGAGACTTTCTTTGTGTGACAGCCTATCGAAATGAAAAACATAACACAATATGATTTAATTCAAATAATTTCAAGACACAATAGCAATGAAATGGACAAATTATATCAGTAAAGAATTTTCATTCTTATCAGGGAGTAGTACAGTATCGTCATCATACACACCTATACGCAAATTACTTACAGCCAAGTATTAGCAAACTGTGACGTTTGATGACTGTTGTACATGTGGCCATTCTTTCCTTGGAATTGTGTGGAGGCCTTCCCGTCCCAGTTTCCACAAAGCCCCTCCGCTGATTTAAGGTCATCAGTGGGCGCTTGTACTGCCACATTCAACATCCCGTCCCTCTCGTGCGTTCCACGGGGTCTCAAGACGTAGGCTTGAATTGCAATGCGTGCTCCAGATGCAAAGTTGATCTGTGAATTTATGAAGTCCATCACGTGGTGAAATGCGAAAGCAATTGTCCAAAATTGTCAATAAGTTAAACGGATATCTTTAATCATTGTAAGGTATAAAAGAGTTTAAATGAAAGAATGTTTCACAATAATTTCTAGAACGGATTAGCACTTTTGAATGTTATACATGTATCATGTAAAATAAAACGATATAAGATATAACATGAGATATAAAGGATATATAATTCTAAGAATAGTTCGCAATGGAATAATTTTCAGAAATATTATTGAATAGAACTCAAATTGGTCGTACATTATCATTGTTGTAGGCATCCAAAAGCTTGTTACATGTAATCATACAAGCGTTTTTGTTTTAACTTGGTTAAAAACATTATTTGAATAAAGGTTTTTTCCCTCAGGAATCTTTAAGTCATAATGAATACAAAATAAAGAATTTGTCAGTTAAACATTCAAATTACTTGCATAAAAATTCTTGCCAGATCTATCCCTCCAAATTGTCGTTCCCTCTAGAGGATGCCCGGATAATACTTTGATAGTTGGTGCCGCAACTTTGTTCATGCGCTTTTCGCACATGTCAATTTCAATGATGTCATTTCCTTCTCTCGCTATCACTGCGCAGATACACGGGTGGTATCTTCCGCAACCCCACGTTCTTACCTGGATCTGTTTTTGAAATATAAAAGGACAGACAAGAACAAATAGAAGTATTCATATAGACTGTTAGAAATTCGCTAAAATTTTATACCGTAAAAAAGTGTAAAAAAGGTAATTTCAAGAGAAATTTGGATAATAATAAAGACATTTATTCAAATCCTACGGTACCCGATATAAATGTTGGTTATTCTCTTGTTATATCTGCAACGTGCATACTTTTGACTAACTTTTTTTCATATAATGAACATTTCATTTTGCCGTGTGTCGTGAAAAATTTTCCCCACGCGAGGTTTGGCAGTGCTTTGAATATTTTTCCATGGCACTTTCTATAAAGACATAAGCTCAGACAGTGCATGTACATGTATTTAAGATAGTGTTCCCAATATTTTGAACAAACATAACAGTGAAATTTCCTCTTTTAACATCCCTATTTCTAAATTGGATCTCCCTACAATATACTGTATACCAAAACTTCACAAGTCTCCTTACAAGTTTCGATACATTACTAATTCTAGCAACTGTTCAACAACAATTTTGTCTAGAAATCTGACGTCAGCACTCACGGCTATAAAGGAACACGTGGCAAAATACTGTGAAACTGTCATGAACAGGAATGGCGTAAACTTCTTTTGGTCTATCAAAAATTCAGGGTATGTGATTGACAAAATGAAATCAAGAAATTTTGAAGCAAATACGATATCTTAATACGACTTTTCTAATATGTACACCACACTTCCTCACGACTAAATAAATGATCGACTGTCCAAACTCATTAAATGGTGTTTTGATAGAGAGGGGAAAACTTATATTTGTACTTCTGAATCGAAGGGTTTCTTTTCCGCCACAGATTACAAATCATACAAATCATGGACATGTGGTGACCTGTGTATTGCCTTGTCCTTCCTTTTGGACAATATTTATGTAAGATTTGGTGAGAAACTCTACAAGCAGGTTGTAGGGATTTCAATGGGTACTAATTGTGCGCCTCTTGTTGCAGATTTATTTTTATACACGTATGAAAAGGAATTTATCCAAAATCTTCAAAAACAAAGAAAAAATGATGATGTGAAATGTTTCATTGGTACTTCTAGGTACCTGGATGATATTCTTGCTATCGACAATCCTGTTTTTGAGAAATATAAAAATGTTATTTATCCACAAGAATTGATTTTAAACAAGGCAAACGTTTCAAACACAGAAACACCATTTTTGGACCTAAATATCAAAATTGTTAATGGAGAGATCCATACAAGTGTGTATGACAAAAGAGATGATTTTGGATTTAACATAGTAAATTTCCCCTGGCTTGACGGTGATGTTCCTAGATTACCGTCCTATGGTATCTATATTTCACAGCTCATCCGGTATGCTAGAGCATGTACTGATGTTTTGGATTTTCATAGTAGAAATTTACAAATTACCAAGAAACTTTTAGGACAAGGTTTTCGCTTTCACAAACTAGTAAAGACTTTCTGGAAATTTTACAAAAATTATTGTCAACTACTTCTGAAATTCGGACCAATACGGGCAACAGAGTATATTACTTTGGGTATTTCACAATCTGCATTTTATGGTGACATTATTAACAAGATAAGAAGGATCAAAGATAGACAACATCATTATCGAAAATGCGTCAGAATCATCAAACGCCTTTTACACCGTGGGTATGATCCTAATGTCACCAGACGGACACTAGGCTTGGTACTTGACCAATCTACAGTCTTGTACAAGCGCATTCTTAAAACTTGCACTCTGAGTGACTGTGACGACGGGACTCCATGACGGGCCCTGTCCAAACCTCTTTAGAGAAGACAGGGCCCCGACCACCTGTCCTCTCTGAATGTCAGTCGGACTCCTCGGTGATAACATACATGAGCTCGCGGCGGCAGAGCACGGATTGTATTACGTAGGCCCTCTTTTTATATCCATTTACATATTCATCTGTGTTGCTTGGGCCCCTGCGTTTTGCGGTCTTGTTTGTGTGTGGTCATCTGACAGTGAGGAGGTTGTTTTACATCACAAGTGTACGTTCTTCGAGACCTCTGGGTAATCGGAAAAATGGGAGGGTTGTGCGCACGTAATCCAGGATAACCATACCTTCTGCTATTTCCGTGGCAGATGGCCGTCCTAAGTCGGCACCGGTTGCCCATTGGTCTCGTTGGTTTATGTGTAGTCCTTTGTGTTTGGTGTTTCTGTGTTGTGCGTTGACGTTCCTTGTCCCTTGTGCGTCTCTTTTTGTGCTTCTCTGCTTTGTGTTTTTGCATTGGGTGTTTTGGGGTTTTGCTGTGGGTGCTACAACTTGGTGCTGTTGGAGATCCCCTCCTTTGTGTTATGTATTTTAGATATTGTTTTCATTTACGTGCGTGAACATCGACGTAGGGTACGGCTAGCAAAACAGGGGATTCTTGCTCATCCCGGGTACCTGGTCCCACCTCAAGTTTTTTAGGTGCTCAAATATGTGCTCTACTGTGAGTGTTGTTGATATTATCGTCAGGACCTTCTTTAACTCATTTCAAAATATTATATAATGTTAAACGTCTTCAAATTCAATAGCATCATTTTAGAACAGATAAAATTTCAGTATGGACCAGACATGCACGTTTCGGATATTTAACCCTCGTCAGTGATCCCTCAATCTAAACAATGTAATATGGCCAAAGAGTGAAAAATATTATGTTCAAAAACAAATGCAAGAAAACCGTAGATTCCATAAGACGCATTTCTTGTTTACTTACTTCGAATGGGCGCTTTTGGTTCTTAGATCTGTACAAAACCAAATCTCCAGTTTTATAAATATTGTATGTTCTGAAAAAATGATGCAAATTTTCAAATGAAGAATAAGCGATATTCCATCACCAGGTTTATGTCTAATAGGACTGATACTTGTATTTATCTTATTTTTGACAATACCGGAGAAATTATGACGGCATCACACTTTCTAATACTCATTTTTTTAAGTATAGGTCCACGTAAGAATCAGGCAGGGGTGATTTGCAAAACTTTTTATTTCTGTTTTGAGACATATATGTGGTAAAAATATAAAAAAAACATATGATATTCTTTTCTCAAGGTAACGATGGTGAAGCGAGATATTCACCTCATAATTTATAAAGGATTATGAAGGTAAAAATTGGCGGGAAATTTTTCTCTATATAATTCAGTCAAATTTGCTAACCCTACAACTATTCCTTCAGAACATTCATATGGAGGCTGATCTGAACACATTTCAAGAGAAAATAAGTTTTGCAAAAATTCTAAGGTTTTTCAACTGCCTGATCCTTACGTGAACCTGTACTTAAGATAATGTCAGTTAGTGAAATTCAGTTACAAAGCCAAAATCAGAATCGAAAGTCATTACCAATACACCTTAAGAACAACCAAAAAAGTACAAAGCCATAATCAGAATCCAAAAGCCATAACCAATACTCCTTAAGAATAACCAAAACAATCACAACAATGACATGAATATTCATCAAAGAGGCACAAAGGAATCCTCTTCGATTAAACAAGCTAAATGTTGTCTAAATCTTATTCGGGCTTACCATATGAGGATAATCAACATTTATATGCTGTTTATCTTTCCTGATCAAGAATAGAGGTATATTTAGAGAACACTTCAACAGAAAATTTCCTTTTTTTAACAATGTGCAATATTATAATATATAATAAATTAACCTGACAAGTCCAAGGATTTTCTCTTTACCTATATATATAGGCATCATGGTTTCACTATACTGCTAGTGTTATTCACATTGTTGCCCTTTCGGTTTGATTCTTTGATTATTTATACTTCTTTAGTTTTGTTTACACCCCGAATTTTTAGTTTAGTTTTTCAATTTGCAAATATGGCATGAAAACAATCAAGGTGAAGGTATTATTGTAGGGTTTTAACTATATTGTGTAATTTACCAAACTCTCCGGTCGAGCTCGCTTCTGAAATCGGGTAAACGTTCAGTCATAAACGTATTACAGCAATAGCATAAAGAACGATTAACATTATGACTTACACTTTACATAATACGGAAATGTTCCAACTCTATACCTTCCCGAAGGACATTTCAAACCAATTTACCGTATAACCAGAAATTTTCGCGAGTATCAAATTTCGCGATTTAAGGTATCCGTTGTACAATAGAGTCATTTTACATAGTGTTTTAATCATCTCCATTGTAAAGTATGGTAAATTTTATGCCTGGTAAGGTACTATAAACTATATATTATCTGAAAGGTAATGATGCCCTGAGTTTAGATATAAGACTCCCAGGTCTTAAAAATCAAAGGGGAAAAACTCTTTTACAACTTTGTTATTTTGCATATGTTATATAGAGAAAATGGAAGATTTAAATGCTCCGTAAGTTATCCCCCTTTGTTTTTCTGGCCCCAAAATTATTATTTCTGAGCAGTGGGCTTTATAACCTTTCAGAAAACATATAGTTTATAGTGCCTTACAAGGCATGGAAAAATGCCCTATTGTACATCTGATACCTTAACATTATGACTTACACTTTACATAATACAGAAATGCTCCAACTCTATACCTTCCCGAAGGACATTTCAAACCAATTTACCGTATAACCAGAAATTTTCGCGAGTATCAAATTTCGCGATTTAATGGTAAAATAGGGTGTCTTTATTTTCGCGAGTACAATTTTTCGCGATTCCTAAATAAGAACTATATATGTACATATGATGTTACTATTTTGTACCTTTAATTTATTTCTATCATGAGAACACGCTCAATTCACTTCTCTTTACGTCTAATCAGGAAAAATGAACTATGGCACATGTACAATATGAACAAATGAAACGGATAGAACAACACAATTTTTCGCGAGAATAATTTTTCGCGATGTCCAAATCACTCGCGAATAAAGCGAAAATTAGTACCTCGCGAAAACTTCTGGTTATACAGTATTATGCACCAGGTACGTGTTTCGGATATTAAATCATCATCAAAGTGATTTTAGACACAGCCAAATTCATTTTAGTAGCGCCCTCTGGTTATATTTTCTTACATGAAATTGTTGCAATTTGCAGAGAGTGCGCGGCTCCAAATTTCCTGTAGCGTCGATTCAATGGTATATCCAAATAAAAAGCATTGGGGGATGGAGCTAAGAAGTTCACCTCCTTTAATTTAGATGATATTTTTGAATTAAATGACAAGTTTCTTAAATAGCAAAATAATATTTATGACGCCAAATTGATAAAGTGCCATAACAAAGTCAACGCACTTCCTAGCTTTCCTAATGTAAGGTTTATGAAATCAGAATAACAACACTTTTCATCAATTATGTGGTGAAACCGTAGCCGTTCTCTTTGAACAAGCATTTTACTCTGAGACATTTACAGGGAAGCAGACTAGTTCATGGTCTACTGGCGTCCTTCTTTATTACACAAACATTTATGTTGATTATTACAAAAATCAATATTGACTTACCTTTTATAATCAAAGCCTTGGAAATGGGGATCGCCATGGGCAATACAAAATCCGTGGTTTCGATTCTTTGTGGTTATCTTGAAATATGTAGTTTTTTTCATTTAGAATTTATAATGTTTATCGTGGCCTTTGTATATTGAAACAGTTATTTTTAATCTTAGTTAAGAAATATAGATGAAAATTTTCTTCCCATTTTCCCTTTTCATCATTGAGTGGAATGTTAAACGTCTTCAAATTGAATAGCATCATTTCTAAACGGATAAATTTGCAGCATGGACCAGACATGCACGTTTCTGATACTTAGCCCTCGTCAGTGATCCTCAATCTAAAAAATGTAATATGGCCAAAGAGTTTGAAAGTTATTATGTCCATAAATGTACCGAAAAACGTAGTTGCATGGGTGGGATATGATGCTACGGGACCCACGTTTTAGAAATTTCAAGGAATTTTGATAACAGAAGTTGAAAGTAGGTCATTGGAAGTCAAAAGACTCACGGAAAAACATAAAATCAATTCGGTCTTTTCGAAATACAGAGTTACTTTCCAATTGTGCAGGTATCTGACGTAAGACGTATTGTAGCGTCATCGAATTCTCTTAAAATTAGCGTCAAATTCAGGGAAACAGTGTTACAAATATGACGTTTTCAAGGGAATTTAATTATGTCACAATGCGTTTACGTCAAATACCTGCATATATCGAACATATGCCTGTAAAATCGAAAACACAGAATACAGAACAACTAACCTAAAGCATATTGCAAAAGTGAGTTATCATAGAGATGATTAGAGGTGTCCAGGGAGAGTAAGTATAACCTGCTTCCTAGAAACACCAGTCAGTTGTCATGCAAAAAGAGCAAAATCCGATGGATGTGTCGATTTCGGTAATTTTGGGTAGTTCTAAACTTGAATAGTTTCCAATATTTTGGGCAATGCGATATTATATAGAGTACATGATCATTGTATCGCCAAACATATTTTGCAGCGACAAAGTACAAAGTTAACATGAATAAGAACATACCGTTACAGGAGTTACTTTATATCCGACGAACGTAGGATGAAAGAAGTCCGTTATTGGATCGAAACTCATTTGGTGGACTTTGTCATAGTGTTCATTGATAAAGTCTCGAGTGGCCTTGACCTTGACAGTGCCCTTGTAGATGTGTGTAACAGGATCAGGTTTCAAATCGACAGCGCAGCTCGTCCATGATGTATCTGTAGGATGTCAATTGGTGAGTCAAAATCATATAATCATAGTCAACAATTAGTATGATGAAAACCGTGAAAAAAGTTTACACCAAATAAAACAACAAAACAATTTAAGAAGAAGCAAATGAGTCCCAAACGGAGATCCCATCAGGAGCCCGGGGAGGGTAAGTGTTTACTGCTTGCTACTGTACCAGCATCCATCACTTGTGAATGAAACAATAAATAGAAAAAGTTTGCTCAACCTTTCGATTCTCTTATTACTTTATGTTTTGCAACTGAACACCGATACAGCTTCTTAATATTCCAAGAAGAATCAATTGAGTTCATTAGACATACATGAATGTATTTTTCCGATATCCTAGCTCATAGTCTGATCATACATGATGAAGGCCCTCATAGTAATAAAGTCAGTGAATATATTTGACTTCTTGAAGGATAACGTAAGGCCAGGCAATAAAAAGATCTCTGGCAAGAAAACCTTGACGTTTTGAAGAAAACCGCCTAATACCATATACAGTCCATATATGGGGGCATGAAAAAAATTTTACTGTATCCAACACTGTTAATGAAGAATTTATATTTTCTATTTTTCGCTTCATTTGTATTGCGACTGTTTGTAATGAAGCAAAAATTGAGAATGAAACGCAAATGATGTTCGTGTTTCCTTACCCCTTACAAAAAAGCCCGTAAGACGGAAACGTAGAAAGAAAGAATTCTTTGTCAACAGTTTTTAAAAGTTTCATGTAAATTCTCTAAGTTGTAGACGTCGATATCATGTTTCCCGAATATTCTCCGAATGAGCGGACTCGACTTTCTTTAAACCAGAGAATACCGATTTTTATCTATTAATGTGCCTTTTATGAAAAAGTCTTCCTTCGCAACTCAAAAAAGCATCAGACTACCAAACGGTTTACCTGTGGGATCCAGGTTTTGGTGGAGTTCCACGGTCAGCTTACACTCGTTCTGGTTGATTGCGTTACATATTATAGGTAGAGTGGACTCAAGTGTCAACTCCTTATCAGCTCCTGACTCATCAACTTCTATTGCACCAGTGGAAACCTGAGATGAGGTAACGAATGTACTGTATTTATTGAAATGTAATATGAATAAAAAGATAGAAATTCCATGAAAAATCCCTTTCATCCTATTTAAAAGTACTTTTGCATATCTCTACTGTACATTTACTATGTATTCTTTTTCTTGTTTATCATCGGTTTCCTTTGTTTTGAAAATAAGATTGAAAATAATTCTGTTATTTCTTTTGTTGCAATATCAGTCAGAAATTTGAAGTACCTATTGTAAAATTCTTTTGGAACTAGATCCTATTATAGTTATGAATTTGAATGTTAAACGTCTACAAATTCAATGGCATCGTTAAGAACAGGTAAATTTGCAGCATAGGCCAGACATGCACGTTTTGGGTAAAAATGTAATATAACCCAAAAGTGTGAAAGTTATTATGTCCAAAAATGTACCGGAAGACGTAGCAGGATAGGTTGGATATAATGCTACAGGACCCACGTTTTAGAAATTTTAAGAACTTTATATAACAGAAATTTTGAATGCGTCGAAGAAACGATCAACCGAAGTTGATCGGACGTGGCTATATGTGCCCTCGGGGACTCCTTGTCCACTAGCAGTGACTCACCAAGTCGCACAAATGTTAAATATCTTCAAATTCAATACCATCATTTAAAAGCAGCATGGACCAGACCAAACAATTTATGCTATGTGGGAAGACATACCCTTATGCCAGCCCAATATGCGTTGCTGGGTACCAATTTGCTTTTAGACTGGGGACTGCTGGGATGAAACGAAGAAACCATGCATCTAACCTGAAAAAGAAAGAAAATTATTACATGTTTTTCTATGGAAGGGACAAACATTGAGTAGCCCGAGATTTGAACATTTTCAGTAACCATTCTGTCGGATGGACAAACAAGTATCCAAAATCAGCATTGCTATATGTATCTGTAAATATGTTTGCTTTATATCTTTGTCAATTTTGTGCCGGATTTCCATTATCTTTACAATCTTTGGTGGGTATGGATGTTGGAGTTCATTGATTGGCTCGATATTTGAGTCTTGATATTATAAAATTCAAAAATGTATTTTGTTGTAAAGAAAAATCAGTGCACCATGTCTCATCAGTGATACTAGTGGCAAAAATAAAGGAAATCACAATAATTTATTGTATATGAAGATCGACATTCTTAACAAGACTTAAGAGATGACAGGGCCCCGACCACTTGTCCTTTCTGAATGTCAGTCGTACTCCTCGGGTGATAACATACATGAGCTTGCTACAGCCTGCAGAGCATGGACTGTATTACACACGCCCTCTTTTTATATCCATTTACAGATCCATCTATGTTACTTGGGCCCCTGAGTTTTGCTGTCCAGTTTGTGTGGTCATCTTACATTGATGAGGTATTTTACACTACAATTGTGCGTTCTTTTGGTAACCGGAAAAGTGGGAGGGTTGTGCTCTCGTAATCCGGATAACCACACAATCTGTTACTTGCTTAGCAGATGGCCGTCCTTACTCTACAAGGGTTGCCAATTTGTCTCGTTGGTTTATGTGTAGTCTTTTGTGTTTGATGTTTCGTTTCTATGAACATTTTTTGTAGTATGTCTCCTTTTCGTCTCTTGTTGTGATCGTCTTCTCTTTTTTTCACATCGTGTGTTTCCGTGTTTTGCTGTTGGTACTGCAATCAGGTCTAGTTTGAGATCCCCTCCCTCTTTTAAATGCGAAAGAACCACATAATGACAATGCCTTCATGGAGATAGCCATTAGAGTACAAAAAATTTTAAAGTTTGGTAACGGGAAATTTATTTATATATATTTCAAATCATGTGCCTAGTCACTGTGAAAACAAGCGAAAGATATAATCGGGGACTAACAATCCACCTGGCCAGTAGAGTTACCAGCAAAGTGATTGAATTAATGATATTGAAATAAACGTGTTCTGTTCTAATAATTTCAGTGAACCACATGCGTATTTCAACAAAAAAGCCTCATCAGTTATGCTAGAGGCCAAAATAGAAGAAATCAAAGTAAAATTGAACAGCAAAATTAATTACATGGCTTAAAATGAATGCAAAAGAACCAGTCAAGGACAAAGTTTTGCCATCAGAGAGATATGACATAAGATCAACTTCGATTGATCGTTTCTAAAACGTGGGTCCTGTAGCATCATATCCTAGCCATCCTGCAACGTCTTTCGGTACATTTTTGGACATAATAACCTTCATGCTCTTTAGCCATATTTACATTGTTTAGATTGAGGAGCACTGACGAGGGTTGAGTACCCGAAACGTGCATGCAGATCTAGTCCATGCTGCAAATTTATCTGTTCCTAAATGATGCTATCGAATTTGAAGACGTTTAACATAGTTTGAGAATAATTAATAGATCGACAACAAGACACCAAACATTAAAATATTGAACTTTGAACATGTCCAGCATTTTCTTACTAGAAAGACAACACCAAGACATCAATGAGTTAAAGAAGATCCTGACGACAATCTCAACAACACGAACAATAGAGCATCGACGGACCCCTAACAAGCTGCAGGTGGGACCAGGTGCCCGGGAGGAGTAAGCATCTCCTGTTGGCTAGCCGCACCCACCGTCGACGTTCACGCATGAAACGAAAACAACACCCAAAATAGGTAACGTCTATATCGAAAGTGCGATGGCAACCATGTCAGGGAAAATCATTCATACGTTGAATATGTCCAACAATTCCCTGCTCGGCAACACCAAGACAGCAACACATAAAAACTTTGAACATATCCAACAATTCTTCACTAGACTAGATACAAAGATACTTAAACATTTAACATGTAAAAAAAATCTTGATCGGCAATATCAAAACAACAAAACATTTTAAAGCATTGAGTATTCTCAACATTTTCCTCACAACATCAAATTCAACAGAACAGGCAATCATTAAGACATAGAACATCCTCATCAAATCCTCACAATAACTATCTATAACACCAAGGCACCAAAATAATTTATTAAAACATAAATATACACATTATTCGAATGGACCACTTCTAACTTTAGGACGTCTAGTCACCATAATAACTGATTGTTAATTTTTCTTACATCTTTCCCTAAATTTCCTTGTAACTTAGACGCATCGAGGTATGCCGTTCTTGAATCACCAGTCAATGTAGTGTTGATGAGTTTTCCGGATGTCGGGTCCTTCAACGGCTGATTATCTACTGTCCATGTGACCTCAAATCCAACATCCGGTATTCCAGTTTTATATGGTATTTTACATGGGAATCGAACGATGTTCTGTACAACTTCTGGTTTTTCGAGCTTCGGGAAATTGAGGAGTTTCGGGTAAAGATCTGTTGGATAGAAATTATGGACATCGACCTTAGATGATAGGAAACATGACATACGCGTCAGTTCATGAACATCTTACCCCAACAGAGCGTTCATGGCGTCTTGCATTACATACTTTCTAAATTTGGCAGCAGAAAAATATGAATGTCTTAGTAATTTCTTTTTTCCTTGTAATATATTCATCGTAGCATGCTTTAAACATCTGGTCTAAATTAAAATATATAAATATTACCTGGGCAAGTTCCGTTAACTGTGGCTTTGCCAACCTCACAAACTCTTTCAGATCCTGAAGGAAGAAACGGTCTGACGAAATAGATTGTGTTACAGTAGCATTTCATGGCACTATAGGTTCAGAATATAAGGTTTCAGTAAATAATGAAAGAAGAAATTTCTTGATAGAGTTAAAAATGCTAAAAAAAATGTTCTATACATCTTCGAGTTGAAACAATAAAAAGCTCAAAGTGGAATCATTAAAAAATCATAGTGTTTACTGAGCGAATGATTAATATATACATAGGGACAGAAGGCATGTATATATTTGACCTTGTTGAGTGAGTTGGTAATCTGTCAAACTCGTATTCCAGAGTACAAAATATATATTTACTTGAAATAATGGATTAATTTCGAGATGGAAAAATTCAAAATATTTTGATTCCTCATTGAAAACAAATCTATACCTGCGCAATAGGCCTCTGCGCATGAAGGCGTACTTTTGAGATCATACACCATGTATCCACCACAGTTTTTGACTCTTATGTCTATTTTATTGTTGCAACATTTCGATGGGTTGGCTGGTACTCCATAATTGATACAAGCCTCTCTTTGAACAATTCCGTCATGAACCGACGGATAGGCACCATTCATCCAAATCGGCGCATGCGTGCCACAGTGATACTGTTGAACACAGGATGTTGGCATGTCTTTGAACCCTTCGAAGACGTACCATCCTGGTTTCAGGTTGTCATCACATAGGTAAGGGTCAGTAGATTTTATGGTGTACAAAGTACTCCGCTTCAGATCTTTGAGAATATCGTGGTTCCCTGGTAAGCACGGGTCTTTAACTACATGGCCATTGTTTATCTGTGATGTATTACCTTTCATAAGGGAAATAATAATATTCTTATCAAAATGTATTACATTCTTAACATCACAGTTGGAAAATTTATTAATCTTAATAACGCTCAATTTAAACAATATCTATTTTCTTACATAACATTCTTAGTAATAACTGTTCATTCTTAAGCAAACAAATTTGCCAGAGAATTTTTTTTAAGTATCCATGTCTTATCATATCAAAGCTAGGCGGTGACGATGCATGCAGGATCGTATTTAAGCAAGCATTTTGAAGGATGTTTACGTCTTTTTAATTCTTTCTTACAAAACATCCTTTTTCTTCAAAACATTATCATTCACTTGATGATAATAATAACATTATCATTCACTTGATGATAATAATAGCATTATCATTCACTTGATGATAATAATAACATTATCATTCACTTGATGATAATAATAGCATTATCATTCACTTTATGTTAATAATAACATTATCATTCACTTAACTTTGATCACATACATTTCCCTTAAATTCGTTTTCTCTATAATCTTTTTAGGAAGGAAAAGGGAAGAAAGGATGCAATATTGACAAGGTTGAGAGCAACATTTGGCCGGGATTGGGTTGTTAACCCATTCCTTAATACAAATAGCAGCAAGCACAATTGTTATATAGAATATCCATATAACGTAGGATTTTAAGCTTTCTAAGCGCAAGCGCACCCAGACAGCAGAATATTCCACGAAAAGGCATTAGTACTTTCACATGAGTAGTTCAGTGATAAATATTTCACTGTTCCAGGACATGGATCTCCGAATAGAGTGTTGTCTGCAAATACGTTGCATGATCCTTTTCCCTCGCATTTCCCCCTCAAAATGGCGGTAGATCTGGGCTCTGAACATGTTGTTACCTTGGAAACAGATCCACATACATTTGTTTTGTGACGGCCATAGTCGGCTTTGTGAATTTTGATGACACCGGAAGTGCACGATATGTCCTGATTTTGATGTTCACAGATAAAGTCTCCTTTCAAACGTTCTGTTCACATCGGATATTGTAAAAAAGAAAATGATTTCAAAAAAGCGAAATAATATAATTATTTTGTACAATATATTTTCTTTATATATTCGTAGTTTAGAATTCTCTCTACCTCTAGCACACCCCAAACCAAAAGTCTTAATCAAAGTCGGTGTCATTGTCATTTGAACGGAGCCAATAATTCATTTAAAATTATGTTTGGTCACGCTTTATAAACTGAGTTAAAACATTTAGAGTTCATAGTCAACATAACAACCCAACCCAATCCAGAGGTCATGCCACAAAGGAAATAAAAAAAAGAAAGGTTAATTCAATTCAGAGTAAGAACCTAGGTCTTTCTAGATGATAACGACTCGACTAACATTCACAACCATCATGTTGCATTGTAAGGATACAAAACCTTATGACCATTGCTAATTGCAAACCAAATTGTCAAGCATTTTATTACTAATGGTTGTTACTGTCTCTGCATACTGTTTTACCCTGATCGATAGTATAAACAAGTTTTAACGCTGTAGAATTATTATTCCAACAAAATCAGAATGAATTCTTGAAGATTTTTTTGGTCTTCGTCTTTGGACAAATGAGAATATACACAGCGACTATGTCAAATCCTATTCATAAGACATAAGCAGCAGTAATCAGTAATAAGATAATGTTAAACAAAACAAGCGAACTTTCACACCTGGTCATGTGACGCCTTGAAAGTATTCTGTAAAACAAATTGTATATATGGTATATATGCGTAAGTAATATTTACTACACAAAACTTTAAGAATCAGTTTTTCTTCAACCATGCGACAACATTTGTCAAACAGTAGCAAGTGGATAGTCATGACGTCACAATACATAATTTTAAGCAATCAAAAAATGTATATTTCATAAAAAAGTTTATCAAATCAAATCAAATCATTCACAAGTATAAGTCATTTTAAAGGGTGGTGATCATGCTAAAATTAATCAAAAATTTATAAGCGTTTTCCCATTGCTTTCTACATAATTTAAAATTCTGTCAAAAAAGTAAATCGAATCTATAAGTTTACATATCCATATCATCATACCTATGTAAACGGCTATCCAATGAACAATTCATTTGTGTAGACTTCTTATACCCCCAGTTTAACTAAAACAAAAAGCGTACCGTAGCACTTCTTTCAATAGCCTTATCTTTCCATATGGAACGATCAAGGTGCTTGACACTCTTATACAATGCCATGAAAACTAGAAATGACCTCAATTGAACTTTTAAAACGTCACAAATATTAACTTTTGGGATTTTTGAAGATCGTTAAATCGATGACGTACCCCAACCCTGTACCCCATCGCTACGAAGGTACAGAAAAATGCAAAGATGAACACTGTCGATCCTGTGCGAGTTTTTAAACCATTTCAAAATATATGCACAGCTAATTTAATTACTTGAGAGGAAATTATTGTTAAGGAACGTAATGCATTTCGTGTGAAAACGTTCGTGATGTCACATTGCATAATCACGACGGCTGTTCCAATTGCAAACTGAAATTTTAACGCATCTTTTTACCTGAAAAACACAATTTTAGAAAACCAAAGTAAAACTGACAATTTGGTGCATATTTATAGAATGAATGTAATAGTCTGATTTTATGGGTCCTGTAGCATCATATCCCACCCATCCTGCTGCGTCTTTCGGTACGATTTTGGACATAGTAACATTCACACTATTTGGGCATATTACATTGTATAGATATGAGATCACTGATGAAGGTTAATTACCCAATACGTGCATGTCTGGTCCACGCTACCAATTTATCTGTTCTTAAATGATGCTATTCAATTTGAAGACGTTTAACATAGAACACATAGCAAAGGCATGAACAATTATACCGTATGTTACGCGCCTCACTTGTTCGATAGATGAACTTGCTTTGTGTTGCATACACGTATCGAACACTTCTAAAATTGAAATTTATAACTAACCATGTAATGAAAAGGGGATGATCTCCAGCATGACCACACTACACTCATCCAGCGAAACAAACCCACAAGAAAGTGATACGTAAATGACATAAGACAAAACTACAAACCACAAAAAAGACAGCAATTATCACTAGAACTTCATACAGGGCAATCGAAACAGATGTACAGAAACATCAAACATACATGACAAAAGGCAGGAGACCAATGTGCACCCGGCGTCGACTTTGGACGGTCATCTGCTATCAGCAAATGTTGATTTATTCGGATTACGTCTCCATATACGCACAGTAGTTGTTTAAACATAAAACCTCTCACTGTAAGGTGACATCACAAACAAGACACAGTTAAACGCAGCGGCCTCTTGTAACACAAATTCTAATAAATGGATCTAAAAAAAAGTCTGTGCATGCGTATAACAGTCTGTGCTCTGCTGACTGAACCAAATCAAGATCAATCATCGGAGAAGTATGACCAACTTTCAGATAGGACAGAAAATCAAGACCAAGTCTTCTTTGACGAGATTTAAACAATGCCCGTCATGGAGTCCGGTCGTCATGGTTGGGCGGTGTGCAACGTTGGGAAAGACACTGGTACAAAACTGTAGATTGGTCCAGTACTATGCCCAGTGTTCTTTTTATTTAGATCTCTATGGGGTGGATGAGAGGACAGATCTTTTAAAGAGCGTAAAAAAAAACATGATGTGTCATACGACCTACAATTCTCTATAAGCGCTGATAAAGACAAAGGGTTATGGAAGGGGTTGAAAAGGTTCGGGAACCCCCTCCCTTTTAGAATATTCCAATTGTCTGAAGGTTTTTACATACACTTCTTAAGAACAAACGTTTTCCCTTCGAAACATGTATCATTAATTATACATAGGAAGAAAATTTTATTTTCCTTTAATTCATTTTCTTTATACTCAAACGTTTAAAGTAGGAAAAGTGAAATAAAGGATTAAATTTTGGCAACGTAAAATTGGAGGGGGATCTTAACCTACACCTAAATATCAACAGTAGCAAGCGCTTAATCATATCTCCTTCCCTAGCAAAGCGATGACAAGCATTCTCAAAAAAGCAAAGCGATGACATTTTAAGGTATTAGATGCACAATAAGAATTATGGTGCATAACCAGTACTTTAATTGATCAAAAGTAGCAAATATGAATTCATTAGTTGCTTTTTGACATTTTAGCTGTCGCTAATCAACACGGTATAAAAGATTTATGGCCCAAATTTCAACCAACTTTGGTCGACATCGGACATATACATTTTTCATCGTCAAAACAAATCGATAGTAGTTAATTATACATATAATACCTTAAAAATCATTAAGTGCACCCAAAAAGCGAAAAGGATCCAAGGAAAGACAATTCTTACTTTCACATGAGTAGTTCAGCGATAAATATTTCATCGTTCCAGGACATGGATTTCCAAATACAGTATTGTGCGCAAAGACGTTGCACGATCGTTTCCCCTCGCATTTTCCTCTCAAAATGGCGGTAGATCCGGGCTCTGAACATGTTGTTACCCTGGAAACAGTTCCACATGCACGTACTTGGTGACGACCATAGTCAGCGTGGTGAATCTTGATGACACCGGAAGTGCACGATATGTGTTGTTGATGATATTCACAGAATCTGATCAAGTTTCCTTTCAAATGCTCTGCACACATCAGAAAGGAAAGAAAAACAATTTTAAGCGGAGACAATCATTCAATACATATCCATTCTTGGTCGGTTGTGACATATGATCTTAAATATTAGAGAAAAAGGTCAACATTACAATACCAGTCCAGAGGCCATGCTACAACGAAAATAGTAATAAAAATAGGAAGAATGTTTTGAACAACATACACCGTTGAACAGAAATGGACATCTTCAAATTCATAGCATCATTTTATAACAGATAAATTTGCAGCATGGATCAGACATGCACGTTTCGGGTACTTTTAAAACTCAATCCAAACAATGAAATATGCATGGCAAAAATACCGAAAGATGTAGCAGGATGGGTGGGATATGATGCTACAGGACCCACTTTCAGACATTTTTGGATCAATTCAAATTGAGAGAAACACAGTTGGGTTTTCAAGAGGCTTATGATTCTACTTACTTACAATCAAAATATTTCATAATGAAGAATAAACACCCTCATGATGTTCTTTATGCTAGTTTTTGTCATGAAGAATAAACACCCCCATGATGGTCTTTATGCTAGTTTTTGTCATGAAGAATAAACACCCTCATGATGTTCTTTATGCTCATTTTTGTCATGAAGAATAAACACCCTCATGATGGTCTTTATGCTAGTTTTTGTCATGAAGAATAAACACCCTCATGATGTTCTTTATGCTAATTTTTGTCATGAAGAATAAACACCCTCATGATGGTCTTTATGCTAGTTTTTGTCATGAAGAATAAACACCCTCATTATGTTCTTTATGCTCATTTTTGTCATGAAGAATAAACACCCTCATGATGGTCTTTATGCTAGTTTTTGTAATGAAGAATAAACACCCTCATGATGTTCTTTATGCTAATTTTTGTAATGAAGAATAAACACCTTCATGGTGGTCTTTATGCTAGTTTTTGTAATGAAGAATAAACACCCTCATGATGTTCTTTATGCTAGTTTTTTGTTATGAAGAATAAACACCCTCATGGTGGTCTTTATGCTAGTTTTTGTAATGAAGAATAAACACCCTCATGGTGGTCTTTATGCTAGTTTTTTGTCATGAAGAATAAACACCCTCATGGTGGTCTTTATGCTAGTTTTTGTTATCTTATAAGGAGGTCGATGATAAATATGGATATTGACCATATCCCAACACACAGTACAAAATCAATAAGTTAGAAAATTACAAACCGAAGGCATACAAAATCAGGATAAAACAGGAACCAAAGCAAACGAACAAAAAAGTCCACCACATGAAAAGAAGCGACCCCCCCCCCCCCCAATATGCCCAGAAAGAGTCAGCATCTCTTGCTTGCATGCAACGCCCGTCGATTCATGATTTCTTATTTCTTTCTTTTTTTCCTTTTGGATCTACAATAATTATTCAAGAAAACGAATATTTATATAATATTATTCTCTGACGATATCTTATATGTGATGATGTCAATATTGACGGGTATACCCTGTTTTGTAAACATAGATCTGATATTTCAAGACGTAAGTCAGGTGGCATTATAATATATGTTTAGAATGAATATGATAAATACTGCAGCCTTGTTAATACATTGAGTGAAGGCAGTCATGTACTTTGGATTAAGATTAATGGAGAATTATTTGGTAAAGATGATTATGTTCTGTTAGGAGGGGTTTATATTCCTCCGTCAAACTCCAAATATTCCTCAATTGATCTGTTTGATGATCTGGAAAATGACCTTTTGAATTTGTCTGATGATTTCAAATACATATGTATTATGGGTGACTTTAATAGTAGAACTGCAGATCAAAAAGATTATATGGAACCTTCTCATGAGTAAGAAGATGAGTATGGTATTTCAGATGATTTGAATAATCTATTGTGTATAGATGCACTGATTGACAGAAGTTCTAAAGATCCTGTATGTAACAACTATGGCAGACATCTTTTAGATCTATGTAAACACTGTTATTTGTACATTTTGAATGGCAGGGTTGGATCTGACAAACATATTGGTGAGCTTACATGTAAAGACTCAAGTATTGTAGACTATTGCATTTGTAATATAGATTTTTTGAATTTTGTTGGTGATTTTAAAGTGTTGGACTTTACCTCAATTTTGTCTGATGTATATAAACCTTTAGAATTCTCTATTAAATCAATTTTGAATGTGAATTTTGAAAATACTGCAGATGTTGCAGGAAGTAACGAATATGATATTCCTAACGGATGGGACGAAAACAAGAAGGATAGTTTTGTTGATACATTTACTCAGTTTCAAAATGATTTAGATAGAATACAACAGCGCTTAGAAAATTTTGATTCACAAACTGATTCACTAGATTCTACTGTTGAAGATATAGGATTGATATTTGCTGATTGTGCAAAAAGAGTTTTTGGTGTCAAACGTAGACCAAATATAAGAAATAATCAAAGGAATACCCTGGTTTACAAGGGAATGTAGAAATGCTAGACAATGTTATAGAAAAGCAAAACGTTATTTAAGAAATTTGGTGGTAGTGTTTTTAAAGAGGATTTGTACTCAAAGGAAAGATTGTATAAAAAGAATTTAAGAAATGCTGTCAAAAATCACAGAGTAGCAATGAAACAAAAATTAAGTGTTTTACGTACACGAAATCCTAAAGAGTATTGGAAAATTATTAATAGTGGTTGTAAAAGGAACAAATGTAAAGCAGATATTAATGATTTATTTGTTTATTTCAAAGATTGTTTTAATAATGAATTTGAAGGGGAAACAAATCATGTTTTATCTATTGAAGAAATTGACAATTTACCTGATATGAATACATGTACAAATCACTACATAAATGAATCTATTGATGCTGATGAAATCATGAAAGGTATCAATTCTCTTAAATATAATAAGGCATGTGGTGCTGATCATATATCTAATGAATATATTAAATCTACAGCTAATATAATGCTCCCATTGTACACAAAACTTTTTAATTGTATACTAGATTCTGGAATGATACCTAGTCAGTGGCTTATTGGAGATATAATTCCTGTCTTTAAGAATAAGGGTGATATTAATGAAGCTAAAAATTATCGACCAATTACTCTTGTTAGCTGTCTGGGTAAACTGTTTACATGTATATTGAATGAAAGATTGAATGATTATGCTGATCATGTTGGATTGTTATTAGAAAATCAAGCTGGTTTTAGACGACAACATTCTACTACAGATCATATTTTTACTCTGAATTGTTTAATTGAGCTATCACAATTATCTAAGAAAAAATTGTACTGTGCCTTTATCGATTTCGAGAAGGTATTTGATACTGTCTGGCGTCTTGGTTTATGGAACAAACTTATTACAAGTAACATCAGTGGAAAGTGTTTTAAGGTCATAGTAAATATGTATCATAGTATTAAAGCAAAAATTATTAATGGAGGGAGCGTGTCTGATGTATTTATATGTAATTCTGGGGTACGGCAAGGGGAAAATCTCTCCCCCCTTCCTATTTTCTATTTTTTGAATGATTTAGAGAGTTACTTAGAGAATCATAATGTTAAAGGTCTTGCTAGTTTGAGTGGAAAATTTGAGAATGATCTGAATGTCTTTTTGAAACTATTTGTATTACTCTACGCTGATGACACAATTCTGTTGTCAGAATCCTCCAATGATTTACAACTCCAACTTGACTTGTTTCATAAATACTGTAATCTATGGCATTTAAAAGTAAATATAGATAAAACGAAAGTTATGATTTTTGGAAAAGGGAGACAACCTCAAAATATGATTTTTTTTACAATAGAAAAGAATTGGAAATTGTCAACCATTTTAAATACCTTGGTGTTCATTTTTCAAGAAAGGGATTTTCACAATTTAATATTGAACAACTTTATGATAAAGGATTGAAAGCAATGTATAGTGCTATTTCAAAATGTAGGAAACATAATTTATCCATTGATTGTAAATTAGATATTTTTGATAAAGCAGTAAAATCTATTATTCTATATGGTTGTGAAGTATGGGGATATACCAATTATACAATGTTAGAAAAATTACACTTAAGATTTTGTAAACACATTTTAAAATTAAGAATATCTACGCCAAATTGTATGATATATGGCGAACTTGGTAGATATCCATTAGAAATAAATGTTAAGTTAAGAATGGTCAATTTTTGGGCAAACCTTGTTAAGTCAGTTCATAACAAATTAAGTGTGAAAATGTTTAATATTATTATGCAATACAATACTCCATGGGTTCAGTATGTTAAGAAAATTTTTGATGATTGCGGACTTACTTATATATGGCTTAATCAAGATTTTAGTAGTATTACATGGTTGAAAAAGACTTTATTTCACAAGCTTAAGGATCAATTTTTGCAAAAATGGAGGAGTGAAGTTTTTAATTCACCGAAATGTTTGAATTATAGAATTTTCAAAGAAGAACTTTTATTGGAGCAATATTTATTAAAATTACCTCAGAAATTAGCTATGGATTTATGTAAATACAGAACTTGTAATATGAATTTACCAATTGAAAACGGTAGATGGAATAATACACCCAGAAATGAAAGACTATGTCAATTGTGTAATGTATCAGAAATAGGTGATGAATTTCATTATTTGTTTACATGTCAATATTCTACTATTATATATCATAGAAATTGTTTAATTCCACGGTACTACTACATTTCTCCTAACACATATAAATTTGATAAATTGTTTAATTCACAAAATAAGAAACTACTTCTTAAATTAGCTAAATTTATTTGCATCATTAAAGAGAGAGTCAACTCTCCAGGTTGAATTTAATGTTATATTAATCAAACCTGTACACATATCATTTTCACGCATGTGCTTATATATATTATATGAATCAATATTCTAACTATGTTCTCAACAACTATATTTGTTCATGAGAATAAAGTATTTGTCACTGTCATTGTCATTGTCATATCAATTACTTATTCATCTTTTAAATGGTCTTTCTGAATGTAAAAAAGGTAATCCGAGTCGATAATGACCTATTTGTATCACCCTACCTATTTTGACCACAAATAATAGAATCCAAAACAAAGAACGGATTCTGACCATTTTGTGCAATTTTCAGACGTCCACACCACTTAAACACAAAGCGTACCTTAGCACTAACATTACATTTGTACTTCCTATCTTTAAACCACCTTATCTTTCCATATGAAACGGTCAAGGAACATGACACTCCTATACCATGCCATGAAAACTAGAAATGATTCAATGAACTCAAATGATCTTTTTTGAAAAAGGTAGTAAATATCTGATTTATTTTTCAATTCGATGAGTCATTGACTCATGCATGCGCTAGGCAATCTAATCGCCTTGTACCCCAACCCTGTAATCCGCATTATCATGTACACTAATTAACATTATTGAAATAAATGTTCTATTGTAAAATTTCAATAAGCACCATATGCGAATTTCAACAAATGTCTCATTACGATCAGTGATGCTCGATGCCGAAAAAGAGGAAATTCAAATAATGTGTAATTATGACGAGCAAAAGTCTAAACTTGTCCTAAAATTTCTGCCAAAGAAGCTGCTAAGGGCAGAGCTATGCCATCATACCTAAAGGTATGTCATGACCTTGAACCAAGGTCTAGGGCCAATGTCACAATAGACGCTTGACCTTCATCCAAGATAACTTTTTCAAAGAATATTGCTGCGGGGGTGTATTTTCGTCCTGTTAGGGCAGTTTTCATTTCAGTGAATTTGTACGAAGATGAAAAATAAAAATGAAAAAAAACTTCATTTCCTTTCCTTGAAATGTTCTTTTTTAAATAACTATTTCATTTTTAAAAGGAACATGCTATGGAAAAGACTTAGATAGATTGGTACTAAGTAGATCTGTATAGGATCAGTAAGAGCTATTAGGACTCTTTTCAACATTATTTATCAGACGGTTGAGCTACAATTCTCTATAATCAAAAAGTGTTTGTCGTTCACCCATATATAATTGTTTTATATCGTAATTAAGAAATCGATTATGTTTCATGAAATGGAACCCGTTTCCAGGCAACACTACCTTCGATGCCCATTTCAG
Source organism: Pinctada fucata (assembly GCA_028142955.1). Taxonomy (NCBI): domain Eukaryota; kingdom Metazoa; phylum Mollusca; class Bivalvia; order Pterioida; family Pteriidae; genus Pinctada; species Pinctada fucata. The sequence continues at coordinate 42,003,874 of AP027102.1, read as the reverse complement.
ACAACAATAAATGTCTATTTCGGCCTGTAACAAATGCAATCATTAATAAAATAGGTTAATAATGAATCCATAACCTTAAGGGTCCTTCCCGACGAATTAAGTGTGCCAGATTTTTGATTAAAATGCATTAAGATTGATAAGTTCGTTACAGATCAATTCAAGTGCGCCCATCCGTTGTTTTATGTGACGGGCATTTATTCGTTATATGTAGAGGTAAGTTATACATGTTTTATGATCTATATTTTTGCAAACTAATCAATTTTAAAAAAAATTATATGAAAAATTTTTAAAATGATTTAGGTTTCAAATTGTCACTATACCATTGGTATGAAACATATGTGTCGAATCATCATTAAAGGCATTCGTTTCATATATGATAGGGAAATAATTGTGACTTTAAAGAACAGATCATTGGTCTGATCAAGGACTTGATACAACGGTCTCCGACTTCCGGAAAGGGAGTTGGCTAAGCATATTATACCTCAGATATACGGTATCTTTTGTGCATTAAAATGGAAACAAGGTGAAACTGTTGAGAGGTGATTATTGAAATTGTTGAGACAGGTGTAAAATCACGTCAATACCGTTTTATTCTTTGAGCTTAACAATTCTGAAATTTTAACGATACTTTAAAACTAAAAACATGAGTATTTCAAAGCAAGATAAATAGACAAATAAATAAATAAATGAAAATAGATAAATAAACTAGATGGCTACTGTTGCAAGCAACAGACGGATTCCTCCTTTATTAGACCTTCCTCGGAACTGAAGTGTTAAAATCCGAATAAAGAAGATGGAAAAAAATAGTAACTTAAGTGCCTTATTCATTTCAGCAAATGAGTCAAAAGAGCTTATGTCTAATTTGGGACTCTTATTTATTTATCAACAAAATAGAAGAAAAAAATAATAAATACCTTTCATGTTTACATGCTCTATCAATATCAAATCCTTTACAATTACTTTCTCAAAACAGAATTGCACAATGATTTTGCAATGAGATAATTTCTATGAATAGAAAATGACAACAACATGAAAGTACAGATATGTTATGCTACTAAAAAAAAAATAACAAGAATAAAAGAGTTATCTTTCTTATACTATGTTCAGTTCAAATGTGTGAAGAATAAATAGTATAGGACAAAAAGGTGAATTTTACAAGACTAAATGCTTGTTATGACCTTGAGAATAATTATTTAATCTTGAACGAATGTCATGGATGAAAGATAAGTATTGTGATTATTCTCATCACGATTGATTTTAATCTGAGCAAAGCTCAATGTCTAATTAATCAAAATCTGTTGTGACCTTGAAATCGAACAAATGACCTTGGGTCAAGGTCATGGTGAAAGAGTTTGATGCAAGGAATATTTGTGTAAAGTTTGAACTATCAAGGTCAAACAGTCTTTGTTTTATAGAATAAAGTTTGTTGTGACCTTGATAATGAGAATTTGACCTTGGATGAAGGTCAAGGTGAAAGGGCTGGGCTTAACGATAATATGTATGAAGTTTGAAATTCGAAGGTCAAATAGTCTTTGTTCTATGGGCAAAGGTTTGTTGTGACCTTGAGAATCAAAATTTGACCTTGGGTCAATGTCAAGGTGAAAGACCTTGGCTTAGCGATAATATGTATGAAGTTTGAACTCTGAAGCTCAAATAGTCTTTGTTCTATAGGCAAAAGTTTGTTGTGACCTTGAGAATCAAAATTTGACCTTGAAAGTAGGTCAACATTAAATGACTACCTTTAAGTAACCTTCCATCCAAGTTTCAACTCAAAATCTCAAAAACTGTAGAAATTGGCACTGTGCCAATTTAAAGTTCCATTTTTAACTCGATATAGCGCGAAAACCGTAAATATTTTATCGAACATGTAAGCGTAAAAAAGTTTGTAAATTTCCCAAAGAACAGTTTAAAATAAATTTCGTTCAAATCGTACGGTTACTTTAGGAGTTATAAGAGTTTTAAGATTTGACCCTTGGTGACCTCTAGCGGGGGCATATGTGAACTTTTCGACAACAAAAAAATTTTCAATTCAGATCTTTGTATGCTCTTTCACATGGTACTATTCATTTTATCACATGATGCGGAACTTGTTTGTAAAGTGTCCGGAACGATGAGGAGGTAAGAATAATAATAAGAACTAGATGGCTACTGTTGCAAGCAACAGACGGATTCCTCCTTTATTAGACCTTCCTCGGAACTGAAGTGTTAAAATCCGAATAAAGGAGATGGAAAAAAGAATAGTTGCTTTTGTACCTAATTCACTTCAGCAAATGAGGCAAAGGAGCTTATGTCTAATTTGGGACTTTTGTTTATTTATCGACAAAATAGAAGAAAAAGATGATAAATACCTTTCAAGTTTAGGAAGGCTTTAAACTCCTAGATCTATTCTATCCATTTTTATTCCTTTGAAATTACTATCCCAAAAAGAATTGCACAATGAATTAGCAATGAGAAAATTTCTATAAATAGAAAATGGCAACAGCATGAAAGTACAGACAAGTAATGCTACTAAGATAAAAAAGGAAACATAGAACAAGAATAAAAGAGTTATCTATCTTACTTTGTAAAGTTCAAATAAGAAGTACTACTTGTGTGAAGAATAAATATTTAAGAACAAAAAACTCTCAATCCTACAAGAGTAAATGTTTGTTATAACCTTGAAAAAGTTTATTTGACCTTGAACCAAGGATATGGATGAAAGATAAGCATTTTAGTTTATTCTCATCAAGATTCCTTTTCATCTATTCAAAGCTCAATATTTTATCAACAAAAGTCTGTTGTGACCTTGAAATCGAACAAATGACCTTGGGTCAAGGTCAAGGTGAAAGGACTTGATGCAAGGAACATTTGCGCAAAGTTTGAACCATCAAGGTCAAATGGTCTTTGTTCTATGGGAAAATTTTTGTTGTGACCTTGAGAATGAGAATTTGACCTTGGGTCAAGGTCAAGGTGAAAGGGCTTGGCTCAATGATTGTATTTATGAAGTTTGAACTGTGAAGGTCAAATAGTCTTTGTTCTATAGGCAAAAGTTTGTTGTGACCTTGAGAATCAAAATTTGACCTTGAAACTAGGTCATCATTAATGACTACCTATAAGTTACCTACCATCCAAGTTTCAACTCAAAATCTCAAAAACTGTAGAAATTGGCACTGTGCCAATTTAAAGTTCCATTTTCAACTCGGAATAGCGCGAAAACCGTAAATATTTTATCGAGCATGTAAGCGTATAAAAGTTTGCAAATTTCCCAAAAAACAATATAAAATAAATTTCATTCAAATCGCACGGTTAGTTTAGGAGTTATAAGGTTTTAAAGATTTGACCTTTGATGACCTCTAGCGGGGGCATATGTGAACTTTTCGTCAAGAAAAAAAATTTAAATGAAGATCTTTATTTGCTCTTTCACATGATACTTTCCATTTTATCATATGATGCGGTACTTTGTTGTAAAGTCTCTGGATTGGCTTGGGGGTAAGAATAATAATAATAATAATAATAATAATAAGAATAATAAGAATAAAGAAAAGACAATACAATAACAGAAAGGATTCCGACGGAAGTCGGAATCCTTAATAATAATAAGAAGAAAGAAAAGACAATACAATAACAGAAAGGATTCCGACGGAATAGTCGGAATCCTTAATAAATAAAATGGGAGAGGGGAAGTGTGGTGATAACTTTCAATACCTTTATCTAACTTTTCGGCAATTGTATGATTAATCCCCCTTTTTTTCCAAAAGAGAAGGGGGCAAACACTCCGGTTGGGAAGAAATCTTTTAATTGCTTTATTTAACTTTTATGCAATACTGTTCGATCGAAGCCTTTTCATTTCAAAATAAGGAGGGGGGGGGGGCAGAAACTATGGTTGGGAAGCGTAGTAATAACCTTATAATTCTTTCATTTAACCTTTATGCGATTGTATGACCGAAGAATCAACTAGGTATGGAATATAATAACAGTGCTAAAACTCTATTGAATTATTAATAAACATGTAATGTAGATTTAATAGCTGTATAATAACGTGTAGGAAGGATTTGGGTAGCATAATACGGTATTGCCAAGTAAGTGTTAATCCATTGATACGTTCTTTTTGAAGAAAGGGAAAACACGACGCCTCCCCCCTCCAGACGATATGGCCCTCTCCTCTGAGCCCGGTAACTTTACAAGTGACACGATCCTCAAACGTTACAGACCTCTTAGCAGACACAAGTAAGTAAGATGTTTGTCTGTTTGTCTATCTGTCTGTCCTTATTGTAGGATAGTTATTTGTATGAAACGAGGGACGACAGAAAAGTTTCTGTATACGAAATTAGTTTTTCAGCTAAATTAACATTCCCTCTCTTTCTGTCATTCTTTTCCTCTTTTTCTTTTTTTTTTTTTTTTATTCGACTTGGTGGATTTATTTTTCTTGTTTGGAAAAGAGAAATGGGATTGGGTGTAAGTGCTCAGAACCTCATAGTGTATCGGTTGTTAGTTAAAATTTTAGGAACAGCAAAGAAATGAATGAATATCTCTCCAAATTTTAAGCAACAGGTTTTGCATATCAATCTATCGTTTCAAATATGATGATAATTATTTTTTGTTATCTTCATCCGGTTTGTTTTCTTCAGTCTTTTTGAACAATTTGAAATTTTTCATTTCCTTGTAATTTTAATGGAACATTCTCAGGACTGGTGGCCATTTACGAAACATTTCCGAAAGCTCAATTATTTTCTTTGCTCTCAGTGGCGCCATCTACTTTGTGTTTGTTTTTACCATTTCTCCAGTTTCAATCTCCTGCGCATGCGTCCGATAACACTTCCGCTTTTAGCCTGTGTCGCATAACCAATGTGCAAGTTTAATTTGTCTTGTGTAGTGAACTTTGTTCGCTGTACTTTTTTTGCGATCGTGTTGCATGACTGGTTTTTTTTTTGGGGGGGGGGGGGGGGTCGCTGTGGCCATGTATTGCACCTAGTAAACATTTACGATGAGTACTTTTAATTTACTATTCTGTTGGTGTTATTTCTGATCGTACTTTTTCTCTATTTATGTTGTTATACTATAGACTAATTCCCTATTTTGTCAAAATATCGCTCATGATTCTGGAATATTCAAATCTTACCTTCTTTATTCTGTTCTCATGTCTTCGTAAGTAATCTCCCTTTTCTAGCCTTCTGGTACTTAATAATAACTTTAAAATGCGTATTCGTTGGGCGAAATATATTTTCAAAAATGGATGAAAAAATAATTTCTGTCTCATTGTCTTATATTTGCATGTCGTCTATGGAATAAATTGTATGAACTCTTCTCGGCCATTTTTTACAGAATTGGCCAATACGAGTACGTGATGGTAACTCCAAACTAACTTTCATGACTGTGCTAATTTCATGAATTTCTATCGAGCACATTAAAGCAACAAAATAGAAATGAAAGACGTTTTTACACAAAATATTTCAATCCTTAATTCTCATGCAGTCTTTGTGCGTCCATTCTTTATTGCTCTTAATTCTTTCTAATTTTTCACTTCACTTTCACAGTTGTGAATTTGAGCAATTTTCATTATATTAGAATCACAGTTTTTCTTCAGTTTTTGCAGTAGTTTGGTCTGAAATTTATTTTTACCTCGTCACTGTTTACAAATCAGTTTGTGAGCACTTAGGGTTTATTCTTTGAAGACAGATACATGTGCCAATATATATTACAAAAAATAATATATATATAATCAGTTTTGATGTAAAGAAATGCATTTGAAATCTTTTGTGTCACCTCAACTGAATTTTATTTATAATCTTATCGAACTACATATCATGATTATCAATAATATTGCTTAAGTTTTATCTTGAGATCACAAATGATGAATGATTTATCTATTAATGATATCAACACAGTGACATTTAAAGAAAAAATAATAACGAAGGAGGGTCCACAAGTTTCGTTTAAGGTACTCATAGACGCTGATTTATGTTATCAAACATGATTATGAAAATAGGTTTTTAATTAAATTGTACTTTATCATTGAATTTTCATATATTTATATATATTTTTTTTGCGACTAGACATATAAAGTATTACAGCATAACTTATTGAATGATTATCGATCCGACTTGTCTCAATACACATTGTTTGGTAGTCAAGCACATGAAATATGAACAAGATTTTAACATACCCCAGAGGCCCTCGACGGGGAAATTTACATACATGAATATCGATCTTTTAATCTCGATCAGACGATCACAAAATTTAAATTGCCGAAACTTTAAATTTGTTATAGAGCCTTCTTATGTCGTTGTTTAAGCCATTACTGTATAAAATTCGTACCCCATACTGAAGTGGAATTAATTAAAGTGCAAGTGTGGGGTACATTTTCTATTAATCTTTGGTAGGGTGGATATAGTTGTAGCGTTAGATCGTGTATAGAGACTGTTAAAACCGATCTGGTGCTTCTGAGATAAAGAACAAAAGGATTTATTGAGAATATTTCTGCATATTGATTATGTATTCGGACGAACCGACACACGTTGACTACACCCCGACGTACTACACCCCGGCAAGACCAGCCTCTGCCCAGGGATTTACCCCCGCCTATTTATGGAAGGATTTTGAACCCCCTGCTAGGATACAACGGGAGAGGTAGCGTATAATTATCTGGAATATGAATATAGATTGGTGCAGGTTTTTCTTTGTATTGCAATCGTAACTAATTTGATCAAATTCATTGTCATTACGTTGTAAGTTCCCATCCGTCAACCGTCACTTTTTATTTTAAAAAATTCTACTTGTCGCTGAACCGATCCGTGAGAGTATTGCTGTGACCTACATATCACGGTTGACTGATTTTGGGGTAAGCTTTAAAGCTTAGTAGCAGTCTACATAGACTGCTTTCAAATTCCGTGGGGACAAATTGCACAAACATCATTAGTCAAAAATATTTTTGCAGTCATGGGAAGTGTTATTCAAGGAAGCCTATCGTATTTCGGCGTTTGTTTAACTGCCAGACTGGATTAAATGAAAGGGGGGGGGGCGCTTGGTTGCTATTGGCTATCTGCATTGAGACTACTAAAATGGGATTATCATCTATTGGTTCGTTTTTCCTAGTACACTCACTCTTAATCATGAAGATGTTCAAAGTATATTTAGCGAATTGTCAATATTGAAACATATGTTCTATCAGAAAATTTCAGTACAAAAATGATTCTGTTTGATTACTTTGAACTTGAACTTTTGTTTAACCAGGAGAAGGGGTACGTACTAGTTTGGCCGGGGAGGGGGAGCATTCTTAGTAGTAAATTGAGCCTATAGTTTTGATAACTTACGTGTAATAAGGGGGGATTAGCGGAACTTTTTTAGGGGGGGGGGGGGGGGGCGTTATCCCGGTTACCCCTTCTGGATCCGAGGATGCTGCCTGGCGCTGTCTGATATAGCACTCCGTCTACATTGAGTAAAGGAATGTAGGAGCATTTCTTCTCTTTTCTATGTTGTTCTTTGGCTTATTATGTCTCCCCCCCCCCAACGGGGAGGAGACATATTGGTTTTGCCTTCGTCGTCCGTCTGTCTGTCCGTCTGTCTGTCTGTCTGTCTGTCCTTTCCTTTCTTTTCATCCCAATGAAATTACATTTTATGTGAAATCTGAATCGATATGTACACAAAACATATGAAACCGACAACTCTTAAAATGTTGAATGACAATAAACTTTTTGCATGATGCAGGATCTCTTTTATAAGCTCTATGCATCGACGCCAGACTACAGACAAATTGACAGAATATTACACTATTATACATTATTAAACATAAGTTTCAATCGAAAAGCTCTGGTATTGAATAATATCGTTTTCAAATACATGTATCTTTAAATATTTAATTCGAGTACGTTATAGAAGCAAGCGCACGCGCAAGGTGTTTTAGATTTAACGAAAGTAAAAGGATTTTTGAAAACATTACAGGTTTTAATTTAAATATTTATGTGATAATGAGATCAGGATATGACGAGGGTTTGCTGAAAGATTAAATAATTCAAAGACATTTTTTTTTGTATTATGATTAAGGTAGATTTGCCCGGGGTTCAATAAGAGTTATTTACTTATGTTTTGCGTTTATGAGCGTCAATCTTACGATATTTGGTATTAGTCCTGTAAGAGGAAATCAAAATTAAAATACCGTGTGCCCTAAAATGTAACAAATAAGAGCAATTACAAGTACATGTATTACAAGTACATCAAAAATGGCTTTAAAGAAAATTCTTGCATTTTGGAAAATTGTCCCACACCAAGACATTTGATTAACTACCTCACCCCCCCCCCTTTTTTTCGGATATACAGATTTTATTTTAATAGCTTGAAATTTCATTATTTACACAAAAAAAGTAACTTTTGTTTTCTTTTTTTTTTTCAGAACAACGTATGGACACATGAACGATTGGATGAAAATGAATCGTGGTAATGTCCCTCTCACAATGTCAGACAATAACTGGCACAACCTAAAACAGGTACAGTACTGATTTTAACATGTTTAACCCTTTATATTCATCAAATATACAAAATATACCATTTGTTTTCGCAAGTTTAGGACGATCACTAAATATTTACACAAAGTGTTGGCCTCTTGAAATTTATCAAGTAGAAACACAATTTAAAAAATTCCACTTGAAGGCCGAGAATTTGTTCATAAATATACATCGTACAATGTCATGTTTATTGGTATTTATTACAACGTTTATAAGCTTCCCCATGAAGTTCTTAATGTGAATAGTTTGCAATAGTTTAATATCATTATGTTCAAAATGAAACAGTCTTTGGACATGTTAAAATTCAAATCAATCCAAAACTCCTCTGGTTTCGCAAATTCTCGGCCTTTCAGTATTAACTGGCGTTTGAAACCAGAAGAAACCTAAGAGCAACCAGAACTTCTTCTAAGTGTTTAATCTGCAGTTGGGATCCACTTTGTGGATATATTGCACGCAGACTATCGATCAAGAACCAATCGCTGTGTAAGGTAAATTTTAAAATGCGAATAGTCCTTGATCGACACGGAGTTCTGATTGCTCTCAGAGAAAAACTCGAGGAGTTCCGATTGTTTTATTTATGACGTCATAAACTTGAAAACGTCGTCATGTAAAAATTCACGTGTGAAAGATGTGGTATCTTGAGAAACTAAAGGTTTGACAAATTTTGTATAGTTTCCTTCTCAATTAAGTGCATTAATTTTATATTATTAAAGTGTATTATTCATTAATATTCTAATAATCTTAATTTAAAAACAGAAAGAAAGAAAGAATTCCAAATGTGATTATTGTGTTTCACTTTTTTTTACTATGTTTTTTTTTTAAGTTTTAAGCGTAAAGGAAGTGACTATTTTAATTGCTACAGTAACTTATCGTTTCCTTCATCACATATATTGTACATAAATGAAAGTATGCTTTTAGAGGGCCGCATGGAAGAATAGAAATTTGCAAAATGCGTCACCCTCTCACATATGTTATGATTTTATTGTGTCTCAAAGGTCAAGTATGGCTTGGGTTCAATACAGTGTTTTAGCTCACCTGAGCGAAAATCAAGTGAGCTATTGTCATAGCGCGCCGTCCGGCGTCCTTCCGTCGTCGTCCGTCCGTCCGGCGTAAACTTTTAGCATTTTCGACATTTCCTCTGCAACCGCTTCACGGAATTTCACGAAACCTTACAGGAAGCAAGAACTCAAGGTCCTCTACCAAGTTTGTGTTTTTCGTGCCGATCCGTCCGTCCGTCCGGCCGGCCGGCGCCGTCCGTCCGGCGTAAACTTTTAACATTTTCGACATCTCCTCTGCAACCGCTTCACGGAATTTCACGAAGCCTTACAGGAAGCGAGAACTCAAGGTCCTCTACCAAGTTTGTGTTTTTCGTGTTGATCGGTCAACAAATATGGCCGCTGAGGGCTCTGATTGGCTGACATATTTTCGACATCTTCTCTGCAACCGCTGCACGGAATTTCATAAAACCTTACAGGAAGCAATTACTCAAGGTCCTCTACCAAGTTTGTGTTTTTCGTGCCGATTCTTTAACAAATTTGGCCGTCGAGGGCTCTGATTGGCTGACACATTTTTCACTTGTACTCTGCAACCGCTGCACAGAATTTCATAAAACCTTACAGAAAGCAAGTACTCAAGGTCCTCTACCAAGTTTGTGTTTTTGTGCCGATCGGTCAACAAATAAGGCCGCCGAGGGCTCTGATTGGATGACACATTTTGATTTTCTCCTCTGCAACCGCTGCACAGAATTTCATGAAACCTTTCACGCAGACAGGTAAAAAAAATACGGCCGCCCAGGGCTCTGATTGGATGACACATTTTTGATATCTCCTCTGAAACCGCTACATAGAATTTCACGAAACCTTATTGGAAGCAAGTACTCAAGGTCCTCTACAAAATTGTCCACTATCATTCTTTTGTGTGCATCTCAGGTGAGCGATGTGGCCCTCTTTGGCCTCTTGTTATTTGTTTTTGTGATGCATGTGATATTTTATATGTTTGTATTGAACTGTGACACAGAAATAAACTATGAAACCCTCTCTAAAAAAAGAATTGTTAAGTATTATTCTTATAAGATGTCAGTTAAGATTAAAGGCTGATTTTCTCTTTCTCTTTGTATTTCAGACAGAGAAACTGGATCATGACCTGCAGTTTAAGAAATCTTATAACAATCTTACATCAAAAATAGCTTACAGATATCCCAATCCAGGAAAACCAAGGTACATGGGAATCATGTTCCGCGTGGGTCATTTGAAAACAGAAATTCCAGATATAGCCAGAATCATACAAAATATGTGATTCTTTTATCCATAAGGAAAATGTCAGATGAGGGTTTTTATATATTGCAAACTTCAATAAGTGACTGTGTTCAAAAGTTTAAAGTATATCAAGTCCTTAATTTAGAATTATGAAAGAAAATGCAATGATTGTTGTTTCTGCAATGTATTTCCTTTGCAATAACTGAAATTTGGTGCATTATTTCGTACGGGAAAATTAACAATGTGAAAATTCGTTTCGCCATAGACACAGTTTTTTTCCTGGTATAAAAATGTAAAAATGTTTCAACAATCATCTATATTCCATAGCAAGGTAGATATTTGAGGATAATGACGTCACATACAAACCTTGGCAACTCCTTATAAGCGGCATTATTATCAATTTGACGTAAACATCTTTATATTGAAAATCACAATCAGGGAATCGTAAATTGTCGGTCCTTTTCGTGTTTTTTTCCGAGTATGCAACGGAAAGGTCCTAGAATGCGCGATGGCACAATGATGATGTCATACCGCTTAACGATCTCCAACAAGTTAACGCTGAAGTAAAAACAGTGAAACGGACATCATGAAAACAATCACACGAACAGACATCCACACGGACATCGAGACCGAATATTAACACCCACATTAAGAGGACAAAGTCATAGTTGAACCAAACAAAGACAGCGTAATTAAGGAATCGTTGTAATATTTTTTTGGTTGATCGAGGTATCAACACCAAAAATTGAGGGAAAACTGCATCGTGCGCGTAGCGCAAGATGCAAAAGTTTTCCCTCAATTTTTGGTGTTGATACCTCGATCAACCAAAAAAATATGACATTGATTACTTATCATTTCATTTCGTCGCTTTTCAACGTTTATTTGCAGCTTTGAAATTGTGTTGCTAACGACGTTGCTTACGACGTTGCTAGGCGCGTACTTCCGTTTTGTGTTGATACAGGTATCAACAAAATTTCTCGGCCAATCAGAATCGTCGTTTCTTAATAATAACAATGAAAATTAAATGATACACGAATGACAACATGTAAAGGAAAGGAGGTCACAATGTGCGTTCAGATCCGACTATGGGCGGCTATCTGATATTATAATGATAAGGCAAATGGTGTGATTATCCGGTTTAAGTGCGCACAACCCTTTCACTAAAAGCAATCATGGCGAAACTTTGCCGGTTAATGTTGCTGTTTTTCGCTATTTACATTGATTAGTTTTCTCTAAGAAAGGATAGGAATGCATTTGAAGAAAATACAGCATTTTAAACAATTTAGTAAGAAGTTTTAGAAAACCAATATTCCAAACTAAATACGGCATTTGCATTCATTTCCGTTTCAGACAAAGGCAGGGTAGGATAGGAGGGAGTTGGAGGCACATTAAGGAGGTACTAGGGCATGGAGGAAGCCGAGTAGTATATGTAGATGGTACGGTATATATTATAATAAAAAAGAAACTTTAATTAATTTAACAATCTAATGATGAAAAAGGGATAATTGATAAATTCAATTTCACAAATTAATGATATATTTCATTTTTGGCCGGATTACAAAGCAATTCCGGTCTATAGATTGACGATGTCCGTCCGTCCGTCTGCCGTCAACATTTTGGTTAAAGTTTCTGGTTGAGGCAAAATCTAAGGAACTATATGCAGTAGAAACTTTATATTATACATGAAGCTTGCCCATGACAAGACCTTTCAATTTATGCCGTAACATTTGACCTCTTGACCTTGGACTTTGACCTAGTTAAAGATTTTGGTTAAAGTTTCTGGTTGAGGCAAAATCTAAGTAACTATATGCAGTGGAAACTTTATATTATACATGAAGCTTGCCCATGACAAGACCTTTCAATTTATGCCGTAACATTTGACCTAGTGACCTTGACCCTGGACTTTGACCTAGTTAAAGATTTTGATTAAAGGTTCTGGTTGAGGCAAAATCTAAGTAACTATATGCAGTAGAAACTTTATATTATACATGAAGCTTGCCCATGACAAGACCTTTCAATTTATGCCGTAACATTTGACCTAGTGACCTTGACCCTGGACTTTGACCTAGTTAAAGATTTTGGTTAAAGTTCCTGGTTCAAGCAAAATCTTTGGTACTGTATGCAGTACTTTATATTATTAATAAAGCTTGCCCATGACAAGACCTTTCAATTTATGCCGTAACATTTGACCTAGTGACCTTGACCTTGGACTTTGACCTAGTTAAGGATTTTGGTTTAAGTTCCTGGTTTAGGCAAAATCTATGGAACTGTATGCAGTAGAAACTTTATTTTATACATGTAGATTGCCTCTGACAAAACCTTTCAATTTATGCTGTATTATTTGACCTATTGACCTTGACCCAGTTAGTGACAAAAACTTACTTTGCAATCCGGCCATACCGTCTTTAGCGGTGTTTTATTGTCTCTTCAAATATGTTGTCTTCTTATATACGTAATATACATAATATCAATACAAGCAAGTTGATGTATTTTTGTTTTAAACTTAAAAGCATGACGAATTTTATTTTATTAAAAAACTTTAATCTACTTACGAATAATATATTAATTCTTAATCATGCTGGTACAAATGTCTGAAACAACGGTATTTTTTAGAAGTCTTATATTGTATGATTTAAGTATATATTCTCCAAGATTTCTTCAGATATTTTTACCCAAATACTCTTCTTTTTCTAGAGCCGTATATGCCTTTAAACACACAATAAATTGAAATTCATTTCAGGCTTAATAAGTGTATATGATTCAGAAAATTTCAATCAAGCACTAAACTCCCAAGTTCCGATGATGCCGCATATAAAATCCAAAGTCATGCCGGATTCGGACGAGTCGGCCGGTGCCCCAGTACAGTGTAAGTAATATATAAATCACCGTGTATAACCACATAATGTATTTTTCCATTGAAGACCCAACACCACCCGAGTTTTTGCGATTGGTATACAAAAAGCAAAGCGCTTACGTTGACCCATTTTCTGCCATGGTCGCAAATGCAGTCAGCGAGTCTTGTAAGTGAGAACAGAGTATGCTGCTTTCACGCTAGTTTGATGCAATATTTACTTTCGAGGTCCATCTAGGGTTTAGCTATAGCTAAGTTTGAGTATCGCAAAAAAGTTTTGCGATATACGATGCAGTCAAATATACGATAATCCTTTGCGATTCGATAGTATCACGATATTTCTGTTTCAAATTGTATTGTGCTTTTTAGCTCACCTGAGCAAAGCTCAAGTGAGCTATTGTCATAGCGCACCGTCCGGCGTCTGTCCGTCGTCCGTCGTAAACTTTTCAACATTTTCGACTTCTTCTCCAGAACCAATGAACAGATTTTCATGAAACTTGGTAGGAATGAAGTACTCATGGTCCCCTACAAGTGTTGTTGTTTTTCGTCCGGATCCATCAATAGGTGGCGCCACCACAGGCAAAAGTAGGTCACAGGGGGTACCCTCCTTTGACAAACTTTTTCTTCAGAACGGAAGCACGTATCGACAAACCGAAAGCATCAGGATGATCTAGAGAGATGTCTTAAGAAGTGTTGTTAATTTTTGTTCCACTCTGAAGTCTGGTTATTTTCCTCTTACAAACTTCTTTTTGTTTGATATGCTTAGTTTACGTAGTTTTCAGGTGAGCGTTGTGGCCCCTGGGCCTCTTGTTATTGTTCCCATGAGCTGTCTCGGCCAAATTATATTTAACTGTTTTTTAAATTAGAATAATTTATTGTGTACATGATATTTTTAAATAATTTAAGGTAAGACATACATGTAGGTCAGATTTTGATGCAATTTAAGAACACTATATCTTTGGTATACAAACTGATTATGTCAATATGTAGGCTCTTCAAAACAGATAAAAATTTGACCTAAATTTCGTAAGGGAGACAATTGTTGGCGACCAAAAGGGAGTGCTAATGTTTGTAAGTAACTCTGAAAAAATATACATTTCATGGATGTATAGCTTTATTTCATGCAATTTATCATAAATTACATAATATGACATTTATCAGTGTTTTAATGATATTAGATATGTATACATCTGATATGTTCTGTGCAAAGGTTTTTACTCATATTGTTTATTGGGAGAAAGGGAAAGAGGATAAAAATGGTGAAAATATCGTGATTTCTGTCTTGATTATATTTTACTGGTATTGCATTATCGGTACTATCGATGCATCGGTGAATCGTAGCTAGCCTAGTTTCTGCGCGTGCTACTTTAATTGTCAGGGTGACACATATTGATATGTACAAAAATTAGAAGTAGGTTCGGTAGTTTGACAATGAGGCAAGCGCATATTTTAAAATAGCTAATCATATGCATGCAAGAGTGCGCAGATCGCTAATCGCTGAATAATACAATAATTTTTATAAGTAATCAGTTTTCGCTAGTCAGACTAAAATGTAACTAAATGGATTTGCGCATGCGCAAACTTTTTTTGTTTTTTTTTTTTTACAATGAAACTAAAACTGGATATCAATTGTTTCTTGATTAAAATTGTGATGTTTAAACTAATCCTTTCCTAAATGGATCTCATTTGGTTTTCACTGCACGAAAATTATTTATATCATTGGTTTTGTTTATTCTTTCATGCATGTCCTTGCATTTATATCAAGGAGTAACCATTCCTTACTCTAACACCATATAAGAGGGGAAAAAATAGAAATTAGTATAGTTTTAGTTCCAGACTACATTTTGTACTTTAAAATGAAAGAAAAACTTTAGGTATTTAGTTTTACACCTTTCTTCGATTCTTTTAAATCTTCATTGACCATAATGTTTGAGTGTATTTGTCGATATAAACTTTAATTAAGAATTGAATGTTTATTTTTGCCATTTTATTGGATGATGAAATGTCAGTTGTCGTATCACAAATTGTGTAAAACCGCGTAGCGTAGCGAAGCGGTTTTACGCAAAATTTGTGATGCGACAACTGACATTTCATCATCCAATAAAATGGCAAAAATAAACATTCAATACTTATAATTACCAAACATATGAATTTATTCCGAATTCGTACAAATTCTAAGGAAAATAAACGATTGAGTACGTGGCGTATGAAAATATTTAACTGGTACGAACTAGTTCCCTAACAACAAAAATGTTCGAGAGGAAAAAAAAAAGCAAGCCGACATTTAATCTGGATAAAAAGCATTTCCCCCTTCAGAACCCCAGCATGTTTTACCTATTTGCACTTACTGCTGTACTGTTATGACGTAACTTGTGACGCGTTGTTTATCGAAGGCAGCAGACATGACAGTTGAAAGTAGAACATGAAGCAATTTGTGTTGGGATTTATACTGACTCTCAGACAGCATTTCTTGTACCTGTAGATCTTATGTGTGAAGAAAAAACACGTTGTTAAGATCTACAGGTATCGGAATATCAGCTGTAAATTATTTCTTAGGAATCAGACCGACATCGGCAAGACAAGTTTGGTAAGTCGCGATTGCGTAGCTTTTGCTCGGTGCTTTAAAATTTATTCATCCTACATGTTGTATATCCATGTGTATTAGATTAATTTCAATGATATTAGAGAAATAAAGGACAAGTTTTTTCATGCATTTCTAATAGGTCAATCAAAATTTGCCTAGAAACACAAGAAATCCGTCAACAAACTGCCGTTCATGTTCATTAGTTGCAGTTTTCAAATCATGCGCGTAGCAACCGATGTAATCTCTGCAAACATTCACAGTACTGTGCTGTGATGTTTATGAGTCGACACATGGAACTGTCTCTAGTTTTAATGGATTATTTGAGACCATTTGTATTGTTTATTTCATGCGTTAGACAATTCTTGATTTCTATTGCGTTAGTGTGAAAGTAGTTCCGGTCAATTTTGACATTTTATCATCTCATAACGGAAGTCACAATAAATGCGATCGACCAATCAAAATGCTTAGAATCAGATAAACAAACACATTTGGTAATTATATGTTGATGAAATATAATTTGTTTTATACAAAATCCACTAAAAAGTATTTTAGAAATAGTTTAATGTCTATTCAGCATTTCCGATCTTCAGAGTGACTTCCTACTTATGACGATATCTGAAGATAAATACAATTACTACGTTTCTATGGCAATATTCATTACGATACGTCATAATAAATTACGTCATAATGTATTTACGTAAGCTACTATCCAAAAAGGGAATTAACTCTGTATACCGGAAAAACGCAATAGATTTGAGGATTATTAAAATTTTACTTCAGATTTTCAATGTTCGTTTTTATTTTATGCGTTTTCCTCTTGATTTAATTCCGAAAGAAATTGTGAAGAAGTGCAATGACAGTTTAAATGAATTATTTATGATATGAAGTCAGATTTTCTTAGCAGAATTCATTTACTGAGTGTTACAAAGTTTTTCAGCTTGAATTGACTTGCATTACTATACTATAAAAAAACACTCAGAACGTAATGATAAAAAGAAAATTAATGAAAATATACTTGATTTGCAGTCCCTCCCGTTTCTAATAACGCACCTTCATACACGGACGGCGATGTGGCCAGAAAAATGGGATTGAACGTATCTCCTAAGTACAAAGGATTCTACCGATATGGAAATTGAAAATAGAATGCGCGCGCATCTTATCAACCACGTGACTCTGGTTGTAAAATGAAGCTTGTTGTTCATTTGTTGTAACTTTTAAACAGTTGTTTATAAAGTATAATCACAATTTTGGTCTCAAATACTAGAACATTTTCAACAGTATTTGATTTTTTTTCTAGGATAATGAAAATGCTGATCAAGAATCTTTCTTGATCTTTAAACTACCTGGATTATTACATTGCCCCTTTTGACATTTTCAGTCTTATCACACAAGTGATGAAAAGTTATTAGTTGATATGAATGAAAAGTACTTCAATGTATATAACTTGTTTGTTTTAGAATATTTCGTTTCAGTATTCAAGATTTGTTTCGATTACCAAACAGTATTATTTATCATGTTTTTCCTCCCATATTGTTGCACAGCTAAGTATATGTACAATATATAAAAGTAAAAAAAAAAGAGTATTGCTCAAGTATTATATTTATTTATTCTTCTTATTGCTTCTTTGTTATGAACAATTGGTTATGTAATAAAAAGATGTATTCATGATAAACCATTTTTATTTTTCATATGGATCTAGATCTCAAAACGACCTACTATTCATTGCAAAATGCCACAACCGTTACTTCAGCTTTGTAAACAGATAATGTCAATAATATCTAATCCAATTATTACACAGATGTTGATATCAAATGTGGTAGATGGGCACCTACAATCATAAACGAAGAATCAGGTTTTTCCTCCCTTTTACCTTTTACATATTTTTTTCAATATTCAGAGCAAAATTATTTTTTTCGGAAAAGCCAAAGCCCCCCCCCCCCCAGAATATTAAATGAACCGCGCCTAAGTTTAATATTTTCCCGCGACTGTGTACATGTCAGAAGTGAAGGACAGCATGTGTCATTGATTGTTTGTCCTTTTTAGAGATAATTTATCAGCAAAATACCTTCTGCATCACAGAAAACCGAGGCTCACAACATAACAATAAGCCCTCTTACATGTATCTCCCAAATTAAGCCATTCCTGTCCTAATCAGCCCAAAATAATGTCCATGTTGCGATAAAGGGATATGCAATGATCTTAGTGTCACTCCATGCCAACCAATCTCTCCATTTAAACTCAATTGCGTTATATATTGCGCCAGAATTTATTTTTGTCAAGAGAAATTCAATCTATTGACCATCATCCAACATTCTAGACAACGTAATGACATACTTTTCATATATTCTTCAGTCTCGCTGCAAGACTAAGAATAATAGAATCTATAACCAGATGTGATCAGGGACAAGGAAATCCAACCCGAGAGTCAAGGATTTGCTTGTACCATGACGAGGCTTGCCGAGTCGTGGACAAAGGCAATTCCTGGACACGAAGGTTGGATTTCCGTGTCCCTGATCCCTGATTATTTTTCTCCCACTGTCCAAAGGCGCACAAAAAAGATTATTTTTGGCCGGATTGCCAAGCAAAATTCGGTCTATGAAATGGCGTAGTCCGTCTGTCTGTCCGTCCGTCAGTGCGTCAACATTTTGGTTAAAGTGTTGCGTTTAAGTCCGTTGAGAGAAAACTGCTTGGAGTGTCCTTTTCTAACTTTCAATTCTGAATCATTAAAAGTGAGCACGTATGAATACAGTTTTCAAAAATCACGTGAAAGAGGTATGACTTGGACCGTGGACACTAAAGTAATTATACAAACAATTAGCCGGACCGAGCAATTTCTTAACAAAAGACAAATTTGAAAGTGACATGTCCGAGTTGCGTAACCATTGTTCTCTGGACACCTGAGTAAACAATTTCCCAGAGAGCCCAGAGATTTCTTAAAAAAGGTGATTTGTGGCTTGGGGATAAGTTAAATAATTACGAAAGATCTTAAGAAATTGTAGACAGCTAATTTCCTGTCATGGCTGAATTTCATGATCAAAAAAGTAAAGTTGCCAAAAACAGAAAAATTCCCAAAAACTTTTAAAATTCAAATGCTAAATTGATAAATTATTTCAAATTCCAAATAGATTTAAATTTTAACAAAAATGTAACGATTAGTAACATTTTTCTTCGTGACAAATGTCCTTTTCTAACTTTCAATTCTGAATCATTAAAAGTGAGCACATGACTACTCCCCCTTTGCCACGGTGGTTTGGACCCACAAACCCAAAAATGAAAGTACAGATGTAAGTGTGTGTGGTCACATTTTAAATGAAATAAAACACACAAAAAAAGGAACTAGTTATAAAATCATAAACTCAATGGCATAATTATGTACATCAATAAAAATAATCAAAAAGTATCATCCATTCAACAAACATGAAGAAGTCAGAAAAAAAATATGACAATGTTATATACAATGTGTCCCTGAGTGAAATTCATGAAAATTTTGACAGATTTTGATACTATACAAATTTAAAGTTGCAATACATCTTGTAACAGAGACTTTTGTTGTAAAATAGTAGAATGACCTTGGTGTGAAATATACAAGTAGGCACAAAAAGGTTCTTTCAGAATTTTTGCAAGTTTGCGATGAGTAAAGTAACTGACTGAGATCGAAGTTGGAACATGCATAGCTTTACCAGATTGTTTATCAATGACAGTAAAGGGTTTCCAGTCAGCAGTGAGTTGAAATGAAGGAAATGAATTTACAGAAATATCAGTAATTGACGGATTGCCGAAGTTGTAGTAGGATGGACACAATGGCAAGGTTAAAAGTGAAATCATAACACAGTTATAACCAGAGGTGACTTCTAATTGTAAGACAGTGCCTTTTGAAGATTTCTTGTACCATAGAAAAAATACACATCCACATAAAAATAAAATAATGCATGTACATACAATAAATACACCATGCACCCATGATATTTCAGACAATAACATGTTTTCTACCGACATTGGTGACTCCGTGCTAGATGTTGGTTTTTCATAAATAAATATAGGTAATGTTTGAGATCTAGCTGGAACAACATGTTGTAATACACCTAAGGCAACTGTCAGTTTTCTAATCTTCAATAATACAATAATACATACAACCCATGATACAACAGTGGCTGCCATAGTACTAAAGATTAAAATTGCATTAGTATCTGGCCAGGAATTGGGAATTGTAATAACACCATTAGCCAAAGGTTCTGCCAAATGTTGAAAAATGATTTCATCCTTTTTGGTGGCTTCTGCCATTTTCTTTAAACTCAAGTGATAGGAATGATCGTCTGCTAATATCTTGTTCATAGAATGATTGTATATTTGGAAATTGGGTACTTCTAAAGTGATAGGACTTCGAAAAGTAGTATTTGCTAACATATTATCAAGTTTCTTTTCATCAAAAAATTCTTGTGGCAAAGCAAGATTAAAAGGATGGAGGGTTGTGTCATTGAACTCGGAATGATAACAAGAAATAAGTCTTGGGGGGAGGTATAACTCATTTGTTGAGTATGAACACTTACATGGAATATGCATCATACAAAAATTGCAACCAGCAACAATGCTTTGTTCATTTGGACAATCTAATTTTAAAGAATTTACTTTGTACACTAGAACATTGGTTGGTGACAGTTCAATAATCTGTGGTTTGAGAACATTTTGTACAAATCTAAAATTACAAAGTTTCGTAACCAATGCTGGTTTGTTTTCAAAAATTGACATGATACAGTCAGGTGTACTAAGGGGAGATAATGGTAAATTATTAGTACAAAGCTTGAGAGGGGTAGGGGTACATTTTTGTAAGTCAGAGTTAGATAAGTGAACAAAGTAGTCATGGTGACTAGTGACGGCTATATAGTCAGGAACATTTAACAGTTGGGTGGCATGCATAGAGGTAATGTTAAGAGGGACAGGCAGAGTGATGATCTTATAGAGTTGCAAGGGATGTTGGTGAGTGGAAACAGGAAATTTAACAGAAATGTACAAATTCCTATATTGACGAGCATAGATGAATTTAGCATGCATGTAGTAATAAGAGGGATCCGTGAAGGTTAAAAAGAATCCATCATGGTGCTTTCTTAAGGATTTTGAGACACCTTTTATTACTGAGTTAAATTTTGACCTAGAGATAAGAAATGGGGATATCTTTCCTTCAACCATACTTTGGACAGCAGATTGAAAGTTAGCCAAATTACTCCTGATTTCAATAGCCTCATTAATCTGTTGAACCATCATGGAAGATACATTGGTCAAAATTTTCTCCAAGGCGACTAATTTCTCATTAAAAGCTACTGTTAAATTTTCAATGATCATTTTGTTTAGTTCAATACCTTTCAGTAAGTTAGTGGTTTTCTTGTCAACTACAGTCATGAAGGATGACAATCTAGCTTCTGTATGCTGCATTGCTTTAGCAAAATTCCTAGTTTGGGAGTTAAGAGCATTGACATGAGATGCTAAAATTTGAACATCTTCAATTGTAGCAGTCCCAAACAAACTTCTGGACAATGAGCCAATAAAAGGTAAAAATGCCCTTACAGATTTCGAGTTGCTTGAAAAATCAGTAGATGGTATAAGAGACTTGACTGATTTGATAACTTGATTCACATGCCCTTGTGTTTGAATATGAATATTATGAACAGTAGAAATAATATCATTTAACATAATGCAATATGATGAGTTTGATTGACATTTTTGTGTAGAGGTTGGTCCTATAGGTTCAGGTAAACGGAGGTGGAACGTATGCGTCCAATACTCTTGAGACAGGATCAACTTTGATGTTGGTTGAAACATAACCCCATAGTTGAGCCTTTGTAGCGTGTCTACACTGTCAGAGCGGATGATTTTTGCATCAGTAGTGGCAACCATAAACACCATGACAAGGAGAGCCAAAAGTCCACACCAAGATTTTGCAAAGAGACCTAAAATGAGAAAAGAAAGAAAGATGTGATGTACTTCAATGAAGGAAGCAAATTCATGACTTTTACCCCACATCACTATCAATCAGATTATGTAATTTACTGAAAAAGGCACATCACAACTTTGTTTCTTTTACTATATATATAACAGAATTCCATAATTTCGTTGACTAGTCAAGTTTAACCCTGTGTGGGGACTTAAAGCAGGTCAAAGAATCTAGTGATTACAGATTCAGTCAAAGGGAATCTATAAAGTTAACACCAGTGATAAAAATCATCCTGACAGAGGTAAAAGAATGGAGCGTTCCACCTATAATTGCTGAACATGACCAGCCATATATGCATGATATACACTGTAAGACGATTCTATATCGTATCACAGTATATATGGAATGCTCTCAGTATAAGGAGCTTTTTTTTATTATATTCTATGAGCTGAAATAGAGTGCACATACTATTTAGCTTTGTATCTATAGGCTACTTATATATGTAGCAAATTATATGGCATGCTTATTTATTAGCATGCATGTGTAATGAGATAGTCTTACCTCATCTATTCATGAACACTTGATACTAAATGACTGAGTGCGAGGAGCCATATGCTCCACTCGTAAAGGACTTACTTGGTTTTTCTGACAAAATATGTTTTTCTTCTGGTTCCTTTTTGCGTGAAAATTTTGTTGATAATATCCAGCACGTCTGGGTCAAAACTTTCGTCTGGCTCCCATGTCTTGGAGTTGTCCTCCCAAACAACACGAATAAGTCTCTTCCCACTTTTAAATTTGGCACCCGAGAGTTCTTTGATGCGGAATGTTACATTTCCTGGTAAAGAGGAGGAGGAACCGGAATCCTTGGAAGATGTACTGGTTGTTGATGGGCCAGGTACTGGACTGGTTGATGATGGGCCAGGTACTGGACTGGTTGATGATGGGCCAGGTGCTGGACTTGTTGTTGATGGACAAGGTACTGGACTGGTTGTTGATGAGCCAGGTACTGGACTGGTTGATGATGGGCCAGGTACTGGACTGGTTGATGATGGGCCAGGTACTGGACTGGTTGTTGATGTGCCAGGTACTGGACTGGTTGATGATGGACCAGGTACTGGACTGGTTGTTGATGGGCCAGGTACTGGACTGGTTGATGATGGACCAGGTACTGGACTGGTTGATGATGGGCCAGGTACTGGACTGGTTGTTGATGGGCCAGGTACTGGACTGGTTGATGATGGACCAATATTTTGCCTCTGAGTGTTTGGTTCGTAATAGCGTTTCAGATGTATGGCATTAATGAGGTTAGGGTGCACCTTATTATCTGAGCACCTTTTTAGCTTGTAAGTGTAGTTTGGTCCACAATCAATAATCACATACGGTCCCATGGCTTTGTCGTACAGCTTGGCAGACTGCCCTTTAGGAATCTGATGTATGGCCATCATTACCTTTTCACCTATTCTGAAATCTGGTATCCTGATATGTTTGTCATGATATTGTTTATTTCTTTGTTGATTGTATTCGTCGTTTTTCTTGGCAATCACATGAGCTATCTTTAAATTTGATAGGAAATGTTCAAGATACTGTTTGGCATCCCTCCCTAAGGTGTCCTTGGGTAAGAGGTCAGCATCAAATGGCAGCCTCATTTCCTCTCCAAACATGAGATAAAAGGGAGAGTACTCTGTGGAATGGGCCGAGATAGCCTTGCGAAAGGACATCATTATACCTGGCAGAAAGGATGGTCACTTGCCTTGATCCTTTGCGCAGTAAGTTCTGAGACACTGTGCAATTACACTATTTTGTCTCTCTACCAAGCCATTGGTGTTTGGGTGATAGGAGCTAGTGTGATGCCGAGAAATCTCAAATATCTCACATAAAGCACCAATGAGGTTGGACATAAAATTCCTTCCTCTATCAGAAAAGAGAATGGAAGGTGCACCATATCGAGATATGATGTTGGCAAATAGAGCAGTGGCAACTTCAGTGGCACTTTGTGTTTTCAAGGGAATGGCTTCAGGCCAACGAGAGTGGGCCTCTATACACAAAAGAATGTATTCATAACCCTCTGGACTTTTGTGTATGGGACCAAGGATGTCAATTTGCCAACAGTCAAATCTATCTCGCCTTGGTAGAGGGGTCAATGGTGGCCTGGCAGGATTTGAGTCCCTCTTGGCCTGCTGACATCTAATACATGACCGGACATAGTTTACAATATCCTGGTGCATGTGGGGCCAATGGTACATCTGAACCATAGCAGTACTTACTTTCTCAATACCAAGATGTCCACCACCTGCTATGCTATCATGGTACTGTTTAAGGGCATCCTGTCTCAGAACTTTAGGCATAGCTACCTGTTTAATATACCTGAATTCTGTTGGTTGTCTCTTACACCTCCTCTGGTAAAAGTGAACTAAAATTCCATCTACTATACCATAGTGTTTTGATTCTGCTATTATTTTATCTCTTCTTTTACCATCGTCAGGGAGTTTCTGGTCCTGTAAATACTGAATGATTTCATGGAAATCTGGACACTCCTTTTGTAACTGAAAAAGATCTTTTTGCTTACCAGGAAGGATGTCATACTGTCCAGGATCCAAGGCAACAATTTCTGTTTCATCTGGGGTGTAATATAGATTTACTTGTATGCCCTCTGGTGTGTCCGAAATAATCTGAGAAGTATCTATGGCACTTACCTGTTGTACGCTTGGACTTTCTGGATTTGATACCTCATCTTCATCTTGATAGGGTACCCTGCTTAATGCGTCTGCAACATGATTGTTCTTACCTGGCCGGTGTACGATATCAAAATCGTATTCTTGCAAACGAAGAGCCCATCTTTCTAGACGGCCGGTATGTTTTGCAGACTTGAGCCACACAAGGGCTCTATGGTCTGTATTTACAGTAAATTTCTTACCTACTAGATAAGGTCTGTATGCCTCTACTCCTTTAACTACAGCAAGGAGTTCTTTCTCAGAGGTTGTATAGTTCCTTTCTTCTTTTGATAAAGCCTTACCTCCATAAGCAATTACATGTTCTTGATTGCTTGTTGACATTTGACTCAGATAAAAACCAATGGCTAAGTTGCTTGCATCACAAGTAAGGACAAAATTTCTAACTGGGTCAGGATAGGACAAAATGGGTGCAGACAATAAAGCTGATTTTAGCTTTTCAAAAGACTGTTGGCATTCATCAGTCCATTGGAAAGCTTTATCTTTCTTAAGAAGGTCATACAGAGGGCTTGCAATTTTTGCAAAATTTGGAATAAACCTCCTATAATAGTTTGCCATTCCCAAGAAGCTTCTCACCTGTTTTTGCTTTTTGGGAGCAGGGAACTCGCTCACTATTCTAGTCTTTTCTGGATCTACCTCGACGCCATTTTTAGATATTATGTGTCCCAAGAATTTGAGCTGTTTTACTGCAAAATTACACTTTGAAGGCTCCAGAGTCAAGCCAGCTTGTTTCAACTTTTGAAACACCAAAGATAAATCTTTTATATGAGATTCATAGTCTTTTGAGTAGATTAGAACGTCGTCAATGTAGACCAGAACTGACTTGAAATTGAGGTCTCTAAGCACACCTGACATTAAGGTTTGGAAAGAGATAGGCGCATTCATGAGTCCAAAAGGCATCCTTTTCCACTCATAAACACCGTCTTGCGTAATAAATGCAGCTTTATGCTTAGAACATGGACTCATTTCAACTTGCCAAAAAGCCGACTTAAAATCTAAGTTTGTAAAAATCTTAGCTTTAGCATCACCTATGGAGTCAAATACAGTTTCAATGTGTGGCAATGGGAACGACATTGGAATGGTAATTTTGTTCAAAGCTCTATAGTCACATGCAAATCTAGTTTGGCCATTTTTCTTTTTGACTAGCACTACTGGTGAGTGCCACTCAGAGTTTGATGGCTGAATAATGTCATTTTGCAGCATTTCATTGACATGTTCCCTTATGACCTGTGAAGCAGTAGGAGATGTTCTATAAAATTGCTTTCGAACAGGTTTTGCTCCGGGAACAGTGTCAATTTTGTGTTTATATAAGGATGTTTTCCCAATTTGTGACAAATCGGTAGAGAAAACATCTTTATGTTTGTGCAAAAATTGCAATAGATTTTCTTTCTGTTTGTCTGATAGATCTGATTCAGACAAGTCAAAATTCAACTCATTCTTATGTGTTTCATCTTGACCTGTTTCAATAGCACTAATTTCAGGTGAATGAAGAGATTCACTGTCAGTGAGAGGAATAATTTCATCTGCCTGAATTTCCTCCACAGTAGCAATGACCTGTCTCTTCCTTAACCTGACATTGCTATATGTTGGGTTTAGCACTTTCATTATAGCTTTTCTCTTGTGTACCTTAACCAAGCACTTTGCAGCTATGAGCTGGTTGCTGATAGCCAAAGAAGGTAGTGGGTTAAGGTACATTAATTCACCTTCTTTACATCTAGATAATTGTACTTCAACCAGTGTTTCACTGCGTTTAGGTATACTAACAAAGTTTGCAGTCCTTGCCAGTCCTGCATCTGTTTCTATAGAACAAACAATTGGGGTGTTAGTGTTAGAATTGACATGCAGGCAGTTATGTTCATAGTCAATGTGCATTTTGTAAGTCATAATGAAGTCTAAGCCTAGTATAAAGGAGTGATGTAAGTCCTTAATAATGTGGATAGAATGGGGAAATCTGACTGAATCTTGATACACATCTATGTCTAGAACCCCTAGCACTTCTAACATATGTCCAGACACACCCTTAATCCTTGTATAATCAGGGGGTTTAAGTTTTGCGTGGGCATAAGATGTTTTAGCTAAAAAATCTTGACTAGCCACTGTTATACTAGCACCGGTATCCAATAGGGCCTTGACTGTT
Source organism: Pinctada fucata (assembly GCA_028142955.1). Classification (NCBI taxonomy): domain Eukaryota; kingdom Metazoa; phylum Mollusca; class Bivalvia; order Pterioida; family Pteriidae; genus Pinctada; species Pinctada fucata. Next base: position 41,976,915 of record AP027102.1, on the reverse strand, counting down.
TGGCCACCTACTTTGATTAGCACTCTGTTTTGTGTTATACTACTTACTAAACAAATTTGTTCATTACCATTGTGCCCATCCTTAGACTGCTGCCTTTGGACAGGCGCGAGTCCCTATTGTGCATTATGAAACCTTCTTGCATTTGCAATTAAACGTGGATGACATACACCAATCAAATGACCTTTCTTTTTACAAAAATTACAATAGGAGTTAAAACCAGGACATTTAGATCTATCGAAACAGTTCTCACCTCCACACCTATAACACACATTGGTTGAGTCACTATTTGCTTGAGCTCTTTGTGGTCTGTGCCTTGTCCTGTCTGGTCCATTTGTTCGTCTTCCAAAATGCCCAAGGCGGTCATCAACGGTTGCTTCCACTGTCTCCTTAATTGTCCCAGCTGCGGCTTTGATACCTTCTTGAACAGCGGCGGCAATATTCATCGACGGCGCGTCCATGGGTTTGTGCCTCACAGCGGTTTCTGCAAGGTTTGCCTGCTCTCTTAGTTCTTCTAAGGATTGGGGTTGCTGAGGCACAACAATAGTTCTTAATTTTTCCAGCAATCCTTCTAGGGCAAAAAAGGTAACAAGGTTTTCATCCATAGTACTATCAGCTGCTAGCCTTCGAACTCTGAATAGATATTGGTCAACTGTCTCTCCTGGGGCTTGGTTTACTCTTAGAACCTCCTTGTTAATTGGTTCTTTTGGTTTGAAGCGCTTAAAGAATGCTTCCCCTACTTTGTTCAGGGAAACCTTGAACTGTGGAGCCAAGTGTAGGAACCACTGTTGCGCGATTCCGGTTAAATAAAATGGTAAGGCTGTTATGGCACTTGCTTCCGGCATTTGGTGTAGTGTCACAAATGACATAAATGTTATCCACCACTCGGTAACTGATGATGATTGTCCATCAAACTTTTCCATAGGTGGAAGCGGGATCTTCTGTGCCTTTACAGGTGGTTGGCTACTGGACGTGTTTGGCACTGATACAGGTGGTTGGCTACTGGACGTGTTTGGCACTGATACAGGTACTGGTCTTTGCACTTGTAAGGTGTCTTGAACATCCTCATTTTGACTATTGTTTTGCTGTAATGCAGCATTTTCTACGGTAAGGGCATCTATCTTGGCCATCATTTGTGCTATAGTGTCCTGGTCCTTGCTGTGAGCTTCTTTGAGCTCCTGCACTTTAGACTTAAGGGCATCATTTGTTTCCCTTAGCTCAGCATTGCTTGGCAGAGGCATTTCGTATTTCTTATTTTCAATGGGGATTCGCTGTAATGGCTATGCGAGAGGTATGCAGGATTTTTAGGTTTTCCACCAGTCTCCCTGAGTTCTAGGCTTCTACTTTCAGCCTTTCCTCGGGTTGTACCATACAACAAAAAACCTTGACGGTGTTGGCTGCAGGTTGCTGTAAATAATGGAAGAAAGTCCTAAATTAAAATTTCGTCCGATTTATTCTTGAGCGCACATGAAAGTGACGCTTCGGACGCGGACTTCTTCCCAGGTGGACCTACTTTTTTTTCAACTTTCCAAGAATTAACCAATGAAATTTCTAGGATTGCGCGTATGAATACAGTTTTCAAAAATCACGTGAAAGAGGTATGACTTGGACCGTGGACACTAAAGTAATTATACAAACAATTAGCCGGACCGAGCAATTTCTTAACAAAAGACAAATTTGAAAGTGACATGTCCGAGTTGCGTAACCATTGTTCTCTGGACACCTGAGTAAACAATTTCCCAGAGAGCCCAGAGATTTCTTAAAAAAGGTGATTTGTGGCTTGGGGATAAGTTAAATAATTACGAAAGATCTTAAGAAATTGTAGACAGCTAATTTCCTGTCATGGCTGAATTTCATGATCAAAAGAGTAAAGTTGCCAAAAACAGAAAAATTCCCAAAAACTTTTAAAATTCAAATGCTAAATTGATAAATTATTTCAAATTCCAAATAGATTTAAATTTTAACAAAAATGTAACGATTAGTAACATTTTTCTTCGTGACAAAGAGGAACAACTTGAAGCAAGACATGGTGATAGACCATGATGAGACGAATTAAACACAGCAACAAAATTTGACCTTTTAACCTTGACCTTGGAGTTTGACCTTCTTTTGAAAAATTTTTAACCTTGGCCATAGCTTTTAAATAGTATGTGATAGGGCTTTCATATTTTACTTGTGTATTTCTTGTGACAAGACCTTTCCATGGATACCAAAATTTTTTACCTTGTGACCCTAACCTTGAGTTTGACCTACTTTTAAAAATAATAAATCTGGGCTATATCTCATGAGCTATAGAGGCTTTGGTTTTGAAATTTCACATGCAGAATCCTTATGACCAGCACTTTCACCTAGTGACATTGACCTTTGACCTACTTTTAAACTATAAGAGGTAGGGTTTTGATATTTCACATAAAGATTCCTCATGACCAGACCTTTCATTTCATATCATGACTTTTGACCTAGTGACCTTGACATTGACCTACTTTTAAACTACAAGAAGTAGGGTTTTGATATTTCACATGTAGCGTCCTCATGACTAGAGCTTTCATGTGAAATCATGACTTTTGATCAAATGACCCTGACATTTGACTTTTGACCTGCTTTTAAACTGTTTTGATATTTCTCATGTAGAGTCCTCATGACCAGACCTTTCATTTGATATTATGACTTTTGACCTAGTGACCTTGATATTGACCTTTGACCTACTTTTAAACTGTAAGAGTTAGGGTTTTGATATTTCACTTATAGATTCCTCATGACGAGATCTTTCATTTGATATCATGACTTTTGAACTAGTGCCTTGACATTGACCTTTGACCTACTTTTAAACTATAAGAGGAAGGGGTTTTGATATTTCACATTTAGAGTCCTCATGACCAGACCTTTCATTTGATATCATGACTTCTGATCAAATGACTTTGACATTGACCTTTGACCTACTTTTACACTATAAGAGTTAGGGTTTTGATATTTCACCTATAGATTCCTTATGACGAGATCTTTCATTTGATATCATGACTTTTGACTTTGTGACCTTGACATTGACCTTTGGCCTATTCTTAAACTATAAGAGGTAGGGTTTTGATATTTCACATGTAGCGTCCTCATGACCAGACTTTTCATTTGATCTCATGACTTTTGATCAAGTGACTTTGACATTGAACTTTGACCTACTTGTGAACTCTAAGGGGTAGGGCTTTGATATTTCACATTAAGACTCCTCATGACAATACCTATTTTCATTTCGCAATAAAATTAATGACCTTTGATCTTCTGTCTTGGCAAAAAAGTATACGTCATCGAATACAAACACTTCGCAATCCGGCCTTACCGCCTTTAGCGATTTATGGTTTATTGTATTCTTTTTCATATTTTGATCGTCTAACTCAGCAATCATGTATGACGTCTCAACTGACGTTACAGTTAAAAGGCACGTGAAAATGTTTTCTCCCATTTGCCCCCATGTGGGATAGAGTTTGCCCATAGCGACGCGTCATGTAGGGTCACTGTATCCCACATGTACCTCGCATGACTTTTGACGTCGGTCGTATAGGCCGAATTCATATTGTGACGTCGTTGTTATCCATTGTGACGTCATGATTTTTGCACCTAAAGCGGCGACCTCTCAACAAAAACGTCGTTTTAAAAGTTGACGATTTCATGATTTCATGGAATTTGAAGAAAGGCCCCTAGAAATGGGAGAAAAACGATCAACCATACGTTTGTCATGTGGGATGAGAAAAGCCCACCCTCGGGGTCTGGTTTCTAGTCAGGGAACGCGGCAAGCCTCGTTCCCTGACCATAAACCAGACCCCTCGGGTGGGTTTTCTCATCCCACATGACAGCATATGGTTGATAGTTATAATCTCACCCTGCCGACGTCAAAAGTCACGCGAGGTACATGTGGGATACAGTGACCTTACATGACGCGTCGCTATGGGCAAACTCTATCCCACATGGGGGCAAATGGGAGAAAACATTTTTCCTGACACCTAAGTTCGCGGACAAATCAGTCTCAAGTGAGAGAAAAGGATATCTTTTCTCAGCGTTTCCATGGATATCCCAGTCCACAGTGGGAGAAAAGAGGATTTCTAACATAATGATATCGAGTTGAAGAGAAATCAGTAAAGAACACACATGCATTATACATGTATTACATCAAATAAAGAACATTATACGCAAAACAATCACAGACAAACAAGAGTTTTGGGTGACCGGTTGTCAAGCTTTGTTGAAGTTACATAGAAACAAATGATTTTATGACAAGTGACCATGTCGACTTTATTTAACCCTAGGTTTACACTATGTTCACGGCGACCAAGGCAGTCATTGAGACCAAAAACGTAGCACACCGTATGATTTTTGGCAGTTTTCATCTTGGTATTCAAGCTCTGTTAAGTCTCGTTACGTTTTCGCACGGTCTATCAAGGTATCCGTGACGAGCCGCGGCTCCTGAATCCCGGAGACCTGACGGCGCACTACGTTTCAACCTACGGCTTGTTACGGACGTTTGTACGTTTCCTCACGACCTGTCACGTTCTGATAGGGACTGTCACGGTTTGTTACGATCCATTCAAGTTGGCCACGTCTACCAAGTTCTGTCAAGGCCCACTACGATTAACCGTAAAAGCCGGGCAAAGGAGACACAAAAAGCTGAATAAAAGGGTTTGGTTTGTTATACTTCTTGTCTGACCGTGCGAACCGTGCCACGCCGTAGTAGAACTTGAAACAAACCGTAACAAGCCGGGACGTACCGTGACTGAACGTGACGAAACGGCTAACTCATTCCTTAGCTCGCCGTGAGACATCGTGGCACACCTTGATAAAACGTACATCTGCCCTAAAGCAGCCGCAGCTAAACGGGACATAAACGTGGCAGACCGTAACTCAACTTCACAAGGATCGTAAGTTTCCGAGTCATACTTCTGCTTCCCGTTCCGCTACGGACACTGTCCCAAGTTTTGTTGTCCCCCGCTTTCGCGAAAGCGCGGGGACATTAAAACCGGTCCGTCCGGCTGTCCGTCTGTCCGTCCGTCCGTCCGTCTGTCCGTCAGTCACAAAAACTTTAACCTTGTGCATAACTTTTTAATGGTAAGTGATAGGGCTTTGATATTTCACATGTGTATTCCTTGTGACAAGACCTTTCCATGGATACCAAAATTTTTGACCTTGTGACCTTGACCTTGGACTTTGACCTACTTATTAAAAACTTTAACCTTGACCATAACTTTTGAATGGAAAGTGATAGGGCTTTGATATTTCACATGTGTATTCCTTGTGACAAGACCTTTCCATGGATAACAAAATTTTTGACCTTGTGACCTTGACCTTGGACTTTGACCTACTTATTAAAAACTTTAACCTTGACCATAACTTTTGAATGGAAAGTGATAGGGCTTTGATATTTCACATGTGTATTTCTTGTGACAAGACCTTTCCATGGATACCAAAATTTTTGACCTTGTGACCTTGACCTTTGAGTTCGACCTACTTTTCAAAAAACTATAACCTTGTCCATAACTTTTAAATGGAAAATGATAGGGCTTTCACATTTCACATGTGTATTCCTTGTGATGAGACCTTTCTGTTGGTAACAACATTCTGACCTTGTGACCTTGTCCATGGAGGTTGACCCACATTTAAAAACTTCATCCTCGACCATAAGTTTTTGATTTTAATTTAAATCATAGGTCTTAAATATTTCACATGTGCATACCTTTTCATAAGCCCTGTCCCTTGGAAACAAAACAAAAGTTTGTACCTTTTGACCTTTTCTTGGAGTTAATCTTTCATATTTAGAATGTTGATAATATATGAGATATATTATTAAAACTTAAGAATGGGGGGGGGGGATGTCTGTAAGCATTTCTTTAAAGACAAACACCCAAAAGCGGGGGACCACAATTCCTTGAATTTGATTTTTACGGTCTGTAACGTTCTGTCACGTTGCGTTGCGTTCGACCCGTTTAGCTACGGTTTCTAAAGTAGGCCATCCGCACCGTGGGCTGCCGTGGCAAATGTTTTGACAGTTTTTTAAAAACATTTGCCCCGGCAACCACGGCTAGTTACGATTGTCGATCCCGTTCTCCTACGTTGTCTCACGGTCATCACGTTTCGTCCACGGTGGCGTGGCCTCCGTGGCCGCCGGGAACATAGTGTAAACGGGGGGTAAAGTGAAATAATACCATTGGTGATTGGTTATAGCGATGTAATCAGACAGATCTAGTAACTGCGTAGCGTGTTTACAAAAAGGATGAACTTTACCAACAATATCTTTCAGGTTTTTCTTTGGTATAAAGTGTTGGTCATATTTAGAATTTTCATTATTTGGATTTCCTCCACTTCGGCCTAGGGCATCACTGATGATTCCTCCACTAGGGCCTAGGGCATCACTGATGATTCCTCCACTAGGGCCTAGGGCATCACTGATGATTCCTCCACTAGGGCCTAGGCCATCACTGATGATTCCTCCACTTCGGCCTAGGGCATCACTGATGATTCCTCCACTTCGGCCTAGGGCATCACTGATGATTCCTCCACTAGGACCTATGGCATCACTGATGATTCCTCCACTAGGGCCTAGGGCATCACTGATGATTCCTCCACTAGGGCCTAGGACATCACTGATGATTCCTCCACTAGGGCCTAGGGCATCACTGATGATTCCTCCACTAGGGCCTAGGGCATCACTGATGATTCCTCCACTAGGGCCTAGGGCATCACTGATGATTCCTCCACTAGGGCCTAGGGCATCACTGATGATTCCTCCACTAAGGCCTAGGGCATCACTGATGATTCCTCCACTAGGGCCTAGGACATCACTGATGATTCATTACTTGCTAAATGCGCACATGGAGCTCTGAATCTATTGATTTCAACCACTATAGGTTGCTCTCTCTGCTGTGGACTGTTAGTCCTCGATGATACTAGTTTCACCGTCTTTCGGCACTAGACTTGAAATATATTTGTAAATTTTTTGTCAGCAAAGTTGTTAAATTATTCCAATTCTAAGGGGTATCTCCCTTATTAATAATGCATAGATCTGCCCTTTACATTTTCTTTGGTATACATTTTGGGTAATCTTAAGAATTCATCATTATCTGGACTTCCTCTTTTTCGACCTCGAGCGTCACTGATGAGATAGTGCTTATTGAAATGCGCATATGGTGCACTGTAACATCAAAATTAGAATTACCATAAAACATATACATGTGCGGGGTATCCTACTATGGATCGATAAGTATTGAATGGTACGTTTCCACCCTTTCATGTTGTTCACGGATTATGTAAAATCACAGAAAATTGCTTCAAACATAATAACTCTCAGTCCGACAAAAATACGAGACTTAATTCTCAAGAGAGCATCCTACATTTATGAATTTTTAATTCAAAACCACAGGGGCCGACGAGGTATCATAGCACCCTTTCCTCTAAAAGTCTATAAATGGTTTGTGCAGAAGAAAGGGTTTGTGACTAAGCTTTGATACATCGCCCCTGTGCTCAAAGCTGCATCAGAATGCCACTCTTGTCTGCAACAAACGGAAACCTCCGTACTTAGCATTATTTAAAAAAAATGACTTGCTCTTTGGCGTCAATGCTTTTTTTTCTTATCAAGATCGAATTCAAAGGGGTGTAAACATGATCAGTTCTCATCGCTGAATATATAAATGATCCCTAAGTGTCGCTGTGCTTCGCAGGCGACACAAAAATGAATTCTTTCGAGAAAACGGAATATTTTTAAAGAAGAAAATCAAAAGAAAACTAATACAAAGAATGTCTAGAACGGTAGAGATTAGGAATGTTTTACGTTTTCAAATTCATAAGCATCATTTTAGAGCAGATAAATTTACAGCATGGACCAGACATGCACGTTTCGGATATTTAACCCTCGTCAGTGATCCTCAATCTAAAAAATGTAATATGCCCAAAATCTGTGAAAATTATGTCCTAAATATCCCGAAAGACGTAGCAAGATAGCTGGGATATGATGCTACAGGACCCAGGTTTTAGAAATTTGAGACAAGTTTGTAAACAGAAATATAAGACTTAACATCGATTTCTTTGGTAGCTTTCAAAATAGAAACCTCTGACAGAATATCAAATTAGATGTTATCAAACCACTTTCATGTTGAGCTATTAAAAGTCGGGAATTGTACATGTAAAAATTCTAACAATTTGGATAGTTTTGTTTCTACAACCATTAAAGTAAATCAGCCACAGCTGTTACCCTCACATAAGACATTCATGCCACTATACATCTTTTGATTTAATTCTTGTATCATCTTTCTGTACATTCGCTTGGTTATCTCGTGTTAAGATAAGAAATCCCAGTGTAACTTAAAACTATTTGGCATCATTCTAATCTGAAAGAATTCTAAAGATATTTGATGAAGTCTGATGTACTCCATAGTATCAAAAATCTGATCTTAGGTAAATACCAAGATCTTTGAAATTACATCAATCGAACACTCTTTTAGAACTTCCGCGTAAGCAATTCGAACACTTGCTTCATTGGCTTGGTTAGCAGTTTTTTCACCCGAAAAAAAAAAGCGGTGCCTAGATTTCACCTGCCAAAACCAGACGGAATCTTACTTATACATGGGTAATATTCTTCTGAAGATTTATTCCTCATAAAAATTTTTATCTTCGCTCCAGTAGAAAATAACTTTCAGTGGGCTGATAAATCGAGACATGTATATCTTTTCTTCATGGGAATCATTTCGGTTCTTATCAAATGTGAGATGTATGAAAATATGAAAATGTATCATATAAACCATTCAAAATTTACCTGTTGGAAGAGGTTTGCGACCACACAACATCAATTTGTTTTAATCTTGCCACAAAAAGAATAAAAAAAAGTAATTAAAACAAAAATACAAAATCAACGATATTTTGCAACTGAAAGAATTTCTTACTTACAAGTTTGTTTGTATTTTGCGAAATTGATTTTATCAAACTATTGGCCAAATTCGTGAGTACTAGATTCGTACAGTCACATTGAGACATCACCGAAAAAGATTCACTCATGACATGTCCATATTTTAGCCATGGAGAAGCATTTTCTGTGCAATATTTGTGTACATCTGCGTTTTAATCTGTACATTTTCTTGAATAGTCTTTTTTTCTAATTTGTTTGTTTATGAAGGTTTTTTTCTCGAAAAGCCCATACGGGGAGAGAAAGATGGGGGATATAATGGTACCTAAAAACATGTTTTGTTAGTTCAGAAATACTGTTATTATCGGAATCGTGTCTGGTTTATGAGCCGTCACTACTAGTGTTCGCTGAAGATCATTTCATTGATGTGTAAAATGTAAGCATCTTTATAAAATTGAAAGCATTTATTGAAAATGACAAAAGGAATTAAGACATGTTAGGTTATCATATTGGAATATACGATCTATCATAATTATACTTTAGTGCATCATATTCGCGTTTCAACAAAGAACGTATCATCAGCAGTGCTTAAGGCCAATAAAAATTTAAAAATCTTTAATTTTGAATTTAAACTTTATTTATTTTACAACGTTTAACAAACAAGTTACACAACTTATATAAATGTATCACGTTGGCTCAGATGTTGGCGTGAGGGGGTCCACGAAGCAGGAGGAAACCGGAGTACCCGGAGAAAAACACCCTGCAGAGGCCTGGGTGGGGGACCACCTACCCTCCCACATAAGACCCATTGCCGAATCTTAGATTCGATCCCGGGACCTTAGAGGTGAGAAGCGATAAGGCCAATAGAGAGGATAGTGAATAGTAAATCCTAAAATATTTGCCAACTAGGGACAGATGTTTTAAAACGTCCTCAAATTGAATAGCTACACTATAAGAGAAATACTCATTTCTTTTAGAATAATTTGTTGAATTAAGTATCAGAAAATTTACAGATATATTATCATATATTTCAAGTCAATGCAGAAGCACAGTAAAACTTTGCAAACGATTTTCTCTGGGCTAACAGTCCGATCAGCAGTGATAACAACCTTAGTGGTTGAAAATCAAACATAACACCTGAAATCAGGTTCCAAAATTAATTGTCAGCCAAAAGGTTTACGAAAAGATTAAGGCACCTGGTCTCACTTCGGAATGTTGTTCATTCCGGGGTTCGCAACCGTTCCGATGGGAATTCTCATGATTTGGCCTTGTTTTCTCGACTTTGAGACTGAATAACGATACTTCTTGGATGTTTACATAGAAGAGAACATCTCACGAGAAAAGAAAAATTGGACAAACAGACGGAGACAATAACACAGCGCCATAGAAACACCGAGGGTAACTTTATCGAATAAACAATATACAGAATTAAATTCAAGTACGGAATGCATTGTAGGTGGCACTGTTAAAACGCGCTGTGTGCAAAGTTTAGACATATTCAAATATCACATGAATCATGTTACCTGCATACAATGCAAGTTATAGTATATATAAGTTAGTGGGACCAAAAGAAAGCTAAGGCTTATTCTAACCCAAGTTCTCTCTCACTGTATTATTTTAAAACAAGGGGGATGTTTCGCTCATTGGCCCCGGTATCAGAACTCGGGACAGGAAAAGTCATCAAATATCGCTGCAAATGGCGCGCGCCACTTTGAATAAATTCAATAAAGAAATTAAATGTTCACTATAATTCAAAAGTGCAATTCCATTAATCCCAAAGCCTGCCAAACATAAATATTTGTGATCTGCCATTACAAAGTAGAAACACAGTGAACACTGCAGACCATCACACCGACAAACACAGTGAACACTGCAGACCACCACACCGACAAACACAGTGAACACTGCAGACCATCACACCGACAAATACAGTGAACACTGCAGACCACCACACCGACAAACACATTGAACACTGCAGACCATCACACCGACAAACACAGTGAACACTGCAGACCACCACACCGACAAACACAGTGAACACTGCAGACCATCACACCGACAAACACAGTGAACACTGCAGACCACCACACCGACAAACACAGTGAACACTGCAGACCATCACACCGACAAACACAGTGAACACTGCAGACCACCACACCGACAACACAGTGAACACTGCAGACCACCACACCGACAAACACAGTGAACACTGCAGACCACCACACCGACAATCACAGTGAACACTGCAGACCATCACACCGACAAACACAGTGAACACTGCAGACCACCACACCGACAAAGAACAAGAAACAGAAAATATTTCATCAATTATAAGATGAAACAAAGACATATCTGTTTTGATTATTTTTCAATTATTTTTGAAAATATATGGCATGTTCTTTGTACTACAAGAAAGCTAAAACGCGAGTGCAAATTTAGAACTACTTCTCAACTTTCGGCTGCCGTAAGCTGTTCTGACATTGTTCTTCCGCCCTCGGATAAAGGGAGAAAGATGTATAATACAGTGGGATTCATTTCATAAGAATAGTATTCGTATAAATATAAGAATTGTTATTCATATTTTGCGTTCGCATCGGTGCGTGCAAAACATTGGTCATAGAAAAAGTTTTTTTTTTCCATGACCAAATGTTTTGCACACACCAACACAAAAGCAAAATATGAAAAACAAAAACAATTCTTAAATATAGCTTCATCAGTTGTCATTCTAATGTACGGTACACTGAATATGTTTTATACGTTTGTTTCGTCAAATTCTTTTTTTTTTCTTTCTTTCTTTTTTTTTCTTTTTTTTTTTTTTTTCTTTTTTTTTTTTTTTTTTTTGGTTAGACATTTTTACAATGATATATATATTACTTATCAAGACACTTGCGAAAATTGAAGAAATCCTTGAATAAAGTTTGAAACAAAAGCTAAAGGGATAATAGTATGTGCAGTATAAATCAATTATCATGGCGCTGTGTAATATTTAGCATAAATTTTATTAATTCGATTCCATTTGCACTCAAATGCTTTAGAAGGATGAGCATAACGTATCACCAAAGTCATCAGCCAATATTTTCAGACTGAATAAAGATACGATAAAAACCGCTTTTATCTCAAACGTGGTTATGCAGTATAAATGGAATAACCAAAACTGGGTACGAATTGCTCATACGTATAATTCTAGGTACTTGTATACGTAAATGACAGTTATGCCTAATAATCCTGACAAGTTCTTCAGAGGAGGATTATGATAAGAGTAAATATTTGGGGAAACATTGAGTAAACACATCCAAAATGTCTATGGATTTCTTCAAGGTGAACATGAAAAGAATGTCCGCTGCCCTATCTCGTTGCGTATCGTTGTTGTTGTACTACACAGTAGTAAGAAGTACTGCTATACTGTTCCACTGCAAGTACAAGCTCCTCGCTGTGAGCAAATCAAGACCTTATTTTCCGCCCCATTTACCAATTATTGGAACAGGTGCATATCATAATGAAATGACGCCATATTGAAAGATGCGTATTACGTAATACAGGTTTTTACCGTAGTAATAATAATCATGATCAATTACATGTGTATTGGAAGATCCAGGAGGGGATGCTCAGGGTTCTTATCATTCGAATTTTCCAATGAATCACGATATACAATACTTATTTTTACAGCTTATTCAACGTAAGGCTAATTGAACATTTAGTTGTATACAGTAATTCTGCTCGATCCGCTTGGGTGAGAAGTAATTCGTGGATCCAGATGGGTTACCTAGGGTCAAGATCGCCCATGAACTTTGTCCCAAAATGTCGATGCTCATTTTCTAAATTTTGCAAGTTTTATGTAAACTTCCTCATAATTATGGGCTAACCCCCCCCCCCCCCCCATTTACCGGCTGTGCTTGACCTCCATTCCTCAACTTCCGAGCATAAAAATGAGACTGTTTCCAAAAATAGTCTAATAACACCTCTCAATGTATTTATTTACGTAGTTGAAAAGCGTTGCAGTTTCATCATCTTTCCCCATTGATTCGATCTGAAGGATAAGGCGAATAGTTGAGATTCTTCTGCGATTGATATAGAATGTAAGAGGGAGTTGGGTATCCCACATGAAGTTTATATATTCTTAAAACGACACCGGCTGCAGTCACTCACGCGCAATGCCAAGGCACGTGCAGGCATTCCGAACGGCTGTTACGTGAAAATATTATCTCCTTAGAGTTAACGTTGGAGAGTTGATGAGGAAAAAGGTAACAGAACTCTGAAATTAAAGTAAGTGTTTAATTTTTGTAATGTTTTTGAAAAAAAATATCATTCGTTCTTAAATGTGAAATTTTATTTTTTGAAAAATTATTCCTGTACGTAGTTCCTGATCTTGGAAATTATTATATTAAAGAATGGTCGATTTCTGCTCATCTAGAAAGTACTTTAGCACATTAATGAGAATAGATTACCAAATATTTACCAAATGATCTTTGATGGGTTCGGTGTTACTGAACGATTAGTATGATGAATTCAAGGTGTTCTCCCTTTTGAAATAACCCGAAATATCACATTCCGTTCGTCTTTTCTCATTACTGCTATCTTTCATTTATGAAGCCCGAGGGATAGCACGATAGCCGAAAGTTCATTTTCGAGTGTTTAAGGGAGCAAGGTTAATGATAACAATCTTTGTTTCCACAGATTGAAGAGCTACCGTTCTCTCTAAATTCCACGCCTTCCAGATAGGAGAGTGCACTGTTTTATATCATTTCAAAGTTCGAACTACTTGGTGTAAACATGGCTAATTTTCGATCAGAACTCCATGTTCCGGTCAAAAGAGACGAGATGACTTTCCAAGACAGACAGGAAAAATCCTGGGGAGATATGGAAATGAAAATGGAGAAAAGAAGAAAAGAATGGGATGATGAGTTTGAGAAAATTAGGAACGAATTTTTCACATTGAAGCCTAGTGAGAAACTTGGCGGGACCGTAGATAAGGTAGATAACCTTAGTACGGTTTACGAAACTGAGGCGTCTGGACGCAGGTTTAAGGTTCGATTCGATGTGAGTGAATTTCGACCGGAGGAAATACAAGTGAAAGTTCAAGATAACAAATTATCGGTGGCAGCGAGACACGAAGAGAAAAACAACAAATCGTCGGTAAGTCGTGAATATTGCCGACAAGTTGACATTCCCGATGACGTAGATCAAGAACGGCTTCAGTGCGTACTTAGTAAAGATGGCATTTTGACCGTCGACGGTCCAGTGAAAGGAACGCTGATCATCAAACGTGAGACCATGCTTCCTATACAACACGGTCCTCTCTCCCCTCAGCCTACATCCTTTAATCAAGTAGCCATGATTTCGCCGACGCCTGCGCGTCCCTTAGAGGTCGCAACTCCCGTTAAGAACCCGATTATTACGGAGCCTGACGGAACAAGGAAATTGCGCTTATCCGTTGACGTCGGTGAATTCAAACCCGATGAAATCGTGGTGAAGACAGCAGAGCGGAAGTTGATCGTTCACGCCGAGCATGAAGAAAAACTTTCTGGACGTACGATGCACAAGGAGTTTAATAAGGAATATGAACTTCCGGAGAGTGTTGATCAATCGGCAATTACGGCGTACATCGGCGAGGAAGGAAAGCTATTCGTTGAAGCGCCTTTGAAACCGCAACAACAAAAGCGATATTCGATTACGCAAAGTCATGACGTCAGAAAAGTAGTAGTTACAAAAGAGTCACAAGTTACGATCACAGATGGACAGAATCGACCAATGGTTACAATAAACGTTCATAGGCGCTGATTTACCAACATTAATTAATATAAATTGTTTGAAATTGAAGTGCTGGATGACATCTACAAGGAATTCCGAACAAAGTATGATTTAGAAAAAAATAGAGGCATATTTATTGAAATCGAAAATAGAGAGCTGTAGCATGTCATTGGATAGTAATAGAGATAATATAAACATGGCATATTTGCAAAATATATAAAACTTGGGCTTTCAGTAAAAAAATATCACTTGTGTCGAGTATTTTCATCTTTATGCCAGATTGTTACATTTCATAACAGGAATTTGTAAGTAAGGCGCTTAATTCGTCTTAATTGTGCACGTTCCATGTACACGTAACAATTGTTGCTTTACGTAAAGTCCGTAATTTGCATGTACATGCTGGAAGGAAAACCACAAGGTACCATCTCTTTTCATTACTCTTGGATTCAATGCCAGGAACATTTACTGTTGGTGTTATGATTTATTTAGACTCAGAGCATGCATCATACTTCACCTATGTTATCTATGTAGTCTATCTGCATAGCGCACAGCCGGGAGCGTCTGCCAAGAACGGGGGAAACATTATTGCCCACTGACAAGAACACATACTTTTTCTACTGTATCATCGCTTGTATGCAACTTGTTTTCTACTTTATGTTCTAGGGTGTTTTCTGTTTCCTAGAAAAATGCATTTTTGTAAACATTAATGATTACTTTCTTTTCTCTCTTATTCCACTTCTGTTGTTGTCCAAGGTGAAATTTTCTTTCTTATTTTAATCCCATCGTAAGTATGGGAGAATATGTTCTTGTTTGACATCGATAAGAGTTTCAGTCGTTTTACGTAACTGATTAATAAGGTGTCGGTAAACACCGCGATTATTATTACTTTACTCCTTGATACACAACTTCCGCTTCATAAGCAGCAATGTTTTTGTGCATTTTATGCAAAAATTAAGAAAAAAAGTTCAATTCTTTATATTATACGTTTCTGTAGGACAAGTAGCATGTTAAAGTACATGCACAGTAGCAGCACTGAAACTTTTCCATCGATAAGAGGTTGTATATTTGTTTAAAAGGTATAAGTTGAAATAATGAATCATTACTGCGTCTTTTCCTTTAGTAAGACGAAGTGTTATATTGCCATTCATTCTTTTGATATGCAATATCAACATACATCAGTTTCTTAATAGTGCTTCTGTCAATATCACGATATTATCTATGGGCGAGAACAGATACCCACTGATTGACGACACTTTATCAAAGGAAGGAAACATGTTTCCATCCTGCCGAAGTTTTGTATTTTTGCTGGCTGTAGATTCATATCATTGAATGTTACATGTTGAAGAATGAAAGCGCACCAGCGTATGGTGGATAATGTTTTAATGAAGATGAAAAAAAATGAAATAAAAATACCGAAAACATCTCCTTCGGGAGAAAAATACACAAAGAATTCCATTCACAATTTGAAGAATTAATTCAACAAAGATTCGTGTAAACTAAGGATTTACCATCATATTTATTATTCATTGAATTTTAGTTCCTTTTTAGTATCTCTTTTGTAATCATACAAAGCGCATGTCTGGAGAACGAGCACCGATAGATTAATCAATAGTTTTAATTTTTTGTTTTAGAAATTTCACCGTAATTATTTGTAAAGACAATCTTTTTTATATTGTTTTTTTTTTCACTTTGAATTTTTGAGCTCATTCTGTGTCTGGCCTGTGATTTTGATGTAGATATCTTTGGGACATAACATATTTGTACTTTGTATGTGAAATATTATTATTATGTATAATAGTTTGTTCGTATTATTTATGAATTCACAGTAGAAATTCATCTGAGGAAGAAAACTTGTTTTGTGTATGTTGACAGCGTACGTGTCGTATTAAATTGTTGTAAAATTGAGGTATTATCTTATTTGTATTATATCGCAACAAAAGCCTTGACAGCTACACATACATGATTGTATTTGTGCAAAATAGAGTGTAGCCCTTTTCAACGTCATGTTTTCACAAAGAAATCAAAGTCGGTGATTTCTCAAGCTACTAAGCGCGTTCTGGACGTACAGATCAAGAACTCTGGTTTTAGACAAACCATTAAAGTATATACGGGAAGCGTTTTTCTTGTGTTATACGAAACTAGAATGATTTTGATAATACTTTCAACACATTAATTGCTCACATAAAACTAGACCCTTCGTTTCAGTGGCGCCACCTACAATGCTCCGTATATTTAGGGGTTACCATGCGTGTGTTTTACAAAAACTGAAGGGTATCGGCGAATCCCCTGTCAGAAATTGAGTGGTAAAAGGATATTTTTGTAAAACATCAACTACACTGGTATGGTAACCCTATTCTAAGGATCTGCTTCTAACGATGTCGTCATGGGAACTTATGATAAGTATCATAACAAAAAAAGTAGTGAAACGTGAATCCCTTGCAGTTGTTTCATCGCTCAACCAATAAAAACGTACGTTGCAAAAAGAGTGCATTAGAATTATTTTTCTCGTCACATGCTCGTGTATTCCTCTGTAATCACTTCAACGTCGTAACATCAGGGATCTCTATTCTTACAATAACTGTCGCATATCACGTAATACACAAATGATGTGTTCCCCATGAATCCTCTTTGATAAAATCAGGTAAATACCGTCTAAATCTACTTTATCTCAATTTATTTATGGCGTACCATATGACCATAGTTATCAATTATATAATGGTAATCTATCCTGGTCAAAAACAGACGTATATTCAGAGAACAATTAAACAGAAAATTTGGTTTCTATCTGTGCACCATATTATAACATGTGGTGAGCATCTACACATTTCTGCAGTGTTCTCTGAATATAACTCTATTCTTGACTAGAATAGATTACCATCATATAACCAATAATTATGATCATATGATAGGTCTAAAATAAATTCATATAAAGTAGATCTAGACAGTATTTATCTGGTTTAATCGATGGGGATCCATTTGTGTATCACGTGATATGCGAAATTTGATACAAGATTATCACATCAGGTTTCAATATGTTCAAGTCTAATTTTGTATCACATAAAAAAAATTTATAAATGTGCGGATGAATTCATTATTTATAAATTGCTTTTCCAAAACATCAATATCACCTCCAAATATAAGGATCTTCACCTTGAAGTTATCTATTGGAGAAAGGTTGAGAAAGTGCAGTCTTTTGACACCTTTCAACATCAGTTGCATAAAAAAACAAGATTTGAACTGGCTACCTTCTCTTAAGATTCACAAGAATTCGATAATTTGCATCAGCTGCGCTCGTTATCCATGAGAAGTTCGATTTGGAAGAAGAGCGAAACTTTCTAGAACTCGCAATCGTCTCAATGTTTTTCTAGCACAACAAAACACTTGAAGACTCATCAGCGCTTTGAAATTCACCTTTAAGAATGAAAATTCTTCAGGCGGTGTTCCAGGAAAACATATGTAACTCAGTGAAAGTCGACCACAAACCCCAAAAAAAGATTGATTTTCAAAAATGACAATCAAGAGGCTTAAAAATTCGTGAAAATAAATTCATCAGAATGTTCTCACGAGAAAAGAAAATAGGACATTCAAATAGATGGAGACAATAAAAACACGAAGGACAACTTATCTCCAGAGTACAGTGCAAGTATGGAATGCATTGTAGGTGGCGCTTTAAACGCGGTGTCGTGCTAATTCGTACAGCACATGAATCAAATCGAAGAAAACTTTATTCAGTCTAAGTTTTTACCTTTTTCCAGTTACAGAAATCCTCAGTGAACAATATTTTAAAGATTAGAAATGATTAAATATGTTTCAGACAAAAAAAAAGAATTTGAGAATGTAAAAACACAGAGGTTTTTCTTTCATGTTCCATGTTCCAAAGTATTTTCTTGTTACCCCAATTTTAAACAAATGTATGCCATTCAAAACAGTCTTGTTTCCAAAATTTGTTTTTTTTTTTCAATTGAAATTCTATCAGTGGAATACAAAGTTAACTGGCTTGTTATCTTTTTACTATTCGCATAAACTTTGAGAATTATTTTCTCTTTGATTCTTGTATAATAGTGTCTAGATGATCCATATACGACTTGCTTTTCAGCTGTTCATCAAAAGAACATTACCTACACCCTGGACACATACATAAGGCGACAGAAATTTAATTTTTAGTTTTACGGGATTTTTTTTCAAAATATGGTAGGAGGAGGGAATATAAATAAAATTAAAATCAGTTAATTTCAAAATTTTATGTTTTGTGCCACAATCACGATCTTAGTTCAGCTTGTTTATCATGTTTTCAAAGACGCATTCTCTAAAACACTTGCACGATAAAGATTTTAAAAGTGAGAGTGAAAAGTAATAACCAGTAATTCGGATGAGCAGAAGAAAAAAAATGTTCAATCAATTCATTTTTTTTCCAATTGTGGTAAAATTGGGGTCGGCGGATCCGTAAAACTAAGAATTAAATTTCTGTCGCCTAAGCAATAGAAGTTGTTTTTTTTTTTATTTGGTAGCAAATGGTGTAGTTTTCCGGATCAAGTGCTCAAGAATCTTCTTCTTACCTTGGTAAATAGGGATTCTTAAACATACTTAATTGTTGTACGAACAAAACTTTATATAGCGATTGTCCAATTGTCTATATACCGATGCAGAATAATATTTTCGATAATTAAACAAAATCTGAAGGATCAGAATTTGAACCTCTATTTTGTAAGCCATACTATATATGTAGGTTTTACCTTGGATTGTTCAGTCATTCGTCAAAGGTATGCTTTAAAAATGAGGCAGTGTCAGGGCACCTAGAAACTTAAAACACCTTGAATTCATCGCCCTGGCTCGTACACTGAAATTTGGTAATCAGTGGTTATTTTGAGCGATCCAGAGAAACATCGAATTGCTTTCTGTAGATTGACATGCGGCGCCAGGTGTTTCGTCTAAGCCATCTCGACAGGCAGAAATTCCCTCATCAGACAATTCTACTCACTGTTCACCATACTATTTCGTGATTTACTTTCTGTAGAATTGGGGTGAATGGGTTCTTTAAAATTCAAAAGATTATATTTCAATTAATTTTATGGCAACAAGATCTGAGTATGTAATAAAACATAACTATACATTCAGTCTATTTGTCGTTCATCATGAAAGGATAAAGACGTTAGGATTTTGAACGTAAATTTCCACCAAACATTACTCTTTTGCACTCGATGTCATGTTTCTGTTATTTGACAATTTGGTAAAAGAATGTACGAAGTATTTTCCAAGAAGACTCCATGATAGCACTTCCTCATAACACAGAAACATGCAGCAAAATGTGAAATTACGTACACAATTTAATGTACAAAAAACAAAATCGATTGTTATGATTTGACTCAATCTGTGATCATGAGTTAAAGAAAATCCTGACGACAATCTCAACAGCACTCACCCTAGAGCACAAAATTAAGCATCGACGGACCCCTTGCAAGCTAGAGGTGGGACCAGGTGCCCGGAAGGAGTAAGCATCCCCTGTTGGCTAGCCACACCCGCCGTCGATGTTTAAGCACATGTAATTCACTTGTACTTCATCTATTCCTCTCTAATCTTTATATTATAAAATGTATAGAAACTGTAAATTAAGAGCTGTTAACTTTCTCCTAAAAATCGATTTCTTTATTAATTTAAAATTATTTGATTCCTGTAATCCTTGGATCAGATTTCAACGGTTTAAAAAGCTTTTTTTAAGGAAAAGGGGATGATCTCCAGCATGACCACCCTGCACTCACCCAGCGAAACAAACCCACAAGAAAGTCACACGTAAATAACATCAGACAAAACTACAAACCACAAAAAATACACGACAATGATCTCTAGAACATTATAAGATCTATGGTTGTGACAATACATGCGTGTTCAAATTGTGCTTTAACATATTTGATCTTTATATCATAAAATGTTTAGAAACTGTAAATTTCTTTTACACGTTACTTTTACAAATCATGAATGCTGCAACTGTTCAACTGGAGGCAAAATCTTCCTCTTCGAAAATAGGAAAGAATTAAAGACCTGTATCGACACCACGGACACAGGCTTTTTAAAATATAACCTCTGGAATTTTATTGACAACATAAAATGTTTGACAATCAGGTTCTCATGTTTTCACGCAGTCGGTTTGCAGATTCAAATGTGTCTTCCTCTTGGTAGATTTTTGTCCATATTTCAGTCACTATTTGTAAATTCGTAATATACTGCGCTTCACGGCACAATATCATCAAATCTGATCCAAGGAATATAGGAAACTAATTTTTAATTAGTAAAGAACTCTATTTTTAAGAGAAAGCTAACAACTCTTAATTTATAGTTTCTATAAACAATTTATAATATAAAGATCAAAGAGTAATTGATGAAGTACAAGTGAATTACACGGTAACAGATTTTAAAGTCAAATTATAACGTTCGACCTTTTGTACGTAATTTCACATTTTCTGCATGTTTCTGTGTTTTGAGGATGCGTTATAATGGATTTTTCTTTGAAATTACTTCCTACATTATTTCACCAAATTGTCAAATAACATGACATCAAGTGCAAAATAGTAACGTTTGGTAATTGTAGCATACGTAGTCTTCTAATGTCTTAACAAAATTAATAGAAACTGAACAACAATGTCTTCCCGCTACCTTACGCCAAGTTGATTGAAAATTTGATACTCTTTGCCGGAGCATGCTTCAAAAGTATGTCATCTTGAAAAAGAAATATTAGGACAACCTTATGTAAAGGTACAAGTTCAGCATACCTTATGTTAATTTTTTGTACCGTTCAAATCTGATCCAAAGAATACAGTATCATTATCAGTTACCACATGCAACGTCAAATGATGCATTTTATAGGTATGCGCGAGCTCTAGATAATTTGCTTTCTGTTCATTATCTTTTGGGAGAAAAGCTAAAATAAGAGCCTAGCATACAAACAAAACATTTGAAATTACCCGGAACAAACTAGGAATATCAAATGCTGACTCACAAGTTTTGATTCTCTGATTTCAAGATAAGATATATAGATAGCGATATGTTTTGCTTTACATCTAAAGGGCTTCCGTGATGTATGTTTCATCAAAGCGTCATCGTGTCTGTAAATTTCATTCATGGAAATGTACATCTTTCACATGTGTTTTAGGGCAGGTGGTAGACCACGTAAATTTATGTTCATTTTATTGTGCGTATAAACTAACAATATTTATGGCCTGAAAAGATAGTGTTAAATGAAAATGCCACTCTTTCGATCGGATCAACTCAGATGTATTTTTGGGATATACAAGTCCACCTGTGAGAGTTTACATCTGATGTAGATCTGTCAAAGATATGTAAAGACCCTTAAAGAATTCGAAAGGGCATCGTGCGAAATGGGATCAAATTCTGTGTTTTGAAAATTTATTATTGTGATTTTTTGAGATAAAGAAATTAGAGAAAATAGAAAATAAATGAAACTTCAATCTACTAATACATTTGATGTTGCATAAAATATAATTGTATACAACAAAACAATGCGGTTTGTTTTTATAGATTTAACATGTATATGCATGGTGGAAAATAGTCCCCGTATTCTGGTATATTTTAGTACTATTATGTCAAACTTGTTTTACCCATGTCATCATCGCATATTTTACATGGGGAAAAAGAACCAAAAATCGTGGGGTTTTTTTTCAAAATTTAGAGAATCTGATAGCAAAACTATGTGAAGAACAACATAAGATTCCCAAGACAAATCTTCACTTTGCCTTGTGAAAATAACCGTAACTCATCCCGATCAATTTCTCTGACAGAATAAACATTTCTGGGAAATTCCAAAGGCGGATGTTTGCATGTAGCTGTGAAATTGACGAATTAGTCTTCGTCTTTGCATTCCATGAAGGTTCCGATCAGTTATTCTCATATCAGCTTTTGCCTATTTATAGTGTAGATTCTGAAACTCACAATGTTAATGAAATTGTAAAATTCATCAGCTAAATATACTAGTCATAGTAGTGTATAAGAAAGGACAAGTACTTGAACGTGATCTTGACCTGACCTCTCAGATTCGAATCACAGGAGCTCGACCCCAACGACTCCCAGTGAAATTCGCCCCTTCTAGATCTTCTTTCACACTATAACTTCATTAAAGGCCGACGTTGGGAACCACCCGGTAGTTTTAACAGTTATACCTGAGTGACATAAGCTTGATAGGCGTGGTATACCGTCTTTGAAGACAACGCCGTCTTCGAGCGGCGTGTTACATCAAAGACAAACCGACAGGTTATCCTTTATTATGCTAATGAGATACCCGAATCTCATCTGTCTTAAGCTGTCAATCAAAATTATAGGGATAAAAGGATTAAAGGGAACCAATCAGATACCAATAAGAGATGTTAACCCTATAGTGGACAATGAGGAAATGATAGAAAATGTACCTGTCCCCTTATATAGTCCCCCGTCGGCCTTTAACTAATATCATACTAGTACTTGACTTTTTCATTGTAGATCATAAGAAAACATAAAGAGGATTGAATTTGAAGAGTTTAAAATTGGTATCAAAAACTGAATCCTATCAAGAAGGTACATGTTAACAATATCTGGAAACAAAAAATTAAAGGGAAACAATATCAACTATTTTTGGTCTATAAAATATCAAAAATCAGGATGTCATTGACGAGGTGAAATCGATCAATTTCAATGCAAGTATAATTGTTTCGTTTTATCTTTTATGTATTTGTTACTTGTAAGGGGGAAACCATTTGAATTTTATGGGGGGGGGGGGGGGGGGGGGGGGATTTTCAAAAAAAATCCGAATCGAAATTTTAGGGAAAAAGTTTTCCGGCCAGAAGGGCCAGCCAAAAAAAATTTCCGGATCATGAAATTGCCCCTCCCCCCTCTTTTCCGACCTTTCTACATGCCCAGTAAACACTTTATTGTGTGTCATAAACTAAGTACAAATAAAAATGGAACAAACTTTATGCAATTTGGATCGAGTGAATTAATCAAATTCAAAAGTCATCAGCGCCATATAGCCTGTCTCCGTTGAGTATAATTTTAGTGAATAGATGATAGGTATCATATGCCATTCAAAAAATTAAAATGAAGTGATCTGCTAGCAAGAGATGGACTCATTCTGTGTTTGATGTTTAATATGGCCAAAAAATTATGCTGAATTATTCAAACTTTAAACAAATTTTCAACATTGGAAAATTACAACAACAAAAAATAAATAAATAATCCTGCCCGAAGGGCCGGCTAACTCCTAAAATGACATGAAAAAAAAAATCCGGCTTGCAAAAGTCTTCCTGCCCCCCCCCCCCCCTAAAAATCAAATGGTTGCTCCCTAATGTACCTGTGATATTCTCATCCCCCAAAATAAAGTTCAGTAAACAAGAGAGAATATAGTGAATGCTTAGACCATTAAAAAATTCATTTTTTTAAATTGTGGTTTGCTAGGCATGAAATGATGGGCAACTATACAAAAAGACACGAAGCAATAATATCTAATGTTCATTAATTTTCTGTAATTGGAAATTGAATTCGGACATTTCATCAAAGAAATATGCAAATATGAATGCTTCTGTGTGTTCGAAATTGATGAATGTTGAAGGTTACCGTAACAAATCAATCTATTATGTCTGCCGAGTGTTCGATAAGTGATATCTTGCTGATAGAATTTGACAGATTGAGTGTCTACAGTAAAGAATTTCAGAAGATATCCCGGTCTGGAAAGGTTCAAACGGGCAAAATGCTCCCTTCAAATATTTTGGAACACTTTCCTTAGAATTAACAGCATACGTGTGACGTAATATTCGAGATTGAAATAGATTTGAAGCATTCTTTCACCTTTCTCGTCTACCAAATTGGGAATTCTCAGATCGTAAAAACAGTCAATTTGAACAACTGACGCCCTAGCGATTTATCGGAATATTTTGAAATAAAGATTGAAAGAGAAAATTGAAATTCTGTGCGAGATAAGACATAAATCCTCTGGAATTTTATCTTTTTCATCCTGCAGAGTTTGTCGGATCCCTTCTCTGCTTTACGAAAAAATAACAGAATTTCAAATGAGATAAATATCAAAGGCATTGCTAACCTAACGTTATTTGAGGGTGCGTCTTCTTTGAAATTCGTTTCGCGCTTATCGATTTTCCCCTTGCGTTTTGCGGAAGTTCATCATTCTTGATATTTTGTGTGAATTGGCATAGGCATAAATCTACATCTTCAGCTTCTCTAGTTTGATAGATTAGTATTGGTATTATGCAGTGTCCATACCGGTATGCCGCTTCATGAAAATGACGTCAAAATTTGACATGCTACAGAAAGAGCGATCATCATGTCTGTTGCAACGGAACTGATAATTTTAGAATTGGAGACAAGATCGATCTTCTTTTTTCGAAATTAGAAAAGAAAGACTTAGAAATAACAACCCCCCCCCCCAATTTCGATGGTCAATTGATATGCATATAATTAATACTATAGTATTATATTATTAATATTCTGTTATAAAATTCCAGTGCACAATATGCGCATTTTGATAAGTTATATATATCTCATCAGTGATGCTCGAGGCCGAAAAAGAGGATGTCCAAACAATATGAAGAGCAAAAGTCTAAACTTAACCTGAAATTCTGCCAAAGTATCTACTAGTTAAGGACAGAGCTATGTCATCAGGGAGATACCCCTTCAGTTTTAGAAAAGTTTCATTAAAGAATTTACAAATATATTTCAAGTCAGGTGCCGAAACACTGAAACTAGGCGAACGATATCATCGGGGACTAAATAATCCACCAGCAGAGATACAAACCTAGTGGTTGAAATTGTCAATATTGAAATATATGTTCTATTATAAATTTCAGTGCACCATATGCGCATTTCAACAAGTTACGTCTCATCAGTGATGTTCGAGGTCGAAATAGAGGAAATGCTAATACTAGTATTGGTAAATTATCAAGAGCAAAAGCTTACACTTACCTAGGGCTGGGACGATACTGCACCCAGCCGATCCGATATATATCACGATACCCCATATCCGATACGATACATATCGCGATACTAAGTGAATTAATAAAACCTTTCGAAAAGTTATTAACTAGTATTTAATTTCAACATATAAGAAGCTTTTTTTATTCAACAAGTTATATTTATTCAACACTAAATTTTGTCTAGAATAAAGATGAAAAAAATAAATAAATGGTTTGTTATTTGACTATTATTAATCTATATGTAAACTGAAGAAAGTTGGATTTAAACTTGAGTACTTGAAGATACGAAAAGTTCAAGCACAATGTTTTTGTAAATCTTAACTAAGGTATCATCGGGGTGTATCGATACTTGGATCGCGAAAAAAATCGCGATGCATCGATAAATCGGAGTATCGTCCCAGCCCTACACTTAACCTAAAATTTCTGCCGTAGACTTAACTAAGGACAGAACTATGGCATCAGCTAGGAGATAATCCCTTAATTAGTTTCAGAATTTTTTCATTACATAAACACGTCTTTCCTTCCGACTGAATTTTTTTTAAAGGCTCTATCTGTATCATATGTATTGGCACTTTTTCTGTTCTTCGATCTACATGTTCATATGGAAAATTGAATATCTAGGTGAAATTGGTTTCCCTGACTGCATGCAGACTCATAATATTGTTGTATTTAGATACATTGTATGATCACATTTACGTTTATTGTTTTGATAATAGACTCTTCATTACTCCTCGATCAGAAGTCATAATTGTAAGAAGAAACCTTTTGTGTTTTGATTGCATGTTACATAAAGGTGTTACTATCCATTATTTCGCCAGCTCTTAATGTAATCCACATGAATACTTGTTGTAAAAGCATTTATTACCTTTCTACCTGTAATAAGCAAAGTAAAATAAACCACGAAATAGCTGTTCCATTAGAAATCGGTAAGGTATTCGAGCAAAATGTACGTTGGAAGCATGCATTTTCATGCAGGACAGCTGAAAATTCTAAGAGTTAATTTGTCGGTGCATTTTGCCAATCGTCCTTGAGGGTGTACATTTCACCTGTTTTGTTTATCGGGATAATGAATTTTGTTTATGTCGGCAAAGGAAAAACTGTGATAACGGTTACGTAACGCTTATAGCACCGACTTCCGTTCGCCCAGAACCACCAACAATTATTTTACGTGCCAAAGAGGTGCGTCAGAAAGAGTGCTTTCAGATGCAAACTATATGTACAAGCATGGGCGGATCCAGAAATTTTTTTCAGGGGGGGGTCCTAAAGTCCGAATTTTTTGAAGAGCAAACAAAAAAAAAAAAAAAAAAAAAAGGGAAAGAAAAAAACGCAAGAAAGTAAAGTTATTGATTGATGATTGTCAGTTTTGTCTCTAATTTTTGATAAAACAGGTGACTGGAGAGCAATGGCGAGCTAACAGCTTAAAAACTTTTGAATTTTTTACATCATAGTACTTGATTAAATTGATCGTCAATTCTAATGTGTAAATACAACAAATGGCGAGAGATAGCGAGCCAGCGATTTTTTTTTCCCAAGAATTTGAATAAAATTCATTATTTGTGTCTTTATCAGTTTCTGTTCGTTTCCTTAGTGCCCTTGTTTATTGACCTAGGTGTAATGTATATTTGTTGTATATAGCATTTATGGGAAAGCGCAGCATCATTTGAAAATAACGTACATGTACAAGTATGTAATAAATTCTGGCGAGCGGAAGCGAGCAAGAAAATTTTTGAAATCCTGACGGCAAAAATATCAAAATGAAAGATTTCTAATACAAATTCATGATTTATTTTTCAAATACTATGACAACAAAAGGGGAATTGGGACTTAATCATATGAAATATGCATATTAATAACAAAAATTTAGTAATGTTTCGAAAATTTCAGGGGGGGTCCGGACCCCCCCCCCCCCCCCCCCCCACCCCCCCTCTGGATCCGCGCTTGTACAAGGGAAAACTTCAGAGAAGAATGCCGCTAAAATTGAATATGCACCAAAATGTTCCTTGATATTTGATGCTCTTCCTGAACGCTAATTAAGCTTACAGGTATACATTGTGCATAAGATTTGCCTATAAGTTTGGACATGGGTCATGATTACTTTCGGCGAGATAGTTGGAACTTTTATCAATTTTTTTTTGTAAAAAAATTCATTGAGGTCCTACTATGTTTAACATTAGCATCATTTCAAAGCAGATAAATTTGCAGCATGGACCAGACATGCACGTTTCGGGTATTTAACCCTCGTACGTCAGTGATCCTCAATCTAAACAATGTAATATGACCAAAATCTGTGAATTATATGTCCTAAATATTCGGTTGAAAATAGGAGTGCCATACGTATATAATACCGTTTCTATTCCAATTTGCCAAAAACTGCTCGCTTAGTTTTCAAATAATTTGTTTGCGCAAAATGTTACACCCACCTCATCGATTATCTTGGATTAACCTTAAAAATTGCTGGATAAGTGCATATAGGGTTCAAAATCGCATATACTACTTATAATCAGCTGCTTGCAAATACAGGGTTTCTTTTATCTTAAAATTTCTCCTTAAAGTCCACGAAACTACATGTATAGAAAGGTATCATGAAAGCAGGTTTTGTAAACATGCAACATGAAATAAATTGATGTATGTGAAATGCAAATTCAATGCCTTTTTGTCATAAATTTATGTCTGCATCCAATATTACTATAATCTGGCGCTGCTTGACCATACATATCTGCTGGCCAGTGGTCGATATCCAAAGAAGGATGTCAAAGCCCTAGCTGGAAGAGATGCTCAGACACACATCTAGACTACTGACTTTTTGATACCCAAAATTACAGAACGTTATCACCTGAATTTCTGAAGTGCAGTTTATCATCCATAATTCTAATTCGAATATCTCTTCAACAATCAAATATTCTTGAGCCTTTCTGAAATAAGTTTATGAAGCACTCTTCATCGTGTAATGAACGAAATTACAATCATTCTAAAAATCTCTTGTGATGTATAGGGAAGATATTCTATTTCGAGCTTCCAGGTGCAATTTTGTTCCAAAAATATGAGAACAGATAATGTAGTGTCTTTAGAATCCTCAATCATCCTAACAGCAGAGTCATTAGATAATGGGGGATATCAGAAGTGCAATCATGTCTTTTTGAAGAAAACAATTTCTGGTTCTTAAGGGGAAATCCTCATAACTTTAAGGAGAATGTAAGGTCTTTATATTGCACATATCAATTCATTTTAATGTATTAATCCGAAACTGACTCGTTTCTAAGGAGCAATGCAGCCGTTTCCAATGTAGGTCAATCAAATCGAATTCCAGTCACTCGATCTTATTTTTACACGGAAGCAGCATATTATATAAATCAATAAGAATTTCAGTAAAATGAGTAATTTTCGTTCATTCCAGGAAATCTGAATGCAAAGAATAGTGTGTAGATACATCCGTCATATTTTGCATTCGATCTTAGTTTTACACGGAAGCAGCATAAATCAATTAGAATTTCAGTAAAATGAGTAATTTTCGTTCCATCCAGGAAATCTGAATGCAAAGAATAGTGTGTAGATACATCCGTCATATTTGGTTGCGAATGTGAACTAATTACCTATGAATGTCCGCCGGTTTGTGTGGGTACTATTCTCTCATAGTGTTGCTTTTGGAAAAATAGTACCTGAGCGTCAGCAAAGGCCCTATTTATCTTCCAAAAGCAATACTATGAGAGAATAGTACTCACACAAACGGGCATTAATAGGTTTAGTGCATCACATGACCTCGATAGCAATTTCAAAAGGACAAACTTAGTAATCCACACTATGCACCAAATATTCACGAATGATGTTGTTCAAGGAAGTGGAGTCTCTCTCCAAGCGACCTGACTCGATCTGTGAAGCAAAAAGGAATATTTATAGTGCCCGGTAGCCGGGTAATATTTTCTCATAGTCCCCGCGTGCTCAACCAATGGGAATCCAAGAATTTATCATGTGATGCACTGATAACATAATTTTAAGCTTAAAACCTTGGTGAATTTGATTAGTTGGATTAGAGAGAAACATGGGGTTCTTGGACTGATACCTAACACGGGGCACCATACTTTTCTGTGGTGCACGTGTGGTGCAATTACGTCACCGGGTCCGGTCTAGATCTGACCCCTACACTGACCAGTCATGACCTTTAAGTTACTATCCAAATTAACCGATGCATTGGCTGTCAAGGGATGTTTAAAAACAAAACTCTGCTGCTGCTGGTACGGTGGCGACTGAGGTTGCGGCGTGCCTTTCTGTGGCGGCGGTGGATATGCTTGACTGCACGGAGACGGTGGAAGCGGTGGATACGCTTGACTGCAAGGTGGCGGTGGTGGTGGTGGATACGCTTGACTGCCCGGCGGTGGTGACTGTTTGCTGCTGCCGCCATGCAGTAAGGCATATCCACCGCCGCTGCGTTGCAGTCAAGCGTATCCATCACCGCCGTGCAGTCAAGCGTGTCCACCGCCGCCGAACCAGAAAAGCACGCCGTCGCCGTAGCCTCGATCCGCAGTCTCAGTCTCAGCCGCCGCCGCAGGGTTTTGTTTTTAAACATCGCTTTATATTCAACGTATCGGGTAATTTGGATAGTAACTTGAAGGTAATAACTGGTAAGTGCAGGGTCAGATTTACTGTCCTGTTCACTAAATCCAGAGCACCCTGTTTGGGCGATTTATTCTGTCGTCTGAAGAATTTTGCTATAAATTATTGTTTCCGAGAATTGACCTCCTTTAGTCGTAACTGGAAATTAACTTCAACTTACCCTATCAGCTGCCTTCAAACCGCAATATGAAAAAATAAAATGTCTACGGGAAATTCCCATGTTAATTTCAAGCCGCCGCCATATTGTTCTCCGTGTCAACAATAGTAAACAGTGACGCCAAAGCCTCCGACGACACACATTTTCAGCGATTTTACTATAGAAAATCCCCGTAGACTTTTTATTTTCCATCCTATTTCTAAGTTAGCTGACGCACAGCCAAAAGAATGGTATTTTCTGTTACGACTAAAGGAGTACTATAAAATTGATATCTTTTTGGAAGATGACATTATCATATTTTAGAGAAAACAGGGAAAACAGGGTGCTCTGGAATTAGTGAACAGGACAGTAGACCGATGAGGTCATTGCACCACAGAGAAAGCGTGGTACCCCGTATTAGGTACATGTATCTGTTCCAGATCCCCCGATTCTCTCTTCTAGTTGAATTATGAAAAAAGAAAGAAGGGGATCTCCAACAGGACTCCGTTGTACATCCACAGCAAAACACCGAAATACCAATACACAGTGACAAGCACGTCAATAAGACACAGCAAAGGAACAAGACCAAACACCAAAGCCATCATGAAGTTACTAAACACAAAAGATTACATGTAAACCAAAGAGAAAGGCAACCGGTGCTGACTTAGGACTTCCATCTACCACATTAGATGTAAATGATGTAGTTGTCTGGATTACATGAGTCCCGTATCCTGCAATATGCTTTCAAATGATTTTCAGTCTATGGTCCTTAATAATTAATTATAATTCGGAAACTATATTTAATTATTCAGTCCTATGAATTTGACCTTTCAACCCCAAAATCAATACATTATATGAAATATTATAAAGGAACATTTCCGTTAAGTATCATGATGATAAGTTCAATACATACTAGTACGCCGTTCTGATTCGGAAACCATTTTCAATCATTAAGACCTTGACCTTTTGGTCGAAAATCAAAAGGGAACATCCTTAACTCACAATATTTATAGCACGGTTCACGACAAAATATGCAATACACAATCGGTTATGATCCAGAAACTTGTAACATATTGACCATTGAAAAGTGCCGAGTTTCAAAACTTGAATGGTCTCGACAGATGGGAAACATCACAGGCATGTTTTAGGTTGATACACTTTCATATATAATTCAGAAACCATTTTCAATTACCCGAGTACTATGAATTTGACATTTTATCCCAAACCAATAAGGGTCATTTTGATTCATGGAAAACATTTTTGACAAGTTTCATGATTATAGGTGCAATACATGCTAAAATATGGTCCCGAAACCATTTTCAATTATCAGATTCCTACATGTATGACCTTGACATTTGATGCCAAATCACAAGGGGTCAAGGATTCATGGGAAACATTTCCGGAATATTTCATGATCATAGGTGCAATACAGGCTCAAATATTATCCGGACACCATTTTCAATCATCAGTGATATGAGCTTGACCTATGGCGTACCGTCATCCTTGATTCATTGAAAGCATTTCTCGTAAGTTTCATGATTATAGGTGCTATACAGGCTTTAATAGGGTCTGGAAACCATTTTCAATCATCAGGGTTATGTGACCTTGACCTTTGACCTATAAATCAATAGGGGTCATCCTTGATTCAAGGGAAACATTTCTGGCAAGTTTCGTGATCATAGGTGCAATACACCCTCTTGTATCATCCGGAAACCATTTTCAATCATCGGAGTACTATGACCTTTACCTTTGGACCCAAAATCAATAGGGGTAATCATCGATTCATGGGAAACATTTCTGGCAAGTTTCATGATCATAAGTGCAATGCACCCTCTAATATTATCCAGAAACCATTTTCAAACATCGGAGTTCTGTGACCGTGAATTTTGACCCATATATCAATAGGGGTCATCCTTGATTTATGGAAATCATTTCTGGCAAGTTTCATGATCATAGGTGCAATACACCGTCTTGTATCATCCGGAATTCAAACCATTTTCAAACATAGGAGTACTATGACCTTGACCTTTGGACCCCAAAATCAATAGGGGTTATCCATAACTGACGGAAACCAATTGTTGACGTCCGCCCTGTCTCCTATCAAATTAAGAGCAGAGTTTTGCAACTTGGCTTAAAATCAATAAGGCACAGCCTTGACCTACAGGGAATATTTCTGAAAAGTTTTCATATGATAGACGAAATATACAATCGATGATGACACAAAAACCATTTTCAATCATCAAAGTCCTATTACCTTTTGACCTCGGAATCAATAGGACACACCTTCCACACATGGTACACAAGTATATCAATGTTAAACGTCTTCAAATAAGTTTCATTGCGAATTAATATATAGCACTGAATATTTTGGAATTATGGTTTGGAAACGCATTGTAAACATCCTACAATTTTCTTTCATACCTTTGTTTGAAAGCCCATATCTTGCATAACAGTTTGTGAAGGTTGACCAATTTCAGCATATTTGCAGTACTTTAAATATTTTTAATAAACAACCTTGACCTTTCAGAAATTACCTTGAGTATTAACCTTTGTCCAAAAGCTCAAACCCAAAAAAATCATGGTACTGCATGATCAAATTCTGATGAAAGATATATGCATAATTCATTATATTTAAAGTCCTATTAATAAGTGACCTTGACCTTTAAGAAATCATCCGATAAGAACCTGGTAAAATAAACTCACATCCTGTAAAAGATTTTTATGATATCTTAACAAATATGATGAAAGGTGTTGGAGATTAATAATAAGTACTTTATGGTATTGTTAGTCCTAATTGATAAGTGACCTTGACCTTTCAACCAGAAGTCTCTGACGAGACTGTAGCTCTCCTGGTTGTTTTTTTTTCTAAAACATGAATTTCCTTTCTTTTTTTTAAGCCAAGACCATAGGGAGCAGGCGCTCTAACATATTATAAGCAGAATGACAAAACTACATATCCATTAGACTGCAACTATAATAGCACTCATATAATTCATAATACCCGAGATAAAGTATTTCTAAAAAGAATGCCACACCCATTTTCAAAGATCCTGGGGGCCAAGGGCTGCTAGCTCAAATGAATTATCAATGACACATCAAGACTACAGATCCATAATATTGGATAAAGAATTAACTCCCCATCATTAACAGCTTTAAACGAGTAGCGAGCACAACTATATAGGAAAAATTACCACACCCATTTTCAAAGACCCTGGGGGTATAGGGCTAAAACAAAATATCAGGTGCACAACCAATCATTGCAAAAAGAATTAATTCTACATCATTTATTATGTTTATAGTGTCAGAGGAGTTGCAAGCACAAGATTACATTAACTTATATAGGAGAAAATGACCACACCCATTTCTGAGACCCTAAGGGTCAGGGGCTAAAACATAATATCAGGTGCACAACAAGACCACAGACCCATCATATTGCAATAAGAATTTAGTCTCCATCATTAATAGTGTCTGAGGAGTTGCAAGCACAAGATTACATAGAGTTATATAGAAAATGACCACACCCATTTCTATGACCCTGGGGGTCAGGGGCTCAAACAAAATATCAGGTGCACAACCAGACCACAGACCCATCACATTGCAAAAAGAATTAAGTCTCCATCATTAATAGTGTCAGAGGAGTTGCAAACACAAGATTACATAGAGTTATATAGGAGAAAATGACCACACCCATTTCTAAGACCCTAGGGGTAAGGGGCTCAAACAAAATATCAGGTGCACAACAAGACCACAGACCCATTATATTGCAAAAAGAATTAAGTCTCCATCATTTATAGTGTCAGACGAGTTGCCAGCACAAGATTATATACAGTTATATAGGAGAAAATGACAACACCCATTTCTAAGACCCTGGGGGTCAGGGGCTCAAACAAAATATCAGGTGCACAACCAGACCACAGACCCATCACATTGCAAAAAGAATTAAGTCTCCATCATTTATAGTGTCAGAGGAGTTGCGAGCACAAGATAACATATAGTGTTATATAGGAGAAAATGACCACACCCATTTCTAAGACCCTGGGGGTCGGGGGCTCAAACAAAATATCAGGTGCACAACTAGACTACAGACCCATCATATTGCAAAAAGAATTAAGTCTCCATCATTTATAGTGTCAGAGGAGTTGCGAGCACAAGATATCATAGAGTTATATTGGAGAAAATGACCACACCCATTTTTAAGACCCTGGGGGTCAGGGGCTCAAACAATATATCAGGTGCACAACAAGACCACAGACCCATCATATTGCAAAAAGATTTAAGTCTCCATCATTTATAGTGTCAGAGGAGTTGCGAACACAAGATTACATAGAGTTGTATAGGAGAAAATGACCACACCCATTTTCTGACCCTGGTGGTCAGGGGCTCAAACAAAATATCAGGTGCACAACAAGACCACAGACCCATCATACTGCAAAAAGAATTATGTCTCTATCATTTATAGTGTCAGAAGAGTTGTCCGGACAAGATTACATAGAATAAAATGACCACGCCCATTTTCTAAGACCCTGGGGGTCAGGGACTGAAACTAAATGTCAGGTGCACAACTAGACCATGGACCAAGTAAAATGCAAAAAGAATTAACTTTCTATCTCTAACAGTTTCAGAGGAGTTGTCCGGGCAAGAATTGTTTACGGAAAGACGGACAGACAGACAGACAGACAGACAGACGGACGGATGCCGGACGAAGGGTGATCGCATAAGCTCGAATGGTCTGAGATAAGTAGAGCTAAAAATGATTCTAAATAATATCCTAATGTCCACATCTTGATATCTTTGTGAAGTATCATCAAAATCTGATGAAAGGCGTAGGAGACACAAGTTCTTTTTATTGCTAGTCCTTGTTAGTTGGTGACTTTGATCTCTCAGAAATGACCTTTGGTGGTCTTTGTCCAAAAGCCAACAACCTGCCACATATTTTTGTGAAGTATAATGAGTATGTGGTGTGTTTGAAGTCTTATAGAAAATAAGTGACCTTGACCTTTTCAAAATGACCTTGACTTACTTTTGTACTAAAGACTTTGACCTTGGAAAGGCAGTTTAGAGAGGTATTGTCAAATTGTGATGAAAAGGTGTAGGAGATATGAGCTTAGATGGCAAGCCGGATGCCTCACACAGAACTCCCATGAATTTGAACAAAAGACAATACATACATCATACAATTTCAAGATTTATCAGTGAAAGACAACCCCTTTTCTCATACATCTTCAACAAACATTCATGATTTAATATTCAGCAATTTGATGAATTCATGGCCATTTTAAGAATTATAAATATAAACTGAAATGAAACATTCTTTACATGTAACATTTTGTTGTGACAATCTCTTAGATTAATAACCTTCTTAGTTACCGATTCAGATGTTATAAATTCATATTTCTAACACAGAGATAAATATGGTACTGTAAATTTAGTCTCAATATGTTCATAAGTCTCTCCTAGTAATACTAGTACAACATTATCCTTTCCCTTTCATTTACATCTGCAATAGACAATTTTCACATTATCGCAGTTTACTTGCATTAAATTTACACATACTAAGACCCGATATCGCAAGATTTGACGTAACTTTTAACTGTGACGTCGTAGCAGATTTATGACATCATAGTTAGAAATAACGTCAAATGTTGTAAAGTCGAGTCATCGCGTATCTAAAATGCAAGTCTAGCAGTAATTTGCAGAAGGTCTATTGTGTAAAGAATTGGAAGTAGATTTATAAAGAACTATAACATGTCTATTGTCGAAAATAGATATCTATTCAAGAGACAATTATGCGTTCTGTTGCAATATAAAAAGTCTGTAAAAAAAATTTTAATAAACAAGCAAATCAAACACACCATTCCATCTAGTATTTTGGTAAGTTTGGCTTTGATCTTTGTACAATTCTGCATGTAAGTTTTCCGGGAGAGATCCTAGGATGATAATTATGATTTTTAAATCAGCACAGTCAGTCATACATTTTTACTTTGGTCAATATTACTATGAATGTCCATCTACATGTAATTGTATCAAACAGGGAGGACACAATGCATATAACATAAATTTCATCATAACAGATTGAAAAATAAAAAAAAAAAACATATAAAAAATTCTTATGAATAGTCTTATATATTATTTGTGATACCTTCTTGTACAAAATGAAAGATTGCAAAGTTAATTGACCTTTCCGAACGCGGGAAAAATTTCAGAAATTCCATGACGTCACAATGCAATTTCGATGTTTGACCGAGGTTCAAAGCTTGTTTGTCCGAGGTAAAAGCATTGTGACATCACAAAATTTTGCATTTTTTTCCCGAAATCGGAAGGGTCAATTACCACATCAGAAACATAAACATTTATTAATATCTCAAAAATATTTGAATCATCAGAGTTTCAAACTTTAATAATACAAGATTAAGTTGGATTTCCATATCATGTCTATTAGAATACTGATATGTAGACATTATAGATCATGCCTTCCTACTAAAAACATTTCTTTATAAAATACAAACACTCAAATTTTTGGCCCCTTGGCCTTTATCAAGCGTAAAAAACGATGATCTAAATATACATATATATTTATAAAGGCCAAGGGGCCAAAAATTAGCGTATTTGAGCGTTTGTGTTTTTATTTGTGTCATCCCTTCCCTCTGAAAGAAATACTTAAATCTACGAAAACATTTCTGTTTTTTGAAATACCCGGTAGAATTGAAATTAATCAATAAAATTAAGTACTAAACTCAGCTGAAGGAACTTTCATTTTATGCACATAAATCTCTTTACAATGAAATAAATTTAAACTAGAATGTGTTGAAAAATCATAACATCCACTGAAAGTTGACCATTAGCATTGTATTAAAACAATAACAGTTTCTGTTTTAAGGACAAATTTGGCTCCCAAAATTTTGAATCTTCACATCGAAGAGAATTCTGTACTTCTGACGTACAAAGAAAGATAACTCCGATTTTCATTATAAAGTTCTTTGAAAAATATTTTAAAGTTTTTATATTATTTTACAGAAACGTATGTACAGAAAGGTTTCAAATTCTTCGCTTCAATCAATTAGTAGAATATCCAATATAGTGTATTCCAAATACGAAGGAAAATCATACAAAAATAAAAAAGTTATTGAGAATAATTTTGAATTTGCCATAGTTGGCAATGGAAAATGTCCACATGAGTCTATTTGGGAAGTACTCAGAACTTCAATGCTTCCTATGGTAATGTTATCAAGTGTCACTACACATCACTTTTACATACAATAAGATGAAACTGATTCAAATATAAAGGATATCTATCCTAAAATGGAATAAACAGTATATGTCCTTAAGTACTTGGCAGTAACAAAGCACTATATCACTTATAAAACCTCTACCTCCTTTTCTCACTAGCTTTTTATTTAATTACCAAAAAGATTTGAAGTCTTTTAATACATGTAATTCTAGCCAAATTGCCTTCACATAAATAGAGACATACTTTATTCTATACCTAATGTTCTAATATGCACCATGTACAACATGTATATCAATCCGCCATGTGACACTCTTAAACAAATCATTCTATCACAGAATTAAAACACACATTGTCAAATAAACTCTGAATGCATCAACAATAAAATATTTGTTCAAATTGAGGTTTGTTGTCCGAGAATTAAGTAGTTGTTTTGTTCTAAAGACCGCTAAATGCCAATAGGCATGAATTTGCTAAATGCCAGTAGGCATGAATTTGCTAAATGCCAGTAGGCATAAATTACTAATGCCAATAGGCATGAATTTTTAACAAAACTTTTGGTATAAAAATAGTAAAATGTATAACAAAACTAAAACTACAGTTTCCTATCTTTATATTCTAACAAAGTGACTATAGCTATAGAATAATCATAATTAGCATAGTAGATACATTTTACATTTGATTCATAATGGCTTATATAGTTATGCCATTTACCCTTAAATTTCAGTCATTTTGTTGTTATAAAAAGTAGACTGTTTCAGTCAAAATCTGACTTATAATATATTCAGAATGAAAGATTTTCTCAATTCAAACTGCTTTGCAATCCAGCCAAAAAGAGAAACTGTTTATGCTTATAATAATAAATGTATTATGCAGCACACATGATTGGAACATTAAAGAGTCCTTAAAGCTAAGTGCCCAGTTTCACAAAAATTCTTAAGAAAATTTTCAGGAATTTCAAATAACTTTCATCATCAAATAAAAGCTGAAAATGTTATTCAATTTAGATTAAAGTTGCTTCCTAATATCATTTCTACATACAGATACAAATTCAGAAACAAAACATCGCAAATTTTAGTTTAAAAGCGATCAAGAGTTACGAAAATTCCTAACATTTTTCGTACATATTTTTGTGAAACAGGTTGAATGAAGATTCCTATTTCGAAATGATTAGAAGAATTTCAGAGCATAAAAATATCACATTCACACACTGGGGATTAAAGAGAATGGGAAATTCTTTAATATAATTTAGTTCCAAAGTAAACCACCTAATTTTCAAAGTACTTTAAATATTTCTAAATGTCTATAAAGTATTCCACAGAGCCCTTAACCTTCATGTTCAAACAGAAAATCAATACATAATCATGATAATGTTATAATAAAGGTATAGGTATAAATGGATATGTAATTTGAATGATATTGATAACAAATGATTGATACTACAAAACTTTTAAAATATGCTAAACAGATTGAAATGACAATTTATAAAGAGAGACAAATTTTAAGTACAAGTCCATCATCCTTCAAAACAGAATAAATTATGGCGAACAAATTATGTAAAATGCAGTTGGCAAGATAAAATGTTGTTTGTGAAACGCAACAAGCTATAGTCGATTTCTTTACAATTTTAATAATGAGTAATGCACAGTTATTAACAAGTAATTTTTTAAGGTGCCAATTCATGAATTTTATGTAATTAACAATTTGGTTTATTAGTCAAAGTTTCATGAAACTGAATGGCCTTAGTTTACATGAAAATGCAGACTTTAAGGTTTTAACATACATGTATTTCTGGTTTTAATACCCTTATCATTTATATACTGTTTGAAAATAATGAAAATTTCAGAATTTCTGAAATTGAACTTATATATGCAGCATATCATTGAAAGAAATTTACTGTGTGGTGTAAGATCTCTCCTATCATATAGTGCAGACAGACTTGACAAAACAGTTTTAATTCCTATGATTCTAATAATGGATAACTTAAATACATTACATTTCTTCGTGGAGAAAGAGCTAGAGATTTTACATGTAAAGAAGGGACTGAGCATATCATAATTTACACATGGACGTCGTACTAGTCTTTGTATTCAATAAAACATGCACCTAACCCAGCAAATCAATATCGTCATCTTCATCTTGCAGAAGCTTGTTGTATTCCGCTTCATCTGAAAACGTTGGCATGAATCTGCGTCTGGTCGATTCTTGTGTCGTTCCGTAAGTGATGTCATCTAGCTCTAAATTATCATCATCGCGTAAATGCATGAAGCCATTTTGAGATGCCGTCCCACCTTTTGCGGTACGTGATGCCACCAACTGCATCACCGAGTACAAAACTAACATAAACACACTTAAGACTAAGAGGGCGTACATCAGAGACATAGGTTCAACATTTTGATAAAAATACCCTGTTACCACAGGAACGATCATCTGACCAAAGGCAGAGCCCATCACTAGTACGGCTGTGGATTTCCCCGTTAATCGGTAATATTGCTCCATCCATGATATAGACGTAGGAAATATTGACGACATACCGAATCCCACAGCTAATGTCCCTAACCACACGACAAATTGGAATTTTAATCCAAAACTTAACATAAGAGCTCCTATAAGGAGAAGTACTAAGTCTGTGATTAGCATCAGACCTGGTTTACAACAGTTTGCGATGAAAATAGAAAATCCCCGACCTACTGCTAACGATCCCCAGAATATGGCTGTCACTATAGCACCTTGGTTCTTGGACCAGTGGATATGAGTCACAACAAAGGTCATTAGCAAGCCTCCAAAGGTCGTTTCCATACCGACATACGATAAAAAGAACAAAAACATCAAAACGAGTATGATGATGCGGCAGCAAAGGATTTCTTGCGGATCTTGTTCATACTTATTTTGAACAAGGCTACTATAGTCTGAACGATGTCTGTCGTAGCAGTAAAGTACCATGAACAAGAACGAATTGAGCAGCAACAAAGCTCCAATGATCAGGTAGGCGAATTGTATGCGAGACATATTCTTCACTGCACTGATGATCCCAGAGATGGAATGACTTGGCTTTTTCACATTAGCAGTGGTAGATGATATAGGATTTTCACTAGTGATTTCCGTCTCGTTGTTGTTTGACAATTGTGTTGTAGTAGATGACACACTTTTAGTTGATGACCCAGAGGAATCCGGTTTCTTTGTTGGTGCTCTAGTTTCTGGCTTGCTTGTTGTTGTTGTTGTTGGAGCACTAGTTGTTGTTGGTGCTTTTGTTGTAGTTTGAACTGTTGTTGTTGTTGTAGGCGTTGTGGGTTTTTTAGTTGTTGTTGGAGTGGTTGGTGTAGATGTTGTTGTTGTTGTTGTACTTGGCTCTGTTGTCGTTGTTAACAATGTTGTTGATAATATGGTTGTAGTGGGTTGTTCTTGTGATGTTTCTATATCTGACGCCCCCGTTGTTGTCGTCTTCGATGAGGTCTGACCAGTCGTTGACTGAGTTGTCTTAGATATACCATTACTCGATGTACTACTCATAAATGTTGTTGTACTAG
This sequence comes from Pinctada fucata, assembly GCA_028142955.1. Classification (NCBI taxonomy): domain Eukaryota; kingdom Metazoa; phylum Mollusca; class Bivalvia; order Pterioida; family Pteriidae; genus Pinctada; species Pinctada fucata. The sequence continues at coordinate 41,935,835 of AP027102.1, read as the reverse complement.
AATTATTTGACTCATCTGAACTCACATTTGCTACTTGCTCTGTTGAGTTTGAGTCTAAGTGAGTATCATTCACACTCAGAGAATCGGTGGGTGGAGTAACAGCCTCGCTACTTGTGGTAGTTTTTACTTGATCGGCATCACTACTTTTCGGAGGGGGAGGTTGATCGTTTTTCTTGTCAATCTTACTTTTCTCTTGGTCCAGGTGGGGTTTTATTTGTTTCCCATCGTTGGTTTTTCCGTCAAAGTCCGAAGTATCACTATGTGTGGGCTTTTTCACTTTCTTTGTCATAGACGGCCCAACAGTTGTAATACCTAATGCTGTAGTACTTTCTATCGTCACTTCTGTGCCATTTATATACATTACATTATATTTGTCAGTATCATTAATGAATGCTCCTACTGGAGGGATAGTATCTGTAATTCCATCTAAATCTCGTACATGGCGTGAAAAAAGACTTGAATTGGAATGCAACGCATCGAGTGGGCTGTTGAAATTTGGTGGTATAGACGTAGATCTTGATAGAATAGGCATGTCAGAGAGAAAGGGTTGTGACATAAGTGGCGCTACGAAGGCTCCTATTCCAAACGCAAAATGCATGGCCTGCATGTAGGGGGGACTTTTCTTTCCCCATATGCGTACACAAAACACATTTCCTCCTGTCAAGAAAATGAGGAAAAAATTATTAGTAAAACTTTTTAACATGGATCCTGAAAAAGCATAAATTTCAAGGTTTAACGACATAATTTTAAATTATCTTTATCAAACAAAATTGATAATTTGCCATGTTTGATCATTTTACATATTTGAATATGAAATGGTACTTGAGATTAATCTTGCATTGGTAAATGTATCAGCAATTTGAAAATATTTTATAGTACTCTAGCATTTCTAGGCCAAAATTATCTATACACCTCAATCTATAAAACCCTAATATTGATCTACACCTATAGCAAATTTGCTAAATTACATGTCACCAAGACATGCATCCCCCATTCATGTACCAGTAGTCAAATTATATGAAAATATATATCAAAGGGAAGCTCAGCCTAAGTATCAACTGCCTATGGGCAATCGATTATCCTTATGCATGTCACATGGATATAATTTTTTTTTAAAAGGAAGGTCTTGAAGAATCATGTAACAAACATAGGGTAATCAAAGATTACATGGCTCGCCTATACAGGTTTTTGTCAGAAACCAGGTTAAAGTTTTTGAAAAGTAGGTCAAAGTCAAAGGTCAAGGTCACTAGGTCAAAGGCCATGGTCTCAAATGAAAGGTCTCATCACAAGGTATCTACATGCGAAATATCAAAGCCCTACCCCTTATTGTTCAAGAGATATAGCCCAGGTTAAAGTTTTGTCTACGGACGAAGACGACGACGACAACGACAAGGGTATGGCATTAGCTCTCCAGACTTTTTCGTCCCGGCGAGCTAAAAAATGCAAGCATGAATATAAAAGTCTAATCCCCAAAAGTTTTAAAGTTTTGTTTAAGATTAGTTTTAATGAACTCTTCTTCCTCTTGCAATGTTTTTTTTTTTAATTAAATTTTTTTTTTTGGTAAGTAGGAAGATTCCAAGAAAAATTATCTAATTTGAATCTCAACCTCAAGGAAATGTTGACAATTAATAAATGAACAGAGTAACCAACGAGGGTGTCAGAAAGACAATTAATATAGCTCATTAGTTGGTCTTTGTGTGTATATAGCAACACATAGAAAAGATCAAATTCCATGGTCAAGGTCACCGAGTCAAAAGTCATGGTACCAAATGAAAGTTTTTGTCATGAGGAATCTACATATAATATGAAAACCCTTATACATGTGGACGAGGTTAACGTTTTTAACAAAGTTAGTCAAAGTCTTTAGGTCTCAGAAGTAATGGTACCAAATGAAAGCTCTAGTCATTAGGAATCTACATGGGAAATATCAAAGCCCTGCCACTTTATGTAGTAGTTCATGAGGTGCGGACATGTATGTTGTACATGACATTGTACATTTAGAATTTCATCAGTCTTCTGAATGGATTATCAAAATTACTTTAGATGGAAGATAGATGGCTGTGAAAACTTTTTCATAGGAATATTGTCCATGAAAATCCACCATGTAATTGGAATATTAAACACAACATTTTTCCCTGAAGTTTGTATTCTCTATTAGGTGATAGGTTTATAAGGTTATTAGGGTGTGAAATTTTCACTCTGTTTAGTCATCACTCAAGATCTTAGTTCAACTATATGAAGTCACTGAAACAATACATGTATATCCAATTTTCCAATAGAAAAAAACCATCTGACCGCCAGGACTTACTGTGAATTTCAAACAGTGCCGCTGGTAGAATACTACTTTCACCTTGCAGCGTGATCAAAATTGTACAAGATTGTGATGCTTGGCGTTTCCATGTTATCAGAGTAACCATGCACGACATTTACATGGGTATATTGAGTCTTTGTGGAATATAGAGTTTTTCCCCCTTACAGACGGTATCTGGCGTAAAACCATTGTGACGTCATGAAAATGGTACGGTAACGTCGATTTTATATTACTTTCATTTCCCAGGCTTTTAACGTCAATTTTATATTACTGTCATTTCCCAGGCTTTTAGGACTGTTTCCATAGAATTAGATGATGTCATAATTAGTCTATGTCAGCTACCGTCTCAAATGGGAAGTAACTCTGGTTTTTGAAAATAGCGAATAAGCATTTCAACACAGTCAAAATAGGTCATTTTAATTAATCAACATTGTCCTTCTAGAATTAAGTCAACAAAAGGCTAGCTGCTAGACACATTTTGATTATCTTTAATAAAATTTGAACACTTTATGAACAATAAAAATTTTTTTTTTCTTAAATGAGAATTTATAAAGGTATTTCATGGTTCCTACAATATTTTCAAACAGATACATGTACATGTATCGATCCATGATTTAGTTATTCAATCAAGGCAAACATTAACACACTTATACTGCACACATGTATAGCCTTTCATTTTGGGTAGGTGAAAAAGTTAGCAATATATAAGCGCAATCCACTCTCAAAATCACTTTCTTATAACATACCCTGAAAATAGTACCCTAATTTCAATCTGTTTGTGGGTCTAAGCTCTAATAACAGACAGAATCAAAAGAAATCTTAAAAAGAGGAATCAAAATACAAATTCGGAAAGTATTAGTAATACAAAGACAGTTTCAAATGAATACAAAAATGTAACTCAATTCACCACTAATTATATAGAACAAAACATATAAAATCCTACAGTACTGTCCAAAGATAGAGTAACATTTAACCTATAGATAACATAAATACTCATACTTAGATATTTTATAATATCAACATACCCTCCATTATAAAGACCAGAACTGAATGTAATTTATACCTACATGTACATTTGTACTTCAATCATTTTAATCAAGATATCTATAATATGAATATGACAGCCTTAGGTAATCTCAAATTCAAGCTGTAGATTAACATGCTTAAACAATATTGCACAAGATTCCGAAAAAAAATGTACCAAAAATAAAAGCTCTATAGTTTGAAAACTCTTTTTCAATTTTATAATCGTAACAAAGTAATAGAAACAAGGAAATTATATAAAGGAAATATTTTTTTCAAAGTTTGTACCTTGATGCACTAGCATCCACAAAAGCAAGGAAGAAGATTTTAGGATTTGAAAGAAAACCAATCACCCAAAATAAGAAAGTTATAAAAATGTAAATTCAGCACCTAGAAAAGTTTCAAAAAATCTGGAACAAGAGGCCCAAGGGGGCCACAATGCTCACCTGAGTTGCAAACAATATAGTGATAGTGACAGTGGACAATTTGATGAAGGCCCTACAGTACTTGCTTCCTTTAAGGTTTTGTGAAATAATGAGCATCAGTTTTGGAGATGTCGGAAATGTGTCAGCCAATCAGATACCTTGGTGAATGATATTTGTAAGCAAATCAGACAGAAAAAGACAAACATTGTAGAGGATCATGAGTACTTCCTTCCTGTAAGGTTTCCTGAAATTCTGTGCAGCATTTGCAGAGGAGAATTCGAAAATGTGTCAGCCAATCAGACCCCTTGGCAGCCATATTTGTTGACCAATCAGCACCAGAAATACAAACTTGGTAGAGGACCTTGAGTACTTGCTTCCTGTAAGGTTTCGTGAATTCTGTGCAGCGGCTGCAGAGGAGAAGTTGAAAATGCATCAGCCAATCAGAGCACTTGGCGACAATATTTGTTAACCAATTGGCACGAAAAATACAAATTTGGTAGAAGAACTTGAGTACTTGCTTCCTGTAAGGTTGCCTGAATTTCTGTGCAGTGGCTGCAGAGGAGAAGTGGAATAAAGTGTCAAAAGTTTAAGGCAGACAAACGGACATCAGGTGGCTAGCTATGACAATATCTCACTTGAGGTGAGCTAAAAACTGTTTATGCAGCAAGCTCCTACTTAGTAAATGGAATTCAAATATTAATTGTATCACAAGTGCCGGCAAACATACATTTTTGTACAAGTATTTACATTATGACGACCCAATATGCCTACCAAAGAGTTGTACCAGGCTTTTCCAAGGATATGCAAGAATCTGATTGTTTTGAAACAACATGCAGTGGACATCATGCAGTACCATGAGAGTATATATGTTTACAAATGCTAATGATCACAAATGATTAATAATATTATCCTCAAGACAATTATAGGGAAGGAATAAAATAATTTTAACCTGGGGATTTCAATATCACACCTGTAATTAGAGAATATAATCCAATGATAAAATTGATCGTAATTTACTGTACAAATGAAAGTCCCTTTCACCGCTATTGATTGATAATGATGGTGAAATGCAATACGTGTAGAAAAAGAAATGCATACATGTAAAGAAAAACTTGAAACAAATGAAGGATGACAACTCACCTGTATCGAGGACGCCCATGGAGGTACCCTGAAGGACAAACATTACACACAGAACCGTTAACGTCAGGGACCACGGGATTATGGCAGTGGCGAGAGCTGCTATAAATAGAGTCATCGTCAACATCAACTGCTTGTCAAAATAGTCGAATAAAAATCCACCGACGAGGGATCCAAGAAGGTAGCCGATCGAACGTGCCGTAAATATCAGTGCCGTATGTGTGGTATCAGACTCGATCCTTTGTTGTAGGTCGATGAAAGTTGGTCCAGGAATAGCAATGCATAAACCCTGTGAAGAAGAGAGCAATATATTTTAGAGAATACCTGCGATTTAAAATTATGTATATGGATTCAAATATGATTTAATCAGAATACCCTGCATAAAGTGTAAAATACACACTTGAAACCTATATGCATTTCCATCGCATTCTACATGTATAAAGTAGCAGAAGATATATGGACATAAAAAAGACCTGCTTGTGAAACACAGATGCCCTGAGTGGCATTAAAGAGATGAAACTAAATTTTACCAAAAGCAGGTCAAACTTTAAAGCATTTTTCTTTCCTAAATAAAGCGCGTGTTTGTGAAACATGAATGGCATCTTTGTTAGTATAAACACCATTTTCTGTTAAGTACCATATGTGAAAGGTAAAGGTCAGGGTCACTGGGTTAAAAAATGTTGGTATCAATGGAAAAATCTTGTGACAAGGAATACACATGTGAAATATCAAAGCCCTATCACTTACCATTCAAAAGTTATGCCAAATTTTAAAGTTTTTGTAAAGTAGGTCAAAGTCAAGATAAAAAAATTTTGGTATCAATGGAAAGGTCTTGTCACAAGAAATACACATGTGAAATATGAAAGCTCTATCACTGACCATTCAAAAGTTATGCCCAATGTTAAGGTTTTTGAAAAGTAGGTCAAAGGTCAAGGTCAAGGTCATGAGGTCAAAACTTTTTGTATCAATGGAAAGGTCTTGTCACAAAGAATATACATGTGAAATATGAAAGCCCTATCACTTACCATTCAAAAGTTATGCCCAATAATAAAGTTTTTGAAAAATAGGTCAAAGGTCAAGGTCAAAAGGTCAAAAATTTTGTTATCAATGGAAAGGTCTGTAACAAGAAATACATATGTGAAATATGAAAGCCCCATCACTTACCATTCAAAAGTTTTGTCCAATGTTAAAGTTTTTGAAAAGTAGGTCAATGGTCAAGGTCAAGAGCTAAAAAAATTTGGTATCAATGGAAGCATGGGCAAGGTCTTGTCACAAGGAATATACGTGAAATATGAAAGCCCTATCACTTACCATTCAAAAGTTATGCCCAACGTTAAAGTTTTTGAAAAGTAGATCAAAGGTCAATGTCAAAGTCACGAGGTCAAAAATTTTGTATCAATGGAAAGGTCTTGTCACAAGGAATACACATGTGAAATATGAAAGCCCTATCGCTTACTATTCAAAAGTTATGCCCAATGTTAAAGTTTTTCCGACAAACAGATACAAAAACAGACAGACAGGCCAAAAAACTATATGCCCCGAATCCTTGATTCCAGGGGGCATAAAAATTTCGTGATATTCGGCCAAATGAAGACACCCCTCTCTGGAATTCATATTTTACCCCTCCTATCAGAAAAATTTCCCCTCATATAAAATATTTTTTTCTTTAGTTGAAAATCGTTTTAGAATAGTTGGTAAAATTCAACAAAATCATAAAACAAATAGTAGAATATGGTTCCTTTAATGTACATATTTGTTTTTAAAGCCATTCCAATCATATTGATGCTGTATACCGGTAATACAGTTTTTTTTCAAGAATTCTGATGTATTAAAAAATTCCCCTTTTGAGCATATTTTCCCCCGAGTATCGACCCTGAAACCCTTCCCCCAAAAGTACGAAAAAACAGTCACAGGTAGAAAGACTTAGCACCAAAAATTTGGTCTTGTCATATGGAATTTTACAAGCAAATTATAAATTTAAAGCCCTATCACTGACCATTCCAAGTTATGCCATATATTAATTAAACATTTTTCAAGAAAGGGTCAGAGTCCACTGTCTTGGTAAACCTAGGACACCACTGTGATAGATTGCTGGTTTTCCTTACCAGTGTAAAGAAAGCCAGTGACAGACACACTGTCTTGCTAAACCTATGACACCACTGTGATAGACTGCTGGTTTTCCTTACCAGTGTAAAGAAAGCCAGTGACGGACACACTGTCTTGGTAAACCTATGACACCACTGTGATAGACTGCTGGTTCTCCTTACCAGTGTAAAGAAAGCCAGAGACAGACAAACTGTCTTGGTAAACCTATGACACCACTGTGATAGACTACTGGTTTTCCTTACCAGTGTAAAGAAAGCCAGTGACAGACACACTGTCTTGCTAAACCTATGACACCACTGTGATAGACTGCTGGTTTTCCTTACCAGTGTTATGAAAGCCAGTGACAGACACACTGTCTTGGTAAACCTATGACACCACTGTGATAAATTGCTGGTTTTCCTTACCAGTGTAAAGAAATCCAGAGACAGACACACTGTCTTGGTAAACCTATGACACCCTTGTGATAGACTGCTGGATTTCCTTACCAGTGTAAAGAAAGCCAGTGACAGTCACACTGTCTTAGTAAACCTATGACACCACTGTGATAGATTGCTGGTTTTCCTTACCAGTGTAAAGAAAGCCAGTGACAGACACACTGTCTTTGTAAACCTATGACATCACTGTGACAGACTGCTGGTTTTCCTTACCAGTGTAAAGAAAGCCAGTGACAGACACACTGTCTTGGTAAACCTATGACATCACTGTGATAGACTGCTCTTTTTCCTTACCAGTGTAAAGAAAGCCAGTGACAGACACACTGTCTTGGTAAACCTATGACACCACTGTAATAGATTGCTGGTTTTCCTTACCAGTGTAAAGAAAGCCAGTGACAGACACACTGTCTTGGTAAACCTATGACACCACTGCGATAGACTGCTGGTTTTCCTAACCAGTGTAAAGAAATCCAGAGACAGACACACTGTCTTGGTAAACCTATGACACCACTGTGATAGATTGCTGGTTTTCCTTACCAGTGTAAAGAAAGCCAGTGACAGACACACTGTCTTGGTAAACCTATGACACCACTGTGATAGATTGCTGGTTTTCCTTACCAGTGTAAAGAAAGCCAGTGACAGACACACTGTCTTGGTAAACCTATGACACCACTGTGATAGACTGCTGGTTTTTCTTACCAGTGTTATATTAATTAAACATTTTTCAAGAAAGGGTCAGAGTCCACTGTCTTGGTAAACCTATGACACCACTGTGATAGACTGCTGGTTTTCCTTACCAGTGTAAAGAAAGCCAGTGACAGACATACTGTCTTGGTAAACCTATGACACCACTGTGATATATTGCTGGTTTTCTTCCTCCGGTCAAGGAGTCCCTCCTGGTCCGACAGAACCTCATCCTCCTCAAATTCTCTCATCATTTTGATGTGAAGCTGTCACAGAGTTGAATATGACACAGGGAAGGACTGCTGCTTTTCATTCATCAAGTTTTCAGGTCTGCCAGTACATGCTTCCTCAACATATCACATGTTTCTTCGTTTTCCTACAAAATATGAGATACAAGTAATTAAATTTTCCCTTTTTCCTCCTAATTACTGTAGCCAAAATTTCTGCTGCATTACAGACAACAAGAATTTAGCAGTGTCACACAAAAACTTATGACGGTACTGATATAAAAAGGAAATATATCATGCCATGTTTTGCAATATTTTTAACAGAAATAATCACAAAAAAAACTACTAAATATGGTACATGTATGGCCAGTTTGCAAATGTAAGCTAAATTCTTTTTAGACTTAAAAACTTTATTTTTTAAAATTCATCAATTGATTTGACTGCTTGTGACTGAAAGCAGTCTTTTTATATCTTTTCAATCATATCAGAATAGATTTAAGGGTTTGAGAAAGTTTTATTATTTATTAATTAAAACTTGCATTTTTCACTAAAAATGGAGGTTGTGGGCGCAAAGGTTGCTACCGTCTAGGAAATTCTCATGAATGAAAGTCATCATGAATCCATGAAATCAATCTTATCCCATCAGCACGTTTTGCGGAAATTAATACTTACAAAGAAAATGGATTTTACCAAGTAAAACAAGTGAAATTAATAGCTATAAAAAGCTATTTCTGCACAAATCCCCAACCTGTTGCACCCAATGTTACTGTAAATTGATTTATATTCGTCGGTACCAATTTTCGTCAATTTGTTCAAAATGACCATTTCGTCAGTAAGTATATTCGCCATCCAAGGGTCCCTAAAATATAAATTCGTCTGTTCAAATGCCAACTTAACATTCAGGTAAAGGCTGTACGTGTTTGTCAGTCAGGGGCATCACTGATTTCAGTCCTCTTTGGAAATGACTGATACTTATAATTTATTTTTTGATTTCCTCTGTAATTTAACACGATCAAAGATATTCATTTTGCAAAGTGATAGAAATCAGTCACATAAAAATGATTGAATCCCGTCATTTTCTAAAGTTTGTCCATTTGATTGCCTTTACTACACTATTTTGGGAAATCTAATTCCATGGATTTGTGTTACTTTCTATTCTGCACCCAATGAACTCATAAAATGAAAATGCGTAGGAATGAATTTCTAGAAATAAGAATGCGCGCAAAAAGTATGGAATTCAGTCATTTGGAGGTAAAGCAGCAAGTAAAGTCAAAATCAAAATTACTGATGTTAGTAATTTCTGAAAGAGTACTGAAATCAGTTATGCCCCTGACTGTTTGTTTTCATTGTTTGTTTAACAATTATTGGTAAACAAACAATTAGAGACACATATACCACCTAGCTTGTTGTGAAAAGATATCATTTGGTAATTAGAAGTACATTATATGCGACTTTGTGTGAGTATTCAGATTTCAATGATTTATCATTTGCCTGTCATATTAACTCTTAAGATTCAATTGTTCCTTTATACACTATATTTTATATTCGTTGATACGTAATTTTGTCAAGGGAGGCATTGACGAAAATGACGAAAATTGGTACCTGACGAATAAAAATCAATTTACAGTAACAGGTTGGCTTCATGATGGAATCTCCAATGTTCTATCTTGTCCAGTTACAGGGATATCTCTAGGCCGCGATTTTACGATATTCTTGCATTTTTTACTCAAATATCGCATTTTTACTGCGTTGTCGCGATAAAAGATCGCATACCTCCTTTGAATAAATCGCACTAAAGTTGATATAATGCAACAGAACAGGAGATTCGTCTTTTATCTTCAAATTTTCGGATGATTATTAGAATTCCGCGTGCGGCATCACGTATGTATTTATGAACTCGGCGGGTATACTAACCAATAACTGAGTATATATCTTCAAGGACTTATAAACAGTTTACAAGTCTTTGGAATCGTCAACATGAACAATAGCTATACAATTCTTCAAAATATTTTAATACAATGCATAAATAAAGTCTTGACATAAACATTCTACAGTACACCCTACACTTGCAGATTAGATGTTACCGTAAAATTACTTGAAATACTTTTAATATGTACATATGTATCATTGGAACCTATGATTTCTTAAAATTTTGACATTCACACTCACTGTAATTTCTTTTAGATGAATAGATACTTCATATTTAAGAGCGAGTGTAATTGAGGCAAGGTGGGTATATATATATATACATGTATATTTGAAGTAAATTGTGAAGAAACGTCTCGTTGGTGACTAACATGACTAATAGCGTGCAGCGGTGTCTGAGATACAAAAAAAAATTAAATTTTATTTGACCTCATCATGCTCATTTTTCATTTAAAATGTAATTCAAACAAGGGAAAAAGAAAAAGTCCAGGGCGATTCTCACATTCAAATAATGTGTTGCCAGATGTTCAGGGAAATAAAGAGAAACCGAAGTTTGATTTTTTTCACTATTTTTTCAAACAAATACATTTTAAATCTCATTGAAATCAAGAAAATCTCATTGCTTTTTAGCAAATGAGATTTTTATCCCGTTACTCTGTAGGGCTAGGGTGATCCCTGCAGTTAGCTAGGTCACAAATACGTGACTGATTAATGTCGGAAACTTGATGTTGTTGACAAGAAATCCAACGTTTTTATTAATATTTTCATCAAAATAAAAAATTGTAGCATTTTAGATCCAACTGTGTTTTAAAAATACTTTAATCTTTATTGACTAATGAATGTATTTAAGTCATTTTTCAGATATTCTATAACTGAAAATACCTCCTTTCCTCTGACATCGGATTCAATGGGTTGCACCATTCAAATAGTGATTTCACCATCATAAATGTGAGGAAAACCTGACAGTGTGTTTACGTGATTGCAAGCTTTGAGAGACTTTAATTTATTCCCTATATCACAAATTGATATCAATTAACAATCAAAACAATCAATTCTTCTCACAGTCGGATTGTTGAACGGATGTATGGAGCGCCGTTGGTGCTAAGACAACAGATGGGATGCAAATAAAAAATTTTTACTTTGATGATGAAAATCATTTGTTTTTGTGCAGTAATTTTCTTTCTTGAATTAAATGCTTCAATAATGCCTAGAAAAGATTGAATAACACTGCTTACTTACATGATTGTTTATTTGTGCCAGAATGATTTTGGGCAACAGTTACCTCAGCTTAAACACCATGAACACAAGAGGAGTTACATACATGTATACAATAGATATCCCAGGTTTAGAATAGTAAAAAATCAACCTTTGCTTCATATTTTACCTGACAAGTAAAGATATTGACTGTTAAAAGAAATTCCCAACTGAATTTTATTGTCCTATTGGTTATTGATATATTCCAAGAAGATTGTTTTCCAATGTGAATACATTTTCTCTAATCATGCCTATTGTTCGTTAAAATAACAATAACAATTTCTAATCAAGACAAAATTATCACAGAACGGAAAATCAATTCTCGTCAGGAACTAAATTCCCATCAGCGGGAAATCTATTCCCGTCTGTGAGAAATCTATTCCCGCCAGCAGGAAATCTATTCCCATCAGCAGGAAATCTATTCCTGTCAGCAGGAAATCAATATTCGTCATTGGGAAATCTATTCCGTCAGCAGGAAATCAATTCCCATCAGGAAATCTATTCCTGTTAGTAAATCTATGCCAATCAGGAAATCTATTCCTGTTAGTAAATCTATTCCAATCAGAAAATCTATTCCAATCAGGAAATCTATTCCTCTCAGCAGGAAATCTATTCCCGTCAGGAAATCTATTTCCATCAGGAAATCTATTCCTGTTAGTAAATCAATTCCCATCAGGAAATATTTTCCCATCAGCAGGAAATATATTCCCGTCAGCGGAAAATATATTCCCTTCAGCGGAAAATATATTCCCGTCAGCGGGAAATCTATTCCCATCAGAAAATTTCATGAATTCACATCAGAAAATTAATTATTCCCATCAATTCGTATCAGTTAAAATAATTACTCAGAAATCTATTCCCGTCAGCAGGAAATCTATTCCCATCAGGAAATATATTCCTGTTAGAAAATCTATTCCCATCAGAAAATTAATTTCCGTTACAAAATTAAAATCCTGTCTGAGAATCAATTGAATCCCTTACTGAAATTAATTCCTGTCAGAAAATTATTTCAATTCACGTGTGAATTAAAATCAATCAAATTCCTGCCGGAAAATCAACGTCCTTGTGAATTTATTGAATTCCTTTCAGAAGTTATGTGAATTTTCAGAATATTAATTCCCGTCAGAATCTACATGTAATCTTTTCCTGTCAGAAATTTCCCACATCCTTACCTCCCCATTCCCACTCCTCCCTCCCTCCTTTCTCCACCTCCCTTTCACCCTTCCCTCTCCCTCCCTCCTTCCCCCTTCCTCCCTCTCCCTTTCACCCTTTCCACCAACTCTATAATAGACATTTGACAGAGCATTGCAATGCACAAAAAACCAGAAGTCTCTGACGAGACTGTAGCTCTCCTGGTTGTTTTTTCTTTAAAACATCAATTTCCTTTCTTTTTTTTTTTAACGAAAGACCATAGGGAGCAGGTGCTCTAACAAATTATAAGAAGCACGACAAAACAACACATCCGTTAGACTGCAACTAGAATTTCACTCATATAATTTATAATATCTGAGATATAGTATTTCAAAAAAGAATGCTACACCCATTTTCCAAGATCCTAGGGGCAAGGGGCTTCCAGCTCAAACAAAATATCAACAACACAACTTGACCACAGACCCATCATATTGCAAAACGAATCAAGTCTCCATCATTTATAGTGTTAAAGGAGTTGCGAGAGCACGATTACATAGAGTTATATAGGAGAAAATGACCACACCCATTTTCCAAGACCCTGGGGGTCAGGGGCTCAAACAAAATATCAGGTGCACAACTAGACCACAGACCCATCATATTGCAATAAGAATTAAGTCTCCATCATTTATAGTGTCAGAGGTGTTGCGAGCACAAGATTACATGAAGTTAAAATGACCATACAAATTTTATAAGTCTCTGGGGGTCAGGGGCTCAAACAAAATATCAGGTGCACAACTAGACCACAGACCCATCATATTGCAAAAAGAATTAAGTCTCCATCATTCATAGTGTCAGAGGAGTTGCGAGCACAACATTACATAGAGTTATAAAGGAGAAAATGACCACACCCATTTCTAAGACCCTGGGGGTCAGGGGCTCAAACAAAATATCAAGTGCACAACTAGACCATAGACCCATCATATTGCAAAAAGAATTAAGTCTCCATCATTCATAGTGTCAGAGGAGTTGCAAGCACAAGATTACATAGAGTTATATTGGAGAAAATGACCACACCCATTTTCTAAGACCCTGGGGGTCAGGGGCTCAACCAAAATATCAGGTGCACAACTAGACCACAGACCCATCATATTGCAAAAAGAATTAAGTCTCCATCATTCATAGTGTCAGAGGAGTTGCGAGCACAAGATTACATAGAGTTATATAGGAGAAAATGACCACACCTATTTCTAAGACCCTGGGGTCAGGAGCTCAAACAAAATATCAGGTGCACAACTAGACCACAGACCCATCATATTGCAAAACGAATTAAGTCTACATCATTTATAGTGTCAGAGGAGTTGCGAGCACAAGATTACATAGAGTTATATAGGAGAAAATGACCACACCCATTTTCTAAGACCCTGGGGGTCAGGGGATCAAACAAAATATCAGGTGCACAACTAGACCACAGACCCATCATATTGCAAAAAGAATTAAGTCTCCATCATTCATAGTCTCAGAGGAATTGCGAACACAAGATTACATAAATTTTCATAACCACGCCCATTTTCTAAGACCCTGGGGGTCAGGGGCTGAAAGCAAATGTCAGGTGCACAACTAGACCACATACCAAGTAGGATGCAAAAAGAATTAACTTTCTATCACCTACGGTTTGAGAGGAGTTGCGAGCACAAGAATTGTTTATGGGCGGATGGACACCGGACGACGGGGTATCGCATAAGCTCGACTGGTCTGAGACCAGTAGAGCTAAAAAATCAACAGGAATGGGACGTGAGCTCCGATGGCGTGTTTCGTCCCGGGATGTTTCGCTCCTAATGAGCATTCGCCTAGAGACGTTTCGTTCCAAATTTATCTTCCATAGACATGATAGAATTACTAAATGTATTGAAATTTGAATTATCAGACAGAAATTTTCATTTACGTATCTTCAAATTTCACAGGAACAATCTATTACATTTATGATACTTTAATCTTAATCTTTAAAAATGTCGGCAATTTTCTCTATGATTGAATTGCTAAATAAACAATCTATCTACATTTTTAACTCATGTTGCGAATAACTTAATTACGTATATATTAATTACACGTATTTATCTTTAATTTAATGTTTATCTTAATGTTTATATAAATAATCATTTAAGGTAGTTAGACAAACATCATGAACACGGTAGGAATGCTTTCAGGTAATAAATAAATTGCCGCAACAAACATTCCAATAAGCATGATAAGCATATCATTAATTGAATTTATTATCAGCTTTGAATTAGATCTGACATGTCTTCATTTTAGTAACATAATTAGTAGAAATGCGTTTATATCTACGTATACTGAATTGTTTTTCTTCAAATGATATTTTTTCAATAAAATTCATCGATCAGATATATCATATCAGATATATAATTATGTACAAAGAGTAAAACGATCTTATTCTCAATAAAGAAATCGGAGCGAAACGTCTCGGAGCGAAACATCTTGGGGTGAAAGGCCTTTTGGGATGAAACGTCCAAGATTAGGAGGACAAATGCCTATCTTCTACTTCTATATAATTAATCTAGCAATGCCAGGTGATTTTTCAAAGTTCAGAAATATGTAATAAAACATAAATCATTAGATAGAGCTCATTGCAAGCTTTCTGGAACAGTTTTCCTTTTTAAGATATCTTCATTAGAAAAAAAGTTATGAAATTTTGAAGTTGGAAAATTTGGGGTGAATTTCGGAAAAAGTTCTTCCTATTATTGCCTTATAGAGCAATGCCAGCTCGCGGAACCGAAAAACGAAGAAATTTTGATACTTTTTGTCATAAATAATTCAATTTTCAAGATATCAATACCAAACTTGGTACATCAATGTAAAATGGTGTGCTGAATTCATTTCTAATGTTAGATTTTGTCTTAGATGTATGGTTATAGCATGAAATGAAGATTTATGTCCCATTTGTGGTACTTTTTTGTCCTTTCTCGATGGTACGTGTTGTATTTTCACAAACATGAAGAATTCTTTCAACATTTTATGTGTATTTCATTTTATTCAATTTTGTATGAATATATAATTCAATTTCATGTGAATAAATAAGACATTGTTACAACACATGTATTAATTAATATAGTTATTAGTCAATAATATACAAATTATCTTCAAGATATCACATCAATATGATCAATGTCAACATTAATATCATAATCCATAATGCTATGCACTGCTTTGAGAAATGCACAAGATAGTATTTAAACTTTGATATACATATAGATATATATTTTACAATGATATAATCTTTTAAAGCATCTAAGCATATACTATGATATAGATTCACTCCTTCAAACTTCGCATTCAGTCTTTGTACACATATTAACAATTCTTCATCATCATTGAAAAACAGCTTTAGTTCATTTATAATCCATTTGTGAATTGTTCATCTGGCAAAAATTGCAAGTTCTTACAGTCCTTCAGTCTATCTTTGGTCAAACATACTGCTTCACAATAAGGTCCTGGATATATTATATAGCCATGGTGAAATCTGTACAACATATGATCAGTATGCAAACTGCATGGGAAATCAACCTGTAAATTAGAAGAAAACATTAATTTTTTTTCAATTTACTGTTATCATGGTTATGGAAAGAAAGAAAGAAAGAAAGACAGACAGACAAAGAAAGAAAGAAAGACAAAGAAAGAAAGACAAAGAAAGAAAGAAAGACAAAGAAAGAAAGACAACAGAATGAAAGAAAGACAAAGAAAGAAAGACAACAGAATGAAAGAAAGAATGAAAGAAAGAAAGAAAGAAAGACAGAAAAAGGAAGAAAGACAGAAAGAAAGACAGAAAGAAAAATGAAAAAGAAATCAAAATAAGATGAAAGAAAGAGCAAAGAATGATAGAAAAGGGAAAAACAAAAAAAGAAAGAACGAACGAAAGGATGGAAAGAATGAAGGAAGACAGAAAAAAGAAAGATAGAGGAAAAAGAAAGAGCGAAAGAAGGAAAAAATAAGAAAGAAACTTTGTAAGATAGAAAGTAGAAGAAAGACCAAAAACAGTAAAAGAGACAAAAGAAAGAAAGCAAAGGATAGCGAGAAAGAAAGAAGAAAAAAGAGAAACGCAGAAAAATAAGAGTGTAATATTATTGAGAAAAAAATCATAGGAAAGAAACTTGCAGAGAAATAGAAAAAAAAACTTAAAGAAAGATAGCCGTGAACAGACAAATACTTAGATCGATAAATAATTCCTGTGCATTTAACAACGTAATCATCTTATAAAATTGTCCTATCGAAATGCCTATCAGACGAAAAGAAATAGGCCAGATCGCTTAAAGGACGGGGGGGGGGGGGGGGGGGGGGGGGGCAGAGAGATTAAAAAAAACTTCCGAGAAAAATAGTCGTAAACAGACAGATACTTAGATCGGTCAATTATTCCTATGCATTAAACAATGTAGTAATCTTATTCTTTATTCCTTAAAATAAAAAATAAATGAAATTGTCCTATCGAATTGCCTATCAGGCGAAAGGAAATTGGCCAGACCGCGGAGGGGGGGGGGGGGTATAAAATAAGCGTGAAATCAATGAAGAAAATCTATCGGCCTTCTATTTATTTCTTCATTACGTTTATTAATATATTAAACATGTGTCGTACAACATAATTGTTGATGTAGACACAATAAAATGCAGCAATTTTGTTAATCTTTGTTGAAATTCAAAGAAAATCCAACATGGCGTCTGAACCCACGCTATCGTTTCCTGTCTATCAAAATATTCAAAATTCCCTTATCAAATTGAGTTTTGAAATATTTCAGTTATTAATTCTTTTGTTAATTCAATCAAATTAAATGTTAAATTACTAAATAAGTTGTAATTTGCTGATTTAATGACTATATAAACTGCAAAATTACGCCAAGTAATAGGACCACCAAGTCGGGATTTGCTAACAACAACGTAAAAGTTTTAAACATTTATTTCTTGTTACTTCATATCTATGAAAACATGTAACTACACTTCAGGACCCATTTAATAAACCTATTATTAACAGGGACTAGTTATATACGTCCCTGTTATTAAGATATATTGGTTTTTATAGGAGCAAAACATAGTTATAGAAAAGACCGCCGGCCAATGTAAACAATAACAAACATGGCGCGGCGGGGCGCCGTCATAAACATGAAATTTGGGGCGAGTGGACAATTTCAATTAAAAAGCCGGAGGGTTAAATCTTCATCGATTTTAATGTATTATATATCAAAATGTTCAGAAAGACTTCTTCTGTCTACTTAATGGTGAAGGAAAATGTACTTACCGATGGATTTCCAAACAGTTGGTTTAATATTTTTAACATTACATAACTTCGCTATTAATCAACTGATTAATTTTCTTCAAATTAGGCAGTAAAGTTTGATCTTTCACCTGATTGGGTGCCAAATTTGATACTAATTAGTTACCTGCTTACCTGTCGGCTTTGTATTTGAAAACTACCTGTGTAAAAAAAAATGGTCCGCCGATACGCGCTTAGCGAGGTCGGCGTTTTTAAGCGGTATTTCAAACTTCAACTCATGAAAATAAGATATTTTCAAAAACAAATATATACAAAACACATATCACTGGATTCTTCATTTAATTATCTTTCCGATGGTATATAAATCATTACGATCAATTCATGCTATGACCATAAAAAGTCGATTTTAAAATATCGAGTAGCTATTTTTCACGTTTTCCGATCGCGTTAGCGTGTAAGCTGGCATTGCTAATTAATCCGCAGTAGGGATCCACTTTGAGGATATAATGAAGAATATTTGGAAAATTGAACAAATTTAGGATTTCTTGTTATTGACATAAAGTTTCAGACATTGATCAGTCATGCATTTACGACATAGCTGACCAGACACGATAGAACATTGGAGATTTGATGATGAGCCAAACCTGGTTAAATCAGACACTAAATCTGTATTTTCAGTCTTGATTTTTTGCTATAAGGTTGCCAAATTCGAAAATATGTTGCCAAATTTGACAATGTTGAAGAATTTTGAGTTTTCTCGAAATGAGTCTACAGACTAGAATATTGGTGTGACGTGATATATGGTCAGAGGACACTCTGTCGGCGAAATAAAAAAAATATATTCAAATATGGATTAACTGAATAAGATATCACTATGAGGTATATGTTGTAAAAATAAAGTACCGATAGTTTTTTTAATGTGATAAATGAGTCGAGAAAATCTTTCAGATTACGTTGACATTGCACCGGAAATGATTTTTTTCTTCTTGCCGCTTACGTCGATTAAAAAGGAGGAATCGTAAAAAGAACAAATGATCGCGTTTTGCTGGCTTTATCTTGAACTTTAGATACGACATACTCCTTTTATCTCAAAATACCAACTTTAATATGACAATATTTGATACCTTTATTCTCGGTTTCCCTTTCGTCGCTCAAATCGTTGAAAAAAAGTCCAAAGGGCAGACAAATCGGGGAAAGATGGACAGAGAACAAGCACTGAGAGTTTGTAAAAGTTACATCCTTCCAGTTGGATTGTCAGCTGCTGCACTTGGTGCTTTCATGTTCCTGAAGAAATTTGGCATCTTTTACCAACTATTTCATAAGGTGTCTAACTTTATATTAACCAATAACTTTTGATGTAAAAGGGGGGGGGGTATAATGATGATGTATAATGACTCATGAACCACAGGTTATCGTGAAAAGGTCATTGTACACAGTACATGGGCGGATCCAGGAATTTTTTTCAGGGGGGGGGGGGGTCCTAAAGTCCAAATGTTTTGAAGAGCCAAAAAAAAAATAAATAAATAACAAATCAAAAAAAGCAAACGTAAGAAAATAAACTAAGTTATTGATTGATGATTGTCAGTTCTGTTTCCAATATGCAAGATCGCAAATACAGCCTGTGCAGTGTGTCCGTTCTGATTTTTTCATTTAGTCACCTACCACAACCATTGTTCAAAACTTGGGCAACTTTTCTGCCCAAGTAAGT
Source organism: Pinctada fucata (assembly GCA_028142955.1). Classification (NCBI taxonomy): domain Eukaryota; kingdom Metazoa; phylum Mollusca; class Bivalvia; order Pterioida; family Pteriidae; genus Pinctada; species Pinctada fucata. The sequence goes on along the minus strand of AP027102.1, from coordinate 41,916,194 downwards.
CGATCAATGACGTCATAACAATGGAGAACAATGGAAGAGGGTGCAAAAACATTTGTATAGTCTTGCTTAGTGGTATTTGCAATCTTCCATATTGCCAATTAAACAGATGACTGGAGAGCAATGGCCTGCATAAAGCTTAAAATCTTGAATTTTCACAACATAGTAATTGTTCTAATATGTAAATACAACAAATGGCGAGCGATATCGTGAATTCGAATAAAATCCACTATTCGTTTCTTTTTCAGTTTCTTTTCGTCTTCTTAGTACCCTTGTTTATTGACCTAGGTTTAATGTACATGTATGTGTGTTGTATATAGGAAAGTGCAGCATTTGAAAGCAACATACACATATGTAATGAATTCAGGCGAGAGGATGTGAGCCAGAGAAAATTTTTTTAATGCTGCAGCAAAATATTATCAAAATGGAAGATTTCTAATACAAATTCATGATATATTTTTCAAATATTATGACAACAAAATGGAAATTGAGACTTAATCTTATGAACTATGTATATTAATAAAATAACATTAGCTATATGCTTCAAAAATTCCAGGGGGGGACTGAACCCCCCCCCCCCCCCCAGTCTGGATCCGCGCTTGCAGTACATGTATGTTGGTGTAGGCTGTTAACTTTGTATTTAAATATTTATACAACAGTCTTTCCCAAAAACTTTCAGTTCACATAAAATGTAGGTTATTAGGACCTTAGTATAAATTAATGTGTTGAAGAAACTTAATTTGATGTGAGACGGATGGGCAGGCGGTTGGGCGTCTGGACGGGCGTCAACAATTGGTTTCCCAGGTTTTTTTTTTCCTTGTTTTGGGGCCGAATTTCGGCCCCTTCCCAATGCCAAATTTCCTCAATTTTTCCCAAAAAATCACCCTGAAATTCCCAAAGAGGAATTATGAAAAAATCACCTGAGAAAATAAGACTCAAAACCTGGAAATCAGCACAAAATGTCCTATTTCAAAGTGCATTTTTAAAAGTTTTTATTCATCCCATGTTCAGTTCAAGCAAATCAATAGATTACCAGTGTTAATAAATGATACTTTAGGGTTATACTTTGGTGAAAATTTGTTCGAAAATTTTCCCAATTTTAGCAAAATGTCTCAAATTTTCCCAAATGAGACAGGCACAGGCACCTACCCCAAAATAAAAAAAACCCCTGTTTCCGGACTATAAGTCAAGTATGATACATGCTAGTTAAATGAAACTTCATAAACTTACTCACCATGAGTCAATGATGGCCCCCTTTTGATTTTGGGATATATCACTCTGATGATTGAAAATGGTTTCCGGACCATATTTGAGCCTGTATTGCACCTATGATAATGAAACATGCCAAAAATGTTTCCTAGGCCGAAAATAAAATTAAGATTGTTTCCCCTAACGCGACTGACCCGCAAACTTCGGCGCGACTCGAATAATTTTTTTTTGCGATTTTTTTCAAAGAATTGGTTTTTTTTTCCGGATTTTACGTGTACCCAATTTGGATTCATAATTTTATACAGGAGCTATATGATATCGAGATAAGCATCACGTTCCGTGTATTTACTTTACGTTAATTTATTGATTAAACGTCCGCACACCCGGGTAAGGTGTCAAGTGTCTTGAAGCTTGTACAGTCCAAGAGAATACTAAAACAGTAATATTACTAAAACTAATAATATAACTTTAATTGGAGTTATCTTTCTTGGAAATTTATCTCTTTATATTACTGTATAAAGCAGTAATACCATTTAGATAGTCAGTTCGCTCTTATACCAGTGGATTCGGGGAGAAATGAGGGTAATTAGGAGTTGTATCTCATTCAAATGAATACTGAAAAATTGTTTAAATCATCAGGAAAATTTTTTTCCTCAACATATTTGAAGAAAATGTGATACTAGAAAGAAGAAAAAGTGAAAAATAGGTTCCAAATGGAAGTTATTTTCACTTTTCAGTATAAAAATTTGTTCATATTTAATGAATTTGTTGTTGAATGAAAGAATTGTGTGAGAAAAGCTGTGCTTGTAGCTTTAAAATGTTGCTTTGTCTATATTACAGAAAGATGTAATATAAGGTGGAAACATTACTGTTTTCAATAATATAAGGGGTTACTGTTAACAGTAATATTACAGTTATAAGTAATATTACTATTTATAGTATTCTCCTGGACTGTTGTATATACCTGAGAAAATTTAATGTTTTTATGGCTTCTACTGCGCACGTTAATCCGTCGGGTTGTAGTTTTCAAAGACGAGCGATCGATAACTTAACATGGAAACGTTTACATGTATCATCGCTAGATCGCGTAGACCGGCACATGTCATATAATATTTAACGGCGTGACGGTACATCAAAAAATAGAAATACAATACATGTATATCAAATATAAATTTTGTTTTTAATCTGTATTATTCGATAAATTTCCTGACCTCGCCATCATTGTCATACAAAATAATTGCCGTTTTTACAAGATAAGAAGGAGGATTTCTCGCTCGTGCAAAATCGTTTTACTTTGAATAAAGAAAGAGTTGGTTTTGTCGTGTTTTTTATATTCTTGAATAATATAAGTTTAAAGTAAGAAGTTAGAGACGTATGGAATAAATCAAGAAACCAACAACATTGCACGGGAAATCGTTTCATTGAATAGTCTAAGCGCAATATTGAAGATTTGCACTTAAAAAGATCTCTGGAGGATGAGGGGGGGGGGAGGGGTCGTATTGCATGCTAAGTATAACAAGTGTCAGTTTGTCAGCTATCTTTGTCATAGATTACCTTGAATACTGCAATTGCAGACTTAAAGGAGGGGTATGTTAATGTTTCCATATTTGGACCCAATTTTTCAAGTAGGAATTTGAACCTTTGAAGACAATTTTCAATTCTCAACCTTTTTTATGCCCCCGGAATCAAAGATTTGGGGCATATAGTTTTTGGCCTGTCCGTCTGTTAGTCTGTCTGTTTGTTTTAACAATTGGACATATTAATGTGTATTCCTTGTGACAAGACCTTTCCTTTGATACTAAAATGTTGGACCTCTTGACCTTGACCTTTGACCTACTTTTCAAAAACTTTAACATTAGGCATAACTTTTGAATGGTAATTGAAATGGCTTTCATACTTCACAACTGTATTCGTTATGACAAGACCTTTCTATTGATACCAAAATTTTTACCTGACTTTGACCTTTCACCTACTTTACATAAACTTTAACATTGGGCATTACTTTAGAATGGTAAGTGATAGGGCTTTGATATTTCACATGTGTATTCCTTGTCACAAGATTTTTCCATTGATTATGATTGATACCAACATTTTTTAACCCAGTGACCCTGACCTTTCACATACTTAACAGGATATGTAATGGATACGAAACTTTGCATTTTCTAACAGCAACATGAACAGAAATGGTGTATACTAATTTATGGATGGCAGTGTATCTATATAATAAATGTAGTATTACCTTTTTTTTTTTTTAGGTAGATACAAAAACAAAGAGGAATGGAGGTGACTTAGTGGCTGATGTACTGAAGGTGAGATTTATACATACGCATATTTTTAGCTCGCCAGGACGAATGTCCGGAGAGCTATTGTCATACCCCCGGTGTCGGCGTCTGCGTTGGCGTTGGCGTCGGCGTCGGCGTGCGCGTGCACAAAAACTTTAACCTTGCTTATAACTTTTAAACCAATACAGATTGGGCTTTCATATTTCACATGTGCATTCCTTGTGACAAGACCTTTCCATGGATACCAAAATTTTTGACCTTGTGACCTTGACCTTGGAGATTAACCTACTTTTGAAAAACTTTAACCTTGGCCATATTTTTTGAATGGTAAGTGATAGGGCTTTGATATTTCACATGTGTATTCCTTGTGACAAGACGTTTCCATGGATACCAAAATTTTTGACCTTGTGACCTTGACCTTGGAGATGATTGACCTACTTTTGAAAAACTTTAACCTTGGCCATATTTTTTGATTGGTAAGTGATAGGGCTTTGATATTTCACATGTGCATTCCTTGTGATAAGACCTTTCATGCCGTACCATAAATTTTGACCTAGTGACCTTGACCTTGAAATTTTACCTAATTTTCAAAAACTTTAACTTGGGCCATTGAAGCATGAATTTATATACAAAGCCTTAGTAATAATAATTTGATTACAGGGCTAATTTATGGAATAAGTTTACTGATTTAAGTAAACTTTATTGGCACTGGGACTTTTTAATCAGAGGAGTTATTTATTGTTGTTGTTGCAATTTACATATGGTTGCCACCGGCGAGCTATGTTGTCATTCTGACAAGTCTTGTTATTATTGACCCCACCCCTGGCATGTTAGCTTGGACATCCATAATAGCAATTGGCTTATACCGATCACATGACAATGTGGTATATTTTATTTGGTAATTTCGAAGACCAGAGTTACTTCCCATTTGGGACATAATCTGACGTAGACTAATTGTGACATCATCAAATTCTATGGAAACAGTCCCTAAACATGCTAAACTATGGGAAACAAAGGTACAAAATCCTTGTTATCTTACCATTTTCATTGCATCATAATGGTTTTACGTCAGATACATGTACCGTCTCAATTGGGAAATAACTCTGTATTCTGCAAAGACTCAATACCTGATGTCTGATCTTTTATACCCAGCCCTCCATGATGTCATAATGTTATCTTTCTTGTTGATGTCGCATAGTGATCAACAATGATGTCCAAATGCTTCATGAATTTTATAATGGGTCATCTATAGGGTAAATTTGTTACCTAATTATCTAGTAACCTGATACGGGATGATATCAGGTCACTAGACGGTTAGGTAACAAATAATTCTGTTTATGGCTCCAATATATTGGAACTATTTCAGGTAACTTCTACAGATGCAAAGAACAAGGTGTGTCTTCGAGACAATGATGCTTCTGAAGTTCTGAATACTGTAAATTGGTTTTTATTCGTCAGGTACCAATTTTCGTCATTTTCGTCAGTGCCTCCCTTGACGAAATTACGTATCGACGAATATAAATACTCTTGACAAAATATAGTGTAGAAAGGAAAAATTGAATCTTAAGAGTTTAAAATACAACAGGCAAATGAAAAATCATTGAAAACTGAATACGCACACAAAGTCACATATAATGTACTTCTAATTACTAAATGATATGTTTTCACAACAAGCTAGGTGGTATACATGTCTCTAATTGTTTGTTGACCAATAATTGTTAAACAAACAATGAAAACAAACGCATACGGCCTATACCTGAATGTTAAGTTGGCATTTGAACAGACAAATTTATATTTTAGGGACCCTTGGATGACGAATTTACGTACTGACGAAATGGTCATTTTGAACGAATTTAAGAAAATTGGTACTGACGAAAATAAAGCAATTTACAGTACATGTTGCAGCAAAAGTATTCATAGAATAAAAATGTACATTAATTTACATGTAACATGGAAAGGATTTCAATCTTTTCGAAGAAAAATCAAATATCAAGGTTCAAAGTCAAAGTTCAAACCTCGGTTTTGACACATGCATTGAAGGTACCTAACACAATAATTATAACACATTTGTAAAATATGAATGTACTATCATTTGCCTGCATGCTATTCAGAAGTTAAGAAGATTTAAGTTTTTGTGGAAGAACAGAAGCTATATGTATATGCAGTGGAATATCCAACAGTAATGGCATATGAAAACCTGAACTATGCATAAACAAAAACATGTTGACGTAAAGAACAACAAAGTGCGGCATCTCCACTGCCGAAGAGCAGCCAGGAGCTAAAATTGCATCTTCCCAAGTCGCTTATGATCAATTCACTTCTCTACTCTTCTCACCTTGACCTACTCCTTTTTAAAATTTGCGGATCCGCATCGCCACCTAGTGGAAGATCCATAACTCTCAGCTGGAACGATTGACTATTGAGATAAGCTCTAAATTAGCCTATTTGGTTTTAAAGTAAATAATACGGTGAAAACAGATAGTCAGCTTGTTATGGCTCAGTCAATGATAAATGGCCACTGATTGGTTCCATGGCAGACAGAAGGAGCCAATCACGACTAAGACCACGAAATGTAAAAGTAGTAGGTCAACATGAGAACAGTAGAGAAGTGAATCAATCACTGTGACTCATGAAGATGCTAAAATTGATACAAGTTCACACAATTCATATTTGTGTTGAATACAATGCACCTATAGAAAAACTTAAAGTTTCTTTTTATTTCAGGCACATAATGTAAAGTATGTGTTTACACTGGTAGGAGGCCATATTTCACCTATTTTAGTTGCCTGCGAAAGACTTGGAATCAGAGTGGTGGACACACGCCATGAGGTATAAATATATCTTAATATGTAAACACAGTGGCGGATCCAGCACCCCCTTTGCCGGGGGGGGGGGGGGGGGGGGGGGGTCGAGGGGCGAATTTTGCTGATTTTTACTGAAAATGGGCCAAAATATAGGGGTTTTTTTTTTTTATTTTGGGTCAGTGCCGGGGGGGCAGACGCCCCCTCCACACCCCCCTAAATCCGCCACTGAAACATATGTTATTCCTTAATGCAGTTTCTGTTACGTTATCTCATAACGACATTGTATGAATTTTTGAATTATTATAATTTTTTTTACACTGAGTGTCTGAAGATGCTTATAATAATTGCAAACATGAAAAGTTTTTTTTTATTTAGATGAGAGACTGCATTTCAGTTAGCACGAATTTTACTGATGCATTTTCATTTATGTGCTATTATTCACGACAATAATGCTGTCTGAATTAGCAAAATAAAAATTCTTTTTTGACAAGGACTGTATAAACTGTGTTCTTTGTGCCAGGTAACGACAGTGTTTGCAGCTGATGCTGTAGCCAGGATGTCTGGGACAGTGGGCGTGGCTGCTGTCACTGCAGGACCAGGTTTGTCAGAGTTAGGCTTCTGGAGAACTTTTATATTTTGATATGTTTTTACCTATGCACTTCTTTAAGTGCATGCACAAGGAAAAAGGTGTTCACAATCCCGCTCAATGTTGTCTCAATGAAAATAATCAAGAATTATGCTATTTTTCATGAAAAATTGACAAAATCACCAGTTTTCATGATATTTATGCAAAATTTACCATGTCTTAGAATGCGAGGAGCAGTTTTTAGCTAGCCGGGACGAAAAAGTCCGGAGAGCTAATGCCATACCCTTGGCATCGTCGTTGTAGTTGTCCCTAGACAAAACTTTAACCTGGGCTATATCTCTTGAACTACATGTATAAGGGGTAGGGCTTTGAAATTTCACATGTAGATACCTTGTGACGAGACCTTTCATTTGAGACCATGACCTTTGACCTAGTGACCTTGACCTTGGACTTTGACCTAATTTTCAAAAACTTTAACCTGGTTTCTGACAAAAAACCTGTATAGGCGAACTATGTAATCTTTGATTATCCTATGTTTATATCTAGATTTCTCAAAATATAGATATTTAACTCTCTAAAAATGAAAGCAAAATTTAAGTTTGGAGAAGTCGATTCTTGGAGGCTACTTTACTACATTTATATAAACCATATATACTCCTTTTAATCCTGTCATCTAGGTTGCATAAAAAAAACCAGAAAATAACAACAGGTGTACTTTGTGATAAGTGATAATTTCTAAGCGCCAATATTTTTAATTAGAATTTAAGTCTTACATGTATGTATGTCATGTAATAACGTGACGATAAGTTTATACTGGTACCTAGGATAAGAAATTAGCAATTTGAAAACTTATTAATAGATACATGTACAAGTATATGGAGAACAAAAAATGAATTCTCTATAACATACATTTTACCACTACAGGACTAACAAACACAGTGACTGCTGTGAAGAATGCTCAGATGGCCGAGTCTCCGTTACTGTTGATTGGTGGAGCTGCTGCCACGTTACTCAAGGTTGTAATCTTAATCCATAGATTAAATATAGCCGTAGTTCTGATCGTCGGAATATAACTTTTCACGTTTAAAATGTTCACATTTGGATCACTTCTTTCTCTTTGTACAACTTTTTGCCCACCAGCACGTCAATCAAATGATATCACATACCAATAATACGAAAGTGTTCTAGCTCTATACCTTCATGAAGAAAATTCCAAACTAATTTTTCCTGAACCAGACACATGTTTCGAATATTAAATTCTCACCAGTTATGCTTCCAGCAGAGCCACCGAAACTCATTTCAGGAGTGCCCTCTTTAATGTTTTGAATTTAGATTTGTACAAGTCATAGCGTAGATGACATAATTTGACAATGATTGTGCTAGTGAGCTAAATCTGTGTATGAAGAGGCATAATTTAGCCAAATTAACTTCAGTGTGAAAGGGTATCTAAGTAATAATTTTCTGATCATTTTAAAGCTCTATATTATATTATTATCAGCCTATCTTTAAATTGACGTACATGTAAGTACTTGTGTATGTACATTTTGTATTATACACGTACATGTATATGTTCTCTTATTTCCAGGGTAGAGGTGCCTTACAAGATATAGACCAGATGTCACTATTTAAGCCACTATGTAAGTACTGTGCCACGGTTACCAAACTCCGTGATGTTGTACCCACTGTGAGGAAGGCCATTCAGATAGCACAGTCTGGCACTCCAGGTAGTCTTGAAATGCTGTTCGTTTTAAACTTAAATAACTGTATATAATGTGTAGCAAATACATTGTACGTTTTAAAACCATTCATTAGAAGAATTGATTTATATAAAACTTATTGAAGATACACATAATGGGTGTAAAACTGAACAAATTTTATCCAAGTACATGTACATGTATCTATAGAACAAAATAAAGTCATTCTTAGAATCTTTTATGTAATGAATAACAATAAGCACCCAATATGTCCACAAAATTTTTGGCCTCCTAGCCTCTATCAAGTGGAAATACAGATGAGAAATACTCTACATTACATCCATGTCCACTGATAAACAAAAGCCAATGTAAAATACACAATGTAAATAAGGTACGTATATCATCAGACGTCACATTTAACAATGAGAAAAGGGTGGATTATTTTACGCTGTGCTTGTTACCAATAGACATTGATGTAGAGAGTATCTTTAATTTCTATGTTACCTTTTGATAAAGGCTAAGAGACAAACAAATTGTTGATAGATATCAATAGTTTATAATGTGCCAAAAAAAAAAGAAATTAACATGGGAGTTCTTTGATACGAAATACATACATGTACATAACTTTTGCTTCACTATATGAATATTTGTCAGGTCCCGTTTTTGTGGAGTTTCCTATAGATGTCTTATATCCATACGAGCTTGTCAGGAGAGAACTGGGTGTCAAAGACAAAGGTCCTGTCAGCTTTATGCAGAGAATTATCAATTGGTAAGTCTGTAGAAGTGATTATGGAAATTCCGATTGTCAGCAATCCTGACATCAAGAATACTGAGTTTATACTTCATGCTATTCCGTCTTTTCATTAGTGTATGCTTATGTTCGATTTGGGACAGTATCTGACATAAAAGCATCATGATGTAATAAATTTCTATAGAAAAATTGGTTTTGTAGCATACTCTCCCTGAATTTAAGGTTGGTTTCCATAGAATTTGATAACGTCACTATAGGTTTAAGTCATATACCGTCCCGAACGGAAAGTAACTCTTTATAACGAAAATCCCGAATACGAGAGAAACTTCAGCTTTTAACTCTTCAACCATAGAGCAGCCTTCTGGACAAAGATTTCTGAATACGGTACAGCAGACCTGTATGTTTTGGATAATGAATCCGCATCAGTTGTATTTTTCCATATTTCTCGATGAATGTGGCCAATGCTAATTTTAATAAAATATGTAGGTCTAGCAGCAATTTCAGGGACAATTGCCAATATGGGGGTTTTCAGAGAGCTTAAAGCTACATCTACTGATGAATGCATCAATTACAAAATTTCGACCCATAATTTAGTAAAGAAATTTACAAAGTATCAAATCACGAATAAATATTCAGTGAATTCCAGTGTTGAAAAATAGGGCCAATATTGTGCTTCGTGGCTTTACCCATTTACAAACTTTCATAGTTCACACTTGCCGTCTTTTGACAGTTATCATACAAGATGTGATCTACATGTAAATATGTTTTTTTTTCCTTTGTGATAAGGTACCTATTGAATCACATCAATGACTTGTTTGCCGGAGCGTTTGAGAGTCGAGACACAAATCCACTTCCTGTAGACGTGAAAAAACCTTCACAGTCACAAAGTAGGTACACGTAGAAATTAGATCATTGTACTGAACAATGTCATGTACTTACGTGTATTTTGATACAACCATATTTTAGGCAAAAATGACGCAAAGTGACATACTTTAATAGCATAATAATGTGTTAGGGCACTTGTGCTTTAACCATTATAATTACCATGATTACAGAGTGTTATTTGTAATTAATTATAATGGTAAAAAAACAAGTACCCGCTAAAATAAGTACACATACATGTACAATATATGACAAATATCTATGAAGTACGTCTATAGCTTATACTGGTTTAATTTAGTGTTTTATACATGTAATATCTGAAGGGTTAATTCTGTCTCGGAGCCAATGCTAATCACTTCTTTGCCAAGTCAGATCCATTAAAATACTTAACAATGAATCAAGAGTGAGATACATGTACATGTAAAGTAATACATGTATAATTTTGAGATAACTCAGAATTGAATAAATACATGTACATCTTATCTATTTAATATGCTCATATTACGCAACACATACATTACATGTATTATGAACATGTAGTCTTTCTATCGTGACTATGGTAATTTGTATTATAATGCGTTGTAGACTTATATTTATTAAACATACTTGCTTACATCTTTCATTATAACAGTTCAGAAAACAATAGAGTTGATCACACGAGCAAAGCGTCCAGTTGTCGTGGTCGGAAGTCAAGCCACTTTACCTCCCATACCTGTAGAACAGCTACGTAAAGCCTTAGAGGTGAGATCCTAGTTTTATCAATGAATCCTTGCGGAATACAGAGTTACTTCTTATTTGAGACGGTATCTGACGTAAAATCATTATGACATAGTGAAAATGGTATGGTAACAGTAATTTTATTCTGTCATTTCTCAGAGTTTAAGGACCTTTTCTGTAGAAGTTGATGATGTCACAATTAACCAACGTCAGACGCCTTCCCAAATTGGAAGTACACGTAACTCTGGTTTTCAAAAATACTGAATACCAGCTTAACAGGCAACGGGATACCACTATATTTTGTCCATCTGTCTGTTTTGTCTTTGTGTATTTTCAATTGTTCTAACCGGTATGTCAAAGTCATCTGCCTGGATGGAGTCCTTTTAATCCAGTAATCGGGACAATATGACTGAATTTAGGATAAGATGGAGAAAGTAATGCAAGTATCGTAATACGCAAGATTGCAACTACCGCGTGTGTAGCTTGTCCGTTCTAATTTGCATCTAGTCACCTACCTAAATCATTGTTCAAAACTTCGGCACCTTTTCTGCCCAAGTAAATTGATGACGTCAAGACAATGGAGAACAATCAGAAAGTGTGCAAAAACATCCGTATAACTTTTTGTTAGATGTATTTGCGATCTTCCATATTAAAATAAGGAATCATTACCTGTACTATTGCAAGGCGAATGTTACTCTACCAGAAATGAATAGAGTTGTGAGTTGTCCAAATGAAATGAAGGATCACCTTATGGTAGCAAACTTACAGTGTAGTTTGCTACTTCAATTCATATACGTGTACTTGTAGTTGAACTTATATACCGTATTGAAATCAATATGGTAATGACACATTTTGAAATGAAAAAGACAAGCATGTACATACAATGTATAAACTGATACATGTATCTTTCAATTGTATGAGTTGTTAATGACAACATTTATTTTTAGGACATGGGGATTCCCTGTTTCTTGGGAGGAATGGCTCGAGGGTTACTTGGAAGGCACAGTCCTATACAAGCCAGACAGAAACGTGGAGAGGCTCTGAAAGAGGCTGACTTGGTTATATTAGCAGGTAAAGCAAACATTGTTGGATAATTCATGTCTTTATAGCCTTGCCTTACAATTAGATATCAGGAAGGCCCTCCATCATGTCCATTGCAATAAGATATCAATAGGGCTTTAAATGGACAAAAAATGTCCTAAAATGTCTTTAGGGAGGCTGCATTGAATTTTGATAATGTATAGAGAAGCTTTTCCTTTTTCTCTTGATACCTATGGGGAAAAAATCACATTTGGACCCAATTTTTAGCAGCAATGAAATTCAAAACAGTTAAAATAGAAGTTAATATTTTGACTAGAGCCAGTCAACATGTACATGTATGTATAAAATTATGTAATGTCAGTGTTTTGAGACATTTTTGTCATGATATAGTTTAATTATTATGGATTAATTTACCCTTCAACACGATTTTAATTTATGAGTCATATTTGAGTTTTTATACGTAAATAACCTTTAAGTAATCAGATTATTTCACATCAAATATTAGTTAGTAATATTTCGGTAAAACGTATAATTCTATGTAGATCTAATCAGAGGAAACACCAGCTATGGGCATATCATTTTAAACTATTGAATTCTCTCATTATAAGAATACTTACTGTCATAAACTGTGTGTGTAATAACTGTTAATTATGAGTTCTTTATCATTTAAGACTGTCATTGTGTTTAAAAGGCTCCAAAACCGATTTATTTTTGACATTTCTAACATGTGGTTTGTTGGAAGTTTGTTTACTTCTACGTCACTGAAGCGCTTTCCTTTTAGTTCACTTACGCGTTTGAGTTGGAGCCGGCTATGTTGGAATCTAGTGTTGGAAATATGTTTTATGCTATTTCTGCGTTATTTTAGCTTTGATTATTAAATGCATTATACAGTCATGAACTTTGAAATCTTAGCTTTATTTCTGTATGAATATTATGTGGTGTTTCATATAAAGTTATTGCATAATTAATGTTTGAAGTAATGGCCAATCGTGTCTCAGCATCGTATGTTGGAGATGCTGGAGATGCTGGTTTAGTTGATTGTTACTATAGAGCCAGAAGACAAGTTGTCAGAGAGGGAAATTTAGTTCTAGAGAGAGGACGTACTTTTGATGCACAGAGAGCTAGATCTATTTTGAGTTGTAAGTGAAGGGTTTTGTTTATATACGATGGTTATTATATACATGTACATTTAGAGGACATTGTTTAGCCTTATTTTGGAAATCCTAGAAGTCGAATATTAGTTGGTCCCTGAGAAAAACTATAATGGTTCCAGATATGGAGATCTGAGATGACCTGGGGAGTACAGCTCAGAGTTTGACCACTAAATTATAAGACAGGAGTCTCCGGTTGTCGTAGTTTGAATGTTTATGTCTTGTTGTTGTTTTCATTCATAATATAAAGTTTCTAGCTGTGCAGTTTTGTAGCTTGACAACTACAGTCGCAAAGCTAGTTTGCAAGTCGTCCATTCCCTACTCTCAGAAAATATTTCAGAAGCATAATATTCATATTATAGATTTTAACTCGTGTTTTAAATACTTTGACAGCACTGTTTGGTTGAACAGTAAAACGTATAGTTTGTTTGTTTGTTTGTTCAGCCTGTCGAGTGAATGTTTAGATGAGTGAATGTGGACCTCAGTTGATATTTAATTTCGCATAAATAAATCATTGAGACTTTTATACACGCATTCCTTTATAATTTATATTCGCATTACACTCAGATTTACACCACTGCGTATACGGTGTCCGGTAACGGACGTGACAAATTTTGGCATCCCCGGCGGGATCCTATCAGTTTTCATAGGATCCAGTGATTGAATCAGTAAATTTTGAGAAATATTGCGAAGTTGTATTTATGTATACGTTTTCTTCGCTATGTAAATTTGAAAGACATTTAAATTCTGTGCGAAGTTGTATATTTTTATACTTTTTCTTCGCTCTATAACTTTGAACATTGAAATTTCTGCGAAGTTGTATTACTTAAAATACGTATTCTTCGCTGTATAACTTGAAACTCTGAAATTAACATTTTAAATACATTTCTGCGAAGTTTCATATGTTTATACATATTCTTCGCTGCATAAATTTGAAAGAAATCTCTGCGAAGTTATATTACTAAATACATATTCTTCACTGTATAACTTGAAACTCTGTTAGTCTGTATTTGACGTTTTAAAGACATTTCTGCGAAGTTGTATAACTATAAACGTTTTCTTCGCGTTGTCAATTTTGAAACATTATATTTCTTGCACGTTTGATGATGGGAAGAAAAGGAAGAAGTAGAATGTCCAAGAGGAATTCCACAGAGTCTCCAAGACGGCCAGAAAGTGAGGTAACTATGACTTTGTCAGATCATGAGCTTTCAGCTAGGCAGCAGACAGATTACGATAGTTCAGGATCACTGGAAACAGTTTGTAGCTCACAACATAAAGCAGTACGGGCAGATAAAACACCCGTTATAAGCCAAGCAAATTCTGTTTCCATGGTAACAGTTACTGATGCTTGTAGTACTATTTGTGGTGCGACGTCACATAGTCCAAGTCCCAAATACTCTAGCTGTAATGTGGGATTCACCCCAAGTCAGTTTGTGAGTAGTACAGGGAACATTTGTTATAGTGACAGCCCACACAGTTTAGTATCTACATGTAAATCACAGAGTAATTTGCAAGGTGTTGGTACATTTTTGGCCGGATTGCAAAGCAATTTCGGTCTATAGATTGACGATGTCCGTCCGTCCGTCCGTCTGTCCGTCCGTCTGCCGTCAACATTTTGGTTAAAGTTTCTGGTTGAGGCAAAATCTAAGGAACTATATGCAGTAGAAACTTTATATTATACATGAAGGTTGCCCATGACAAGACCTTTCAATTTATGCCGTAACATTTGACCTAGTGACCTTGACCTTGGGCTTTGACCTAGTTAAAGATTTTGGTTAAAGTTCCTGGTTTAAGCAAAATCTAAGGAACTGTACGCAGTAGAAACCTTATATTATACATATAGGTTGCCCATGACAAGACCTTTCAATTTATGCCATAACATTGGACCTAGTGACCTTGACCTTGGACTTTGACCTAGTTAAAGATTTTGGTTAAAGTTTCTGGTTTAAGCAAAATCTAAGGAACTGTATGCAGTAGAAACCTTATATTATACATTTAGGTTGCCCATGATGAGACCTTTCAATTTATGCCGTAACATTGGACCTAGTGACTTTGACCTTGGACTTTGACCTAGTTAAAGATTTTGGTTAAAGTTTCTGGTTTAAGCAAAATCTAAGGAACTGTATGCAGAAGAAACTTTATATTATACATGTAGGTTGCCCATGATGAGACCTTTCAATTTATGCCGTAACATTTGACCCAGTGACCTTGACCTTGAACTTTGACCTAGTTAAAGATTTTGGTTAAAGTTTCTGGTTTAAGCAAAATCTAAGGAACTGTATGCAGAAGAAACTTTATATTATACATGTAGGTTGCCCATGATGAGACCTTTCAATTTATGCCGTAACATTTGACCCAGTGACCTTGACCTTGAACTTTGACCTAGTTAAAGATTTTGGTTAAAGTTCTTGGTTTAAGCAAAATCTAAGGAACTGTATGCAGTAGAAACCTTATATTATACATTTAGGTTGCCCATGATGAGACCTTTCAATTTATGCCGTAACATTTGACCCAGTGACCCAGTGACCTTGAACTTTGACCTAGTTAAAGATTTTGATTAAAGTTCTTGGTTTAAGCAAAATCTAAGGAACTGTATGCAGTAGAAACCTTATATTATACATTTAGGTTGCCCATGATGAGACCTTTAAATTTATGCCGTAACATTGGACCTAGTGACCTTGACCTTGGACTTTGACCTAGTTAAAGACTTTGGTTAAAGTTCCTGGTTTAAGCAAAATCTAAGGAACTGTATACAGTAGAAACTTTATATTATACATGTAGGTTGCCTCTGACAAGACCTCTCAATGTATGCTGTAATATTTGACTTAGTGACCTAGACCCAGTTGGTGACAAAAACTTACTTTGCAATCCGGCCATACCGTCTTTAGCGGTGTTTTATTACCATTTTCACCACTTCAGCATACAGTTTGTACTACGTATAATGGTACCAATACATGTTTATGGGTAGATAGCAGATTACCTACATCTACACAGAACAACTGTGGAGACCAAGGGCAGATAACTCAGATTCAACCACATGCTGTACATATGATGCCATTTGCTACTGATCCAGCAGTATCCAGCTTCCAACATGGGCAGATAACTCCAATGTCTGCATCCAGCTTCCAACATGGGCAGATATTTCCAATGTCAGTATCCAGCTTCCAACATGGGCAGATAACTCCAATGTCTGCATCCAACTTCCAACATGGGCAGATAACTCCAACATCAGTACCCAACTTCCAACATGGGCAGATAACTCCAATGTCTGTATCCAACTTTCAGCAGGATAAATCAACTCCAGTAAGCAATACATATATCAGCACCCAACATCCAACCCAGGGAAACAGAGTTCAGCCCATACCAAGCTCCAGCAATCTTCATGTTACAAGTACAATGCCATCAAGGGATATGATACTTAATCCAGGACAGGTTACGACCATGTCATCTCAGATGCCACCTGCTTCTTGTATAGGAAGTAGTAATTATCACATCCTAGGTCCCAACTATCAACAGGGGAAGACAACTCTGCCACAAAATTCTAATATGCCATCAGTACAGATAGCTCACATTCAGCAATACAAAGGGCAGACAACTCAATTACCAGTGCATTCCAATGGATATATGCCAAGGAACCAAATGCAGAGTCAGGCTCCAAACAAGGGTTACTATGTCAGTCAATTTCCTTCAACAAATACTTCAATCAGTACTCAAGGTGTACCACATACCATAAATGCAGCAGTAAACAATGTTGCTGGTAATCAAGGACTACAAAACAATGGATTTCAAGGCAGACCTGGACAAATAACAACAAATTATACCTATTCACAGCCATTTAATTCAGCAAACAATTTAGTATCCAGTGCACCACAGAATCCAGGGTATATGAATACCAATTACAACACTGTCCCTACTGTTACCACACATGCGCCTGCTACAGGTTAGGTTTATACGGCAGCCAATTATGGTCAGAATTCACAGCTTACTGATGTTATACAGCTCTTGAAGGATGTTGTGACTCATCTGGCACCTGAAAATAGAAGTAAAGCTAGCAATAGTATTTCCTATGATGACAGTACTGCTACATGTGTTAGCAGATTTGAAAGTGACGATTCAGAGTCAGAGATGTCGATCAACAGAGCAAGAAGGAGGTCAAAGAGAGATGGAAGTTTGAAGATACCCCCATATGATGGTAAAGAATCATGGAAAATTTGGCGGAATAGGTTTGAAGAGATAGCAGATCGAAGATCATGGGATAGTGACAGACGGCTTGATGAGCTGGTGCAGAGAATGCAAGGAAGTGCTGGGGAATTTGTATTTGGAGAACTACAGAAGTCAGTACGGAGAAATTACGCAAAACTAATGAAAGAACTGGACAGCAGATTCCTATCAGTGGAAACCAGAAGATCATATGTAGCAAAATTCAGTAACAGAAACCAAAAGAATGATGAATCTGTTGAAGACTATGCATCTGAACTGAAAAGGCTATATTCTAAAGCCTATCCTAGTAGGTCTCAGGAGACTAGGAATGAAGACCTTGTTCGTCGATTTCTGGATGGACTACAGAGCTCTGAGGCTCAGTTTCATGTGGAATTTGCTACAGATAAGGAATAGTTAATGTTAACAAATTCTATGAATAATAAACGAAAATGAATGAGGACCTATCGCAAAAAATGGTGAATAAATGGTTAGATATGTAATAATTAACGTGAATGTAGGCATACAATAATTACTGATAGATTCCTCATAGTTAACGCTTGTCATTAACCATATGTTTTATTCCGCATACTCTAACCATATTCCGCATTGCTATGTGTATGAATAATCACTAACGTTGGCGTATGGAGAATGACTAACGTGATTGAGCTAAAAGCTACGCTTAGAATTTTCGTTTTGTTATTTCTATCGTGAATCTTAAATTTATATTAATCCGGCTCCAAGCAAAAATATATACATGTATTTGTCAATGAATTTAAATCAATGTTTACATTTAAACAACAAAGAATGAAACTGAAGAGGGAAATCATGATATTTAGAAAAAAAATTCTATTGTTTAACTCATATCACTCATTTTGAATGGACTCAGTATTTTTTTTTTCTTTTACTAAATTCATGGACTCCGGCACTGCATACATGTACATCTAGTTTCTAATTTCTTTTTTTTTTTTTGCCGCTTTCCTTTAATAAGTTAGTGATTAGCTTATAAAATAATCAATGGAAAAAAATTCTGTATGGTCGGTAGCTTTTGTAGATAGCGACGTCTTCTAGAGTCGCGAGCGGTACGTGACATCAAAGACATACCGGCAGGTCATCTTAATTATGCCGCATTATTAAATGAGATATCGGCAAGGTCCGATGACATGTCAATACAAAAGATTTCAGTTAGAGATAAATAACACTATCTATGGCTGCTAGATAATAAAAATGACAAAATATATTTAGTTTAAATAAAAAAAGCGGGGGGGGGGGGGGGTCTAGATACCATCTGAGGGTCGAAACTTTACTTTTATAAGAAGTAAAAACGGAAAATCTCGGCACATGTGAAAATAAAAACAATTCTAGCTTAATTTGATGACAACATTCAAAGATCGATTCTTTTTATTAATTAAGGGATCAATGTCATTGATACTTCTAAACCCCGCCTTTGACCGATTAAATTTGGTCCAGGTGTCAATCATTATCAGTGCGATCACTCGGTTCTACATGTATATACATACATGTAGCTTTATACGTCAATCTACAAGTGTACAGCTCTACCATGGCTATTTGATTTATCGCTATAAATATTTGTAAAGATATAGTGTATATGATTATTTTTATTTTCGTTCAGGGAAATTATGTTATTGTTTTTAAATCTATTGATACAAGGGACGTATATATAAAGTATACGTCCCTGTTAATAAATGTACATTATTGTTTACAAGATCATAGATAATTAGCACATTTTTTAGATCAATACAAAACTTCCGTTAGAAATTAACTGGAACACATGTTCGTCCCTGAAATTAATTATGAGAAAAGATTTGTGGTCCCAACTCGTCAAACATCGACTTACTTGATCAAGATCGGAAATACACATGTACGCATTTTCACAGTAAAACAAACCGGCAGAAATCAATTTTTCATTTATCGAACATGTATATTGCATGTTTATTTGATTTTATAAATGTGTCTATTGAAATGCATAATGTACCTTGTAATGAAATATTTTTTTTTACTTGTATTTTATTTATACATACATGTACATAGGAAGTAAATTCTCTCTCTCTCTCTCTCCAGACGCAGAAATTATCCTGCGAAAGTGAGGAGACAAAATTTCGATCAGTTGACTCTTTTGAATATAACGACATTTCCATTATAAAATGTTCGCCTGTGCATGAATTAGTTTTATTTTTGTCATTTTCATACAAGCTTGCTTGCTCTCTTTTTTCAAACAAACGTACTAATGTCTCAAATGAACAGTTCAATCAAAAGATGTAGTAAAAATGAATTCCAAAGACATCCGTAATACAAAAGAAAAAAGTGTGTGCGCCTTGGTCTGGTACTTCAAAGGGTTCCGAACAATGCCTCGCATGTTGTTCATACCGCTCTTTTACCTGTATATTAACACCCCCTGTACACGGAGACGTGTGACTATCAATCTTCCAATTTTAATTTGTTTACAATCTTTGATATTTTGATGCCACTGGGGCAGGTATTTTACATACATAAACCTTCTTTGAACTTTCGTGCATAATTTATTGAAGATTTTCTATAAATTCAATTTACCGTTTCTGCGTTCGCCCCCTCCCCCCACCCCCGCCATCGGCGGAACAAACTTTGAATTCGCAAGTAAACAGAATCTAAATAGAAAAGAAAAATTGTACATGACGGCGTAAGAGAGAACTATAGGTCCCCTTTCATCTTCACTTGAATATGATCCTGTTTTCTGCTGTTTATGTCAAAGTGCCCGATCCCCCCCCCCCCCCAACGAAGGAATACCTGAACAAAAGAAAGATAAACAAATACATGTAAAAACTTCTATATTGAAACCAACAAAAATACAAAGGTGCAAGGAGGTGTAGCAAATTCTGAAAAGCTGCAGCTAATTCATGAAGAAAAAATATGGAACCCAATCCGAGCCCCAGATAGGAAAGGAGATCGGAATGGGGGCTACAGAAATTTTGCTTTACACTGGATTTTCTTCTTTGAAAACGTTCTTTCATCATCCTCAAATACATGATTTGGGGATTTCTTAACAAATCAATCCATTTTAGTTTAAATAAGGGAAGTAAATGATTTTTTTAAATAAAAATGTGAAATAATTCTTCTGAAAATGAATTTATACTTCGTCTAATGTCAAAGCTGTCGCTGTGTAATTAAATTATATCGATCAGCCACTGAGGGTAGTATATGTATATTGTAAGTCTTTTAAAAAAGTAGTGAAGTTATACATACATCACAAAAGACGATGAAAGAGAATTAAAAAAAATACATGTATGTTTGAAATAATTCAGGCAAAAATGCATATTTAATTATTTAAATTTGATTAATTCACAGTAGACTGAATTGCTGTCGTTTCTTGACTGAGGAGGGTATATTCCCCGGGAGGACTATGGTCAAGGCGCGAAGCGCCGAATCAGAGGGGGGTAGGAGGACTTGTGGGAGGAGGTTGTCTGAAGTCAGCCTCGGATAATTGTGCGAAATTTATTTCTAAGACCATTGTTGAACACGTTTGTTTGATCTTGTGATGTTAAAACGAAAGATTATCTTGGTGACAAAAAAATAATGAAAGGTTTTCATGCTTACATGTAAAAGATGTATATATCGCTCAATTTGAGATTTCTATGAGGCCATTGAAAGACAGTAAAGAAAGAAAGAAAGTAACATTTATCAAATCTCAGAAAATAACAACTCTTTTTTGGGGGGCTAGTTGTGTAAATACTAGTATAAACATATACATAAAAAATGCGAAGCGACTAATGATAAACACTTTTTCTCACCATTATTTTCATGAATTGAAAGGAGAAGGTGCGGTAACCTGCCTTTTTGGCCCTATACGATTAAATAGTTAAAAAAATCAAAATGTTGTTAAGGTATTCCGTAATACAGGCGGATCTATATATACATTTTTGTCGAAGGAGGGGAAGGATGGGGGTTTTTTTAGAAGCCATGGCCCTAACTAAAAGGAAACTGTAAATGGGATGTTCTCGATTTTTTTCCAGGTATTACGGAAGAAAATTGAGCAATCATGATTCAACACTCTCACAATTTCTTTGGCTGTTAAAACTGAAAAGCTTGTGGATCCAGAGGCGGGCCATGGTGATAAATAATTGTGAATTATGAGGGATTTCATGATCTGAAAGAAGCGGAGATACATGCATTTCTATAGTCCGATACTTTTGTACAAATATATTCTATGTCTGATGTATTATTTCCATTATTAACGTGTCTATCTTACTATTCTCACGGGGTATAGCGGTGATGGTGGGAGAAAGGGCGGGGTACTCTGTAGTGTATGGAGTTAAAAAGACTTTGAAAAAAACACAATGATGACAAGGGGTTATTTAAATCAAAAGATAAAAGATTAAAGTCAGTCAATCACTCAACACGAACAAATGTCGGGAGGAAGAAATTAACTAAATAATCTATTATAATAGTACATGAAATTAGAGAAAAAGAGAAAGTTCTGCATTGCGAGATTGTCCACCATGTAACTTTGATTACAACTTGCATTAAAATAAAAAAGAAATGTATATTAACATAAACGGAAGACAAAATTACTGAATTAAACATGTGAAAATTAAATTATTCAAAACCATCAATATAAAGAATTAGAGAAAAGGGAAAGCGCCGAGAAAGAAAATTCCCTAAATATTTACAGCAGCTTCTTGTACCATATTCGAATAAAGTAAAATTAAACTATTTTTTAAACTAAATTTTAAACTATTTTCGGCATTATAAATAAAATAAGGCGATTTGGCACGATTTACACACGATAAACAGCTCGTGTCACATGACAGGTAATTGTTGAAATAACACAGGTATTGTTGTGGCAGGGCGAAGCATAGTTTTACCTGGTCATCGGAAGAGTTCATTATAGGCAGGTGATACAAGATGTCAAAATTACAGGTCTTATAATTATACAGGCATTTCATACTCTATGTAACAATGTTTAAACTAAATATTTTTTATCGACTGGTCTAATTTGCTTGATTGAATTATCTCCGCCCGGTCAGACCACTTTGGTAGAGAAATACATGTGTATTACGTGTATATTATCATTGTATGAATTCAGATTAATATAAAGTACGTATAATATTTATAATACGTATAATAAAAAAATGCAAATAAAAAAAATATCCGATAAACCCGATAAAAATGTACAAATTTCATAAGATTATAAACAAAATTCGGATTCTGAGTAAGATTTATTCGTTTTGCAAGTTATGAGTCGTAATATTTATTCATTCACGTTATTCTCCATAGTAATGTTTATTATGCATACGCTAACGGTTAATTCTGCATACGCTCACGATAGAATTTTTTTCCGCGTACTCTCACGATAGAATGGATAATTAGCGCTACTCATTTATCACGATACAATGAATACAGATAATTTGATACTATCGCTATGAATAAGAAAAATTGAATACAAACGTGAATGAGATAAGCGCTAACCATTGTATGTTTTTCAATCAGTATTCATACAAATGAATAAGGACTATTTGGTAATATCGTGAGCAAATCAATAACTAAGGTTAATTAAACGATAAAAATCGTGAACTAAGAATACATATAAATAATGAATGAGGACTAACGTGAGAGTTGTTAAGATTAACTATTCCTTGTCTGTAAAAGCCCAACAGACCTCAATGATGCAGTTAGTGAAGTGATAAACTTCCTTGAAACTAATCATAAACAGAACAGAGGGGAGTGGAAAGCAATAAGAAATGTACAAGCAGTCGATAAATCAAAGACTGAGAACAAAGCTGATCATGGACAGAGGAACAAAGGTCAATCAAAAGCTGGGGAAGGTAGAGACCAGAGATTTAAATCTGGTGGTCTCCATAAAAAAGTTGATGATCTAACCAAGCAGCTTGAACTGTTACAGGAGAGTCAGAGATTCCAAGCAGTGCAACCACACCCACCTCCATGCCTACCTACTAATCAGCCATTACGATTTCCCTTCCCACCACCTGTTCCAACCCAAATGCTTCACGCAAATGGATACAACAAACAGAATGCAGGAAGTGCATGTTTTTACTGCGGCCAAGAAGGACACTTTGCCAGAAATTGCCCTCAGAAGCAGAATCGTTGGAGAGGAAACGGACTATTAGGCGTCAACCTACCTGTCAACATGACAAGTCAGGGTAACCAGGCTACAGCTTCGTCAAAATGTTAGGGACCACACCTGTAGGTCGAGGTGAGGTCCGCAGGGAGACTGACCGACAGACGGACAGTCCAGACCTGACTAATTTATCTTTTCAACATTATTTGAAATCAATAGATTGTGAAGGAGTGTATGTACCAGGGAAATTAAATGGAGTTGAAATGAACTACACAGCTGATACAGGGGCCACAAAGACGGTTATATCTGAAAAGCTTTACCTCAGAATCCCGGAGAAGTGTAACACCTGCCCCTATGCGCCCAAGGTCAGTCCTTGGTGGAATATACAGATGGAACCAAGGAAGAAGTAACAACTACAATAGGAGGTCGAACAACAACAACAACAAAAGGAAAGGACGACGTGATTAAGTATTTAGTTTAATAATAAATGATGTTATAAATTATTGTAATTTATAGAAGCAGGTAAATTTTTGCTCTTTTATAACTTTTGGCACTTTAACTTCCTACAACTTAGGAAAAGTAAAGATCTTTTTTTTTTTTTGAGGAATATTGTTCGAGCATTTATACATTATAAGTAAAATCTTTATGAAATCTTCTACATAAATATCACAGAAATTCATTTTTGTCTCACATGAAGTTATCAGATATACTTACTACCCTAGGACTCTTGTATATGTTGTACTTGTCCACTTATTTTGCCATGATCCAAAGAGGCAGCATTCTGTTAATATCAAATTTTCAAGCTGAGTGACTGAAAATGTTTTAATATTTTCCTGCATAATATATGTCATTAATTATTTTCTGGCATGAGGTAGATATTGTTTGAAGCAAATCGATATCCTGAATTATCTAAATTATAGAGATATTTTTATTTGTATACAACATTTTCTTTGAATATCTTATATGATAACTTTAAATTTACTTACTTTTTCTCTGTAAAGATAACGATCCTCCTTGTCTACGTCATTTTTGGTCTCTCTATTTTTGTAAATCATCTCGCAACAGTTTATTACAGATAGATGTTAGTGACAATATACATTTTATCATTGGTAAATAAAAATCTTGTAGGATGGTGAATGTCTTACTTGTACTGACTCACAGATTACTGCAATTGTGTGATTGTTTAGTGCTGAATGTATGAGTAAATTTTTATATTATATTCTACTATATTCATGTTACAACAGTATATTTTCCTACCAAGACTCCAAAGTTATTCTCAATAATTATTGTGATGATTGTATTGATGATGGTTGAATACTATTACATGTGTAGTAAGCTTTATTGATTCAATGTGTGATTTAAATGTTTTGAATTTTGACTGTACCTTTGATCTTATTGTATATGACAGAATTTTCCACAGTCAATGTCTCATTTTAATATGTAAATTCATCATTATTATGTTGTGTGCGATCATTCAAGTTATTCCTATGTGGATTGTCTATGGATGACATGTTATAGAGATGAGCAAAAGTCATGTTCATACGGTGTGTGCATAATGTTTGGTACTTAACTTACACACTCAGTATTTATACAAAGTTATTTCATGTATTAACTCATGCTTGAGTTGTTCATGGATGGATCGAGTATTATGGTATTCATGAATTATTGTCTAATAGAAATATTGTTGAATGTGTATGTATTATATCTATGCATTGAAATGTCTTATCATCCATGTAATTCATGCCTGAATTGTTCATGGTTGTTGCACTATATTAAAGTGAATTAAGGTGTATTGTAATTGTTGGATTTATCATAGAAAAATGTTCCATCTCCATCAGATATATTGCAAATGTACATGTTTAATGTTGTTCACACATGTACTGAAATAGTTCTTTGGTGTTATTGTTTATTGAATTCATTGTTGATATTAACCTTTAATTGTGTTCAAATTTTGATCTTTCATTGTGAGAATGCCCGTGTAAGAGATATTGTTCATGTGACTGTGTTAAACTATAGTATTTGTTACTCTAGTCATTCCTTATTTAGAATACAGCTATTCTATGTGATTATTTATTATTTACGAGGACGTAAATGCTTAAGTGTGGGGGAGTTGTAATGTCAGTGTTTTGAGACATTTTTGTCATGATATAGTTTAATTATTATGGATTAATTTACCCTTCAACACGATTTTAATTTATGAGTCATATTTGAGTTTTTATACGTAAATAACCTTTTAGTAATCAGATTATTTCACATCAAATATTAGTTAGTAATATTTCGGTAAAACGTATAATTCTATGTAGATCTAATCAGAGGAAACACCAGCTATGGGCATATCATTTTAAACTATTGAATTCTCTCATTATAAGAATACTTACTGTCATAAACTGTGTGTGTAATAACTGTTAATTATGAGTTCTTTATCATTTAAGACTGTCATTGTGTTTAAAAGGCTCCAAAACCGATTTATTTTTGACATTTCTAACATGTGGTTTGTTGGAAGTTTGTTTACTTCTACGTCACTGAAGCGCTTTCCTTTTAGTTCACTTACGCGTTTGAGTTGGAGCCGGCTATGTTGGAATCTAGTGTTGGAAATATGTTTTATGCTATTTCTGCGTTATTTTAGCTTTGATTATTAAATGCATTATACAGTCATGAACTTTGAAATCTTAGCTTTATTTCTGTATGAATATTATGTGGTGTTTCATATAAAGTTATTGCATAATTAATGTTTGAAGTAATGGCCAATCGTGTCTCAGCATCGTATGTTGGAGATGCTGGAGATGCTGGTTTAGTTGATTGTTACTATAGAGCCAGAAGACAAGTTGTCAGAGAGGGAAATTTAGTTCTAGAGAGAGGACGTACTTTTGATGCACAGAGAGCTAGATCTATTTTGAGTTGTAAGTGAAGGGTTTTGTTTATATACGATGGTTATTATATACATGTACATTTAGAGGACATTGTTTAGCCTTATTTTGGAAATCCTAGAAGTCGAATATTAGTTGGTCCCTGAGAAAAACTATAATGGTTCCAGATATGGAGATCTGAGATGACCTGGGGAGTACAGCTCAGAGTTTGACCACTAAATTATAAGACAGGAGTCTCCGGTTGTCGTAGTTTGAATGTTTATGTCTTGTTGTTGTTTTCATTCATAATATAAAGTTTCTAGCTGTGCAGTTTTGTAGCTTGACAACTACAGTCGCAAAGCTAGTTTGCAAGTCGTCCATTCCCTACTCTCAGAAAATATTTCAGAAGCATAATATTCATATTATAGATTTTAACTCGTGTTTTAAATACTTTGACAGCACTGTTTGGTTGAACAGTAAAACGTATAGTTTGTTTGTTTGTTTGTTCAGCCTGTCGAGTGAATGTTTAGATGAGTGAATGTGGACCTCAGTTGATATTTAATTTCGCATAAATAAATCATTGAGACTTTTATACACGCATTCCTTTATAATTTATATTCGCATTACACTCAGATTTACACCACTGCGTATACGGTGTCCGGTAACGGACGTGACAATTAAAACAAAATTTTCTCAAAATTTCTGTTTTTGAAATTCAATATTTTGAGGGCAGAATTTATGCCTTATCTTACTTGCTCCTTTTGAGGTATGCCAAAATTATGTATATATATTACTGTAAACGTTGTTAATTTTGCTGAGGGAAGTTTTGCTTGGGGGAAATATTCATGGTAAAGATGTCCCTGCCTTCGTAAGATGCAGCAGGGATATTTTCACGTGGGGGAAATTTTAGCAAAATCCATTTTTACAGTAGTACTTGTAAGTTATACTTTTTGATTAAGAATGTTTTAAACATGCATTTAACAGGTGCTGTAGCAGATTTCAGGTTAAGCTATGGTCGTACACTTAGTAGGAAATCAAAAATCATCGCTATAAATAGAGATAAAGTCCAACTTTTAAAGGTAATGTTCTGTTTCTTAAAATTGTTAAAAGTTACTAGGGTAACAATGTTCTACTGCATCTATAATTTGCATTCTTACTATTGATACATGTATTTAAATTTTAATAACACCTCAAAATGTACAATCAGTACATGTATTTTTGTGATATTATTTCCATGCTTCAATACATAAATATTTTATGTCCTTTGTGAAGATATACATTTACTTTATTACTTCAAAAGATGTATGCAGCAAATGATACTTTGGTTTTTTTTTCCATTTATAGAATTCTGACATGTTCTGGAAACCCACTATAGCCGTAGAATCTGACGTAGCTAGTTTTATGGTCAGTGTGGCCAACGGTCTGAAAGGTTACAAGTGTGACCAAGAATGGGTACAGAAACTCAAACAAAAAGATGACGAGAAAGAAAAAGCTAATAGGTATGTACATTGTACAACATTTATTGAAATGGACTACATGTATACTTGACCTTACATGGTCAGGTCTTGTAAGTTGTTTACTTACAAGTGACACTTTGTCCTTCAATAATGGATGACTTTGACTGGTACTTCGATAGATTAAATATGTTGTTCATTTCACTTGCATTTTCTCCCTCTATCTTTTTCAAAGAATTGTAATGGCATTGGTCTCGTAGCAAGAGCATTCATTAAGGGTTTTTGTACATGTTATAAAGATATACAGTCTAACCTGTAGAAGCGGTCACCTTTGTTAAGCAGTCACCTCCTCTTAACAGTCACTCTGAATCCCTCCCGACCGTTTTTATTATGATATTGTACCCTAATAAGCAGTCACCTCAGTAATACGGTCAGCGGTCACCCCTTTCACTGTCCAAGTCGCGGATTCGACTCTAATTGAGCGGTCGGTGGCTTGGACTTCAAAATTCAACAGTACTGTATTATTCGCAAAATACTTCGATATTACCTTTAAGGCATCTATTGGATGGCTCTCAGCGTATATAAAACGTAGTAAAATCGTATTCGGTACCACCAGGGACGTATATCCCTGGTACCACGAGGGCTGAAAGGGGTGCACGACGATGGCAATGATGTCATTCAAGACTGGATTGAAAAATTAAGTGATTCTCTTGTGAATGGAAGATCGACAGACATCAGGAACTTTTTAAAATCATACGTACATTTTGCATTTGACTGTTTTATTCATCATTTTATAATGAGACTTTATACTTTTATTTCATGTGCCAACAATTCCTCAAAAGACGAAAGGTTTTCATTACTACATGTGTAAATGCATGTCAGCAATGATGAAAAAAATTAATGAAATGGCATAATGTGTGCATGCATGAATCTGTTCAATACAATACATGAAAAAGAAAATTCCTGTTTGTATTATGAACAAGTGTACTTTAGCATGGTTATTTAAGAACCTTTATTAAAAGGTCACCTCTGTTAAGAGGTCACTTTCATGGTATCCCTTGGGTGACTGCTTAATATAGGTTAGACTGTACGTGTATCAGCTGAACTGATTATGAATTCAGTCTTTCTGAATGAATCACTTTTCCACATGACCACTCATTTATGGGAAGTACATGTACATAAAATATTATCCTAATTAAAAATCGATTAGCACGAATTTTACAGAAAAATTGGTTGTCTAATGACTAATCAAATCTATTGAAATGTGGAATTGATAATTGCTACATGTATTTCAATTTCGCAGACAGAAGGCAGAAGAAGTGACGGATGTCCACCTGAATCCACTGAAGATTTTACACATAGCGGAAGACGTGATGTCAGACGACGCTATAATGGTGGCTGATGGCGGAGACTTTGTCGCTACGGCAGCTTACATACTACGGTATGATTGCTTAAGTTTGGTAATTTATTATCAATCTCTACTTTGGATTCTTAGGTTACTACATGTACATGTACTTAAAATTTTAGCATAGATTTGTTTTAATTTGCATTTATGGGTGGAGCAGAAATGCACAAAATTTTGATGCTCTACTCTTGTACACATATCAAGAGATTCTACACATGATTGTAAAGATATTTTTTATGCTTGAAGGTCTAAAACTACATTGTACATCAGCCTGAAAATTAAAAAAAAAAAAAAAAACGCAAGTGAATGAAAATCTCCAATGTACACCATGGCAGCGACCAAAGAATGTCATGTTGAAATACCCATGTACATTTACAAATCCTAGACAATACCCAATAAAAACATATTTTAAGGCTGAACTCACAAAATTCTGTCACGATTTGATTGTTTATTTCAGACCCAGGGAACCTTTACACTGGCTTGACTCTGGGGGGTTGGCACTCTTGGAGTAGGTGGAGGATTTGCCTTGGGGGCTAAGCTTTGCCATCCTGACAGCAAGTTGTGCATTAAAAACTCTCTCACAATATAATCTGTTATTGCAGACCTAGGGGACCTCTCCAATGGCTTGACCCTGGGGTGTTTGGCATCCTTTGAGAGTAGGAGGATTTGCCCTGGGGGCTAAGCTTGCCGTCCTGACAATCAGGTGTGAATTAAAAGCTCTCTCACAATATGATCTTTTAATTCAGACCCAGGGGACCATGTACTGAGTTGACTTTAGAGGTTTGGCAAACCTGGGGTAGGTGGAAGATTTGCGTTGGGGGCTAAGCTTTGCCGTCATGACAGTGAGTTGTGGATTGAAAGCTCTTTCACAATATTAGATTTTATTGCAGACCTATGGGATCTTTACGCTGGCTTGATACTTGGGCGTTAGGTACCCTTTGGGTAGGAGGAGGATTTGCCTTGGGCTCTAAGCTTTGCCATCCTGACAATGAGGTCTTTCACAATACATGTATATTTTATTGCAGACCAAGTTGCTTGATCCTGGGGTGTTTGGTACCCTTTGAGTAGAAGGAGGATTTGCCTTTGGGGCTAAGCTCTGCAGACCTGATAGTGAAGTGTGGATTTTTAGCATTTTCACAATATTATCTTTTATCACAGGCCAAGGGTGGATAGGACGAGTATTTACCCTAGGGGCTTAGCTTTATCACACTAGCAGTGAGGTGTGGCTTATTAGCTCTTTCACAATATGAACTTTTCTTACAGACCTAGGGGTCCTTTGAGATGGCTTGACCCTGGGGCATTTGGCACCCTTAGGGTAGGAGGAGGAGTTGCCTTGTGGGCTAAGCTTTATCGCACTAACAGTGAGGTGTGGCTTATTAGCTCTTTTTCTTACAGACCTAGGGGTCCTTTGAGATGGCTTGACCCTGGGGCATTTGACACCCTTGGGGTAGGAGGAGGATTTGCCTTGTGGGCTTAGCTTTGTCGCACTAACAGTGAGGTGTGGCTTATTAGCTCTTTTACAATATGATCTTTTCTTACAGACCTAGGGTCCTTGTAGATGGCTTGACCCTGGGCATTTGGCACCAGAATTTGCCTTGTGGGCTAAGCTTTGTTGCACTAATAGTGAGATGTGGCTTATTACCTCTTTCACAATATGATCTTTTCTTACAGACCTAGGGGGTCCTCTGAGATGGCTTGACCCTGGGGCATTTGGCACCCTTGGGGTAGGAGGAGGATTTGCCTTGTGGTCTAAGCTTTGTCGCACTAACAGTGAGGTGTGGCTTATTAGCTCTTTTACAATATGATCTTTTCTTACAGACCTAGGGTCCTTGGAGATGGCTTGACCCTGGGCATTTGGCACCAGAATTTGCCTTGTGGGCTAAGCTTTGTTGCACTAACAGTGAGGTGTGGCTTATTAACTCTTTCACAATATGATCTTTTCTTACAGACCTAGGGGGTCCTCTGAGATGGCTAGACCCTGGGGCATTTGGCACCCTTGGGGTAGGAGGAGGATTTGCCTTGTGGTCTAAGCTTTGTCGCACTAACAGTGAGGTGTGGCTTATTACATGTAGCTCTTTCACAATATGATCATTTCTTACAGACCTAGGGGTCCTTTGAGATGGCTTGACCCTGGGGCATTTGGTACCCTTGGGGTAGGAGGAGGATTTGCCTTGGGAGCTAAGCTTTGTCGTCCTGACAGTGAGGTGTGGATTATTTATGGGGATGGTTCCCTAGGGTACAGCATCGCAGAGTATGATACATTTACAAGACATAAGGTATAGAAAACAGGGAGGATGAAATTTCCTACGTGTAACTTGTACATGTACTTGTATTCTGATCCGATATGGTGACGTCATCATTTATTGCGTTTGACGTCATTTGCTTTACAAGCTACACATCACCAGTGAACGTGTAAAGTGTGAGATACACGTAGGACTTGACTTCAAGATATTTCATCCCCTTTATTCTATCAAATAGTATAAAAAGTATTGCATTCAATTCAGAATGATTTCAAGTTTCTACCTGTATTTCAATTTAGATTTAACCAAACTTAATAATTATTCTTTTTGAATTTAACCTGTCCAAAAGTCAACTCAAGTTCACAAAGATTTTACAAGTACGCGTCGTGGTCTTTGAAAAGAAATCTCGACAATAGTAACCTGTAGTTCAACTTGTACACTAGATAAACCCGTACAAGTTACATGTAGGAAATCTCAACCTCTCTAATATTGAATTGTAATTGTTTTAAATGTGCAAGCTACCCTTATATTCATCTGATAATTGTATCACGTCTTTAGATGAAGTAAATACATGTACAGTACATGTACATACATGTACATTATGTTTGTCAATCTCTATATCTTTTTCCATAAGAAATTTTAACTCTGTCAAGATATAGCAGAATTCCTGAAAAGTATCAATTTTATCAGATCTGCATATAAAAAATTGTTTTTGGATCGATAAAAGCTCACACTATGCGTATAACTATTACTTAAACCGATAAAAATCTCTGAATTTTTTACAGAAGTTTTCAAGAACTCTGATATAGAATGTGTAGTAATATTGTCTTCATATATTCTATGGCAAGATATCAAAATTTTTGATTTTGTTACCTTCATCACTAAATTTTGCATGTGTATACACTTTTGAAATACTTTCACATGGTCAGAATCTTTGAGTAGGACTTGAAGTGTCTTACATAATTCATGAAGAAATCTTCCAGAAAAGACCTCTTTCGAGATACCAAAAGTTGTAGTCTTGACCATAATATGTGAAATTCGTTTTTTAAAGCTCCATTATTTTCACATGTACATGTATGAATAGGCCACTTGCCTTATTTCAAAATGGCTGACAAAATGACAAAAAATGTCCGAGGTAGGCAATTGAAGCGCACTTTTTATACGCCCGTCGTTTGACGGGACGTATTATGGTATGGCGAAGTCCGTCCGTCTGTCCGTCTGTCCGTCCGCCTATGGAACGCAATAACTTGAATACGCGTCAACGGATTTTTATGAAATTTATACATAGTGATCAGACTGTGGAGAGGAAGCCGCCTATCGATTTTCAGGTTCATCCGATTTGTCGTTACAGAGTTATGGGACTTAGATTTTTAAAATACAGTGAAAATATACTAAAATATTTAAAAATTATTTAAAAATCTATTTTTGGTCGAAATGTTTTGAAATTTGGTATACTTCAAGTAGAAAGGATGTTCTTTGACATATGTAACGGGTTTTTAATTTTTTTGTCGCATAACAGAGATATTGTGTGTAATAGGAAGGGGGGTGGGTTATATGCACATACATTTTAAGCTAAGGGCAAAATATAGGCGCATGGAACGCGATAACTTGAATATGCGTCAACGGATTTTCATGATATTCATACATTATGATTGGACTGTGGAGAGGAAGCCGCCTTTCGATTTTCAGGTTTATTCGATATGTCGTTACAGAGTTATGGGACTTAGATTTTTAAAATACAGTGAAAATATACTAAAATATTTAAAAATTATTTAAAAATCTATTTCTGGTTGAAATGTTTTGAAATTTTGTATACTTCAAGTAGAAAGGATGTTCTTTCACATATATAACGGGTTTTTAATTTTTTTGTCGCATAACCGAGATATTGTGTGTAATAGGAAGGGGGGAGGGGTGGGTTATATGCACATACATGTTAAGCTAAGGGCAAAATATAGGCGCATGGAACGCAATAACTTGAATATGCGTCAACGGATTTTCATGATATTCATACATTTTGATTGGACTGTGGAGAGGAAGCCGCCTTTCGATTTTCAGGTTCATTCGATATGTCGTTACAGAGTTATGGGACTTAGACATTTTAAAATACAGTGAAAATATACTAAAGTATTTAAAAATTAATATTTAAAAATCTATTTCTGGTTGAAATGTTTTGAAATTTTGTATACTTAAGGTAGAAAGGATGCTCTTTGACATATATAACGGGTTTTTAATTTTTTGGTCGCATAAGCGAGATATTGTGTGTAATAGGAAGGGGGGGGGGTTATATGCACATACATGTTAAGCTATGGGCAAAATATAGGCGCATGGAACGCAATAACTTGAATATGTGTCAACAGATTTTCATGATATTCATACATTTTGATTGGACTGTGGAGAGGAAGCCGCCTTTCGATTTTCAGGTTCATTCGATATGTCGTTACAGAGTTATGGGACTTAGATATTTTAAAATACAGTGAAAATATACTAAAATAGTTAAAAATTATTTAAAAATCTATTTCTGGTTGAAATGTTTTGAAATTTTGTATACTTCAAGTAGAAAGGATGTTCTTTCACATATATTACGGGTTCTTGAATTTTTTGTCACATAATCCAGAAATTATGTGTAATGGGGGGGGGGTTATATGCACATACATGTTAAGCTAAGGGCAAAATATAGGTGCATGGAACGCAATAACTTGAATATGTGTCCACAGATTTTCATGATATTTGTACATTTTGATCAGACTTTGAAGAGGAAACCGCCTTTCGATTTTAAGGTTCATCCAATTTGTCCTTATGGAGTTATGGGACTTAGATATTTTGGTGTTGTGAAAAAAATCCCAACGGGCGTATCTTGCTGCGTGAGCGTAGGCTTTATTCATTGTTACGTCACTATGTAATTGCGTCTTTTAACAGTGACGTCATATTGAAAAACAACGCCAAAAGATGTTGACTCGGACATTTTGTACTTTCTAACAAGATCGGGAAATGGTCTATTTGAGAGTAGGAATGAATGAATTTGGATATACATACATTTTGTACAACAATGATAATAGATATTGTATGAGGGAATATTATTCCTCTTGCCATATGGTGGTTATCACTATGTCACAATAAAAGCAATTTTTTTGTGTCCATCACTAGGTTGAAAGAATAAAAAGATTATCAGACCTTTAATCAAGCATTGTCTTTATTTTACAAGCCAGTTAGCGTTGAAATTCCAAACTTAATACAGCCATATGATTATAGATACCTGTGATATCAGTGGTGGGTAACGATGCAGGATGGACTCAGATCGAGAGAGAACAGGCCCCGATGTTTGGTAGCAGTGTAGCTTGTAAACTTGCCGTAAGTATTCTTTCTCCAGACAGAGTTGTCTTATATCTTTACAAAAAGAAAAAATCTTCGCGACAGACTCCAAGAGTTCTGCCTTAAAGTTGCTATGATGTCATTATAGCATTACGTTGAATTATGTTTTATGGCTGTAAGTCGGTGGCATTGATGTTGTAGTGTAGGGTAACGGAAGGTAAATTGGAATCCCCCGGAGTTTGGTAAGTGTAAATGTAACCCCTTTGTATTAAAATTGAACAATTTATAGTTGCAAGAATTTTTCATTTCAATTTTGCGATCTACAAGTACATATGTACATGTACATGTACATGCACAGTAGAGCTTTATCTACGGTCTCTCATTTCCTTTAGTTAAAAGTGAAGTAAAATCTTTGAAAACCCAATAAATCGAGTGACCTATTGTGACATCATGTTTTAGTTTTAAAAATAGGGAGAATATGTTAACACAAAGATACTTTTAATGTTGAACATCCAGTATGCGCATTACTTGTCTGATATAAACATCTGCATACACAATCTCCTACGCATGCGTCCGATATAAGTCCCGCTTTTCTTCACTTTGAAATCTACCTCTGCCATCTTCGCCTATTGTTTGTCTGCAAGATTCTTGCAGACTGAAATTGGTGCTTCATCTTTGTAAATAAAACATTGCAAATATATACCATCAGGTTTGATTACATTTATGAGGTATACAGGGTGAAAGTAATGCCTTTGTATCAATGCAATATGATGCAAAATCAGGGATTCTTTCTTCATTCGTAAGTTGCCAACACGATCAGTTAAGCGAGAAGTCTCCAGTAAAATTCCAAAATTCAAGCTATAAATCGAAACGTACCATCTTTAGACTTGAGTCTTGTGAACTTTTGTACATCAAGATAAAAATTGTTTCCTTCATTGCCTATGTACATATACTCTAATCACTCAAAGATTAAGTAATCTGTGTGCCTCTGTCTTTCAATCTTTTACACTGTTTACGTCAGAAATCTGAATTACGTTACTGATGACATGCAGTACCTGCGAGGCTTCTCAGGCTTTATCGTTGCCTGAAATGGCATAGGAAAATAGCGATGACAGCAAGGTTATATTGCAAGCCTGTGCCGCCTATGACCTTCTCCGCAAGTTGGTGCATGCAGTGCTGATTAACATGTTCATGTAGGTCATGACCTAATATTACAGGGATGGAAATTAACGCTGGCCCCTGGCCAGTATTTTTGGCATGGAGCTAGTCAAATCAGTTTTGAGCTGTCCTGATTGGCTGGTAAAAATTTGGAAACCCCTTTGCTAAATCCAGTTACAAATAATGGGAATGACTTTTTTTTTTATTCACTGAAAGATTGTACATGTATCTTGCACGTATACATGTAAATAAAACAATTGCCATATCCCCGATACTAAACATCAGAGTCACTGCAAAGTTTGTCGTGTATATACATATACTCATTATGTGGAACTTCTTTGACTTTAACGTTTGTTGACATTGTCATCTTGAAATTAAAACTAGTTGAATCATTGAAATAAAAATGTCTTTACTTCAAGTTTTATATGAGGGCCGGTGAAATTCTGAACCCACTGGCCAACCGGGCTAGTGGAAAATGAATTCCAAAAAAGTGAATTTCAACCCTTTTATTCCTTACTTTTGATAACTTACTTTTGATGTTTCATGGGTGTATAATTGTAGTAAGTCATGTACGATACACAGAATTTGCAAACAATCAATCAGAATTATAAATCTATCAATGCCAAAACAATGGCAGTCAGCTGATAAAGGTATAGAATTAATACTTTAAAGGACCTGTAACGTTAAGAGCCGTAATCTGCCCAAATTTTACTTGCAATACCAGCTCAACCAGAAATATTTAAAATGTGTCCTGTACGTGAAATTATTTCATTTCAAGTATCTTTAATCAAATATAGTAGTTTTATTGACATAATTATGATAAATAACCTATATTTTTACGTAGAAGTGAGGGTGGGGGTCTTTTTTATGATATAAATAATGCGAGTGAAATGTCGGAAATTTTCTAACAATCGGTCGCTTTTGTTGATCAAAATGTCAAAATGAACTACAATGAGAAGATTCAATAAGAGATACCGTGCTAAAACATGATTTTCTCCAAATATTATATTCCGGATTTATCAGACCGTAAACATGTGGCCAGAGATATATAATCGAACACTCACTCTCACTTATATTGTACAATTAACAACGACGCCGTTATAAAAATAGTTTGAATAAGCTTATTTTCAGTATATAAAATCATATTTCTATTACATTTACCGTAATTAAATTTTCTAAATACTTTGTGAATGTTACCGAGGATGTTTTGAGCATTTTCTCAAGATTGACTTGTACATCAGTCGTCAACGCTAATTGTTAACTTTTATTGCGAGGGGTTGTTGAATTGTCAATGCCCAAAATTAAAATAAGGGGTTTGCTAGTGAAAAGGTAAATAACAACGAAAATTTTTGTTGAAAATTGATTAACTCAAAGCTATTAATAAAGAAGTTAATTTTTTGCCAGAAGTTAATCAAATGCCAATTACTAATTCTCTGTTATTTTCACATCTTTCCTTCATCCCTACCCGCCCAGTCGCATTTTCGTAAATTGATTATTGTTCCCCCCCTTTGGAACACAACTCTGCTTTTACAGAAAATTTATATTATGAAAATACATCTTAGGTAGAAGTGGTATTGTGTTCCAAGGGGGGGAACGATATTTTATGAAAACTTTTCCGATTTTCATTGATTTCTATACAAAATAAGCACATTTATACTCAAATATCTCTCTATTAGAGCAATTTTATGAAAAATTTTCTTCAGATTTTGAAGGGGTTTTATCTTTTAAAGTATTTCACCAACTTGATTAAAGAAATGAAGTACTGTAAATTGGTTTTTATTTGTCAGGTACCAATTTTCGTCATTTTCGTCAGTGACTCCCTTGACGAAATTACGTACCGACGAATATAAATACTCCTGACAAAATATAGTGTAGAAAGGAAAAATTGAATCTTAAGAATTAAAACAACAGGCAAATGACAAATCAATGAAAAATGAATACGCACACAAAGTGGCATATAATGTACTTCTAATTACCAAATGATATGTTTTCACAACATGCTAGGTGGTATACATGTCTCTAATTGTTTGTTTACCAATAATTGTTAAATAAACAATGATAACAAACGCATACGGCCTAAACCTGAATGTTAAAATTAAGTTGGCATTTGAACAGACGAATTATATTTTATGGACCCTTAGATGACGAATTTACGTACTGACGAAATGGTCATTTTGATTTTCATTATTTTTGGGCAGATTTTACGCCTTATCGTTACAGGTCCTTTAAATGTACCAGGTCCTTTATTTTTAGCTCACCTCGACAAAGTTGAGTGAGCTTATGCTATAACCCCACGCGTCCGCGTCCGTGTCCGCGTCCAGTTAAGAAGTTTGGGGTAGCTCAGTATCTGACAAAGTACTAATGATACAGTAACCAAACTTGCACAAGTGATTCATCTTTGGATTCTGAGGTGAACCCATGCATCGGATGCAGCATCTGACCTACATTTTCCGCTTGAGTGACTTGGTTAAGAAGTTTGGGGTAGCTCAGTATCTGACAAAGTACTAATGCTACAGTAACCAAACTGGCACAAGTGATTCATCTTTGGATGCTGAGGTGAACCCATGCATCGTATGCAGCATCTGACCTACATTTTCCGCTTGAGTGATTTGGATAAGAAGTTTGGGGTAGCTCAGTATCTGACAAAGTACTGATGCTACAGTAACCAAACTTGCACAAGTGATTCATCTTTGGATGCTGAGGTGAACCCATGCATCGGATGCAGCATCTGACCTACATTTTCTGCTTGAGTGACTTGGTTAAGAAGTTTGGGGTAGCTCAGTATCTGACAAAGTACTGATGCTACAGTAACCAAACTTGCACAAGTGATTCATCTTTGGATGCTGAGGTGAACCCATGCATTGGATGCAGCATCTGACCTACATTTTCCGCTTGAGTGATTTGGATAAGAAGTTTGGGGTAGCTCAGTATCTGACGAAGTACTAATGCTACAGTAACCAAACTTGCACAAGTGATTCATCTTTGGATGCCGAGATGGACCCATGCATCGGATGCAGCATCTGACCTACTTTTTCCACTTGAGTGATTTCGCTTTTAAAAGCCAATATTGAGCAGAGTATAAGTGCTACATGTACCAAACTTGCATATTGGATGTATCTTTGATCAAACTTTCATAAAATGACCTTGACCTACTTTTTCCGCTTGAGTGATTTTGCCTTTAAAAGCCAATATTGAGCAAAGTATAAGTGCTAGATGTTCCAAACTTGCATATTAGATGTATCTTTGATCAAACTTTCATAAAATGACCTCGACCTACTTTTTCCGCTTGAGTGATTTTGCCTTTAAAAGCCAATATTGAGCAAAGTATAAGTGATACATGTACCAAACTTGCATATTGGATGTATCTTTGATCAATCTTTCATAAAATGACCTTGACCTACTTTTTCCGCTTGAGTGATTTTGCTCTATAAAGCCAATATTGAGCAAAGTATAACTGCTACATGTACCAAACTTGCATATTGGATGTATCTTTGATCAAACTTTCATAAAATGACCTTGACCTACTTTTTCTGCTTGAGTGGTTTTGCCTTTAAAAGCCAATATACATGTACTAAGAAATATGTTTGAATTGAATTTTGCTGTCAGGAGGTGAGCTTCGTAATCTGTGATTACCTATGTTTATTACAGTTCACCGACTACGAGACGGTTGCAGAGGGTTATGGTGGGAAGGGACTGAGATTAGACAGAACAAATGAAGACCAAATCAAAGAAATCCTTGAGCAAGCTGTAAAACTGAACAAAGACGGGAACAGCGTGCTCGTTAATTGTCTTATCGGAAAAACCAATTTCAGAGAGGGTAGCATATCTGTATAGATAGTATATATTTCTAAAAGGGAATTTGCAAGACAATATGACAATTTGGAAGTGCAATATAGAAAATGGACAAAAATTGGTGCACAATCTTGTTCAATGTTGTAAATTCATCAGCACTAGCAAATGCACTGAATTGAATTTATTATGCAGTGTGTGGGTTACTTGGAGCGTACATGGAAGTCACCATTATAAATGGTGGACGGTTAATATTTCAAAATGCGCATTTCAAATCTTTGTTACCTGAACTGTGCTTATGTATTTGACACACACAATCTCTTAAAAGATTTCTGTTTGATGTTCTAAGAACAATTCATTGTTTCTAAGAGACGATTCCATATTTCAACTGTGATACTATAACATGTACATTTATATTTAATAGATAGTTCTTTCTAGGACAGCTACGTACAAATAGATTTTGATAGAGACTTCTTTATGTACATTTACAGATATTTCTGTTTTAGAAATAAACATTTATACACGCATATCTATTTCCATTTCAAATATTTACTGTAAACATGGAAAAGGGGTAGGCGCAAAATCTGCTATTTTTGGCCCCATTTTTGGCTATTTTCAAAAAATAGTTTTTCATACTGATTTTTATCTTTTAAATAGGATTTGAGATATTGATGTTTATTGAAATTGAATAAAGATATTATAAATGTAATATATGAGTGTTACCTTTCACCGAAATTGCTCACTATTGCCAAAATTAATCATAAAATGATAACAACCAGATTTCAACATTATAGTTTTAAGTACATGTACATGTATCTACATGTATAGAGCAAGTGCTTGTAACAAAGTCATACTTTTCATGTACATCCAGAATATTGAAAGGAATGTCTCATGTGAGTTTGAACCTGTTGCAAGCCCTTTAGGATGTACATTACCAGTCATTTTGTCCTAAAAGGTAGGGATTTATAGAAATCAAATGAAATCTGTGCTGTTTTTGATTACAAGAAGCATGCTTAATGAGAAAATACATGTACATGTATTATTTTTTCAAAAATTTTGATTGGGGCCAAAAATGGTCACTTTTGCCAATACCCCTTTTACCTGGGTGTAATTTTTCTGGTATTTTACATACATGTATCAAGGAACTTTGTGAAAATTTCCCCATGTGAAGATACTCCTTCTGCATTCTTACAAAGGCAGAGACATTTATATCGCAAATATTACCCCCAAGTGTAAAGTCTTCATGTCATACATATAATCACAAAATTTCCCCCCAGCGAAAATAACAGTATCATGTTGTAAAGAAGTCGAGTTAGGTTATACTTGCCTGTCCATCAATAAAATTGCCCTTTGATCAACATTTTATTATTTTTTCAGGCTGAAGCAATTCTTAGCTATTACATGTAAAAGGATTCACACTTAAAGTTTTGAGTTCTGTCGGTCTTAAAATTTACAAAATTAGTGCACATAACTTAAAGGCTGGATGCATCTTGAGAGCTCAAATGATATCTTGTACTGCATATGTACTGATTTGACATTGGTTTACAATGAAGAGGGGGCAAGTCAGTTTTCTCTTTAATATGTGTAACAAAACAGTTTCACTTTACCATGTTTACAGTACATATTATACAGGGTCTCAATTTTCTGATGCCTCAATGATTCTGCAACATATAACATATTTCATAAATGTTGAAATGGACATTTTCAGTCCAGAAGGTGCGGGATGATTCATGCAACAATCAATGTCGTATAGTCAAAACAGCAAAGTATGGCATCTGTCTGTCGTATATTCAAAACAGCAAAGCAGTCAAAACAGCAAAGTATTGCATCTGTCTGTCTGATGGTCAAAACAGCAAAGTATGGCATCTGTCTGTCTGAATGTCAAAACAGCAAAGTATGGCATCTATCTGTCTGATGGTAAAAACAGCAAAGTATGGCATCTGTCT
This sequence comes from Pinctada fucata, assembly GCA_028142955.1. Lineage (NCBI taxonomy): Eukaryota > Metazoa > Mollusca > Bivalvia > Pterioida > Pteriidae > Pinctada > Pinctada fucata. Next base: position 41,874,663 of record AP027102.1, on the reverse strand, counting down.
GATAGTCAAAACTGCAAAGTACGGCATCTGTCTGTCGTATAGTCATAATAGGAAAGTATGGCATCTGTCTGTCTGATAGTTAAAAAAGAAAAGTATGGCATCTGTCTGTCTGATAGTCAAAACAGTGAAAGTATGGCATCTTTCTGATAGTCAAAACAGCAAAGTATGGCATCTGTTTGACTAATAGTTAAAACAGCCAAGTATGGCATTTGTCTTTCTGATAGTTAAAACAGCAAAGTATGGCATCTGTTTGTCTGAAAGTTAAAACAGCAAAGTAAGGCATCTGTCTTTCTGATAGTCAAAACAGCAAAGTATGGCATATGTCTGTCTGATAGTCAAAACAGCAAAGAATGGCATCTGTCTGTCTGATAGTCATAACAGGAAAGTATGGCAACTGTCTGTCTGATAGTCAAAACAGTAAAGTATGGCATCTGTCTGTCTGATAGTCAAAACAGCAAAGTGTGGCATCTGTCTGTCTGATAGTCAAAACAGCAAAGTATGACATCTGTCCGACTGATAGTCAAAACAGCCAAGTATGGCATTTGTCTTTCTGATAGTCAAAACAGCAAAGTATGGCATCTGTCTGTCTGATAGTCAAAACAGAAAAGTAAGGCATCTGTCTGTCTGATAGTCAAAACAGCAAAGTATGGCATCTTCTGATAGTCAAAACAGAAAAGTATTGCATCTGTCTGTCTGATACTTAAAACAGCATAGTATGGCATCTGTCTATCTGATAGCCAAAACAGCAAAGTATGGCATATATCTGCCTGATAGTCATAACAGGAAAGTATGGCATCTGTCTGTCTGATAGTTAAAACAGCATAGTATGGCATCTATCTGATAGTCAAAACAGCAAAGTGTGGCATCTTCTGATAGTCAAAACAGAACAGTATGGCATCTGTCTGTCTGATAGTTAAAGCAGCATAGTATGGCATCTATCTGATAGTCAAAACAGAAAAGTATGGCATCTTCTGATAGTCAAAACAGAAAAGTATGACATTATGTTTGTCTGATAGGTAAAACAGCAAAGTATGGCATCTTTCTGATAGTCAAAACAGCAAAGTATGGCGTCTGATAGTTAAAACAGCAAAGTATGGCATCTGTCTGTCTGATAGTTAAAACAGCAAAGTATGGCATCTGTCTTTCTGATAGTCAAAACAGCAAAGTATGGCATCTGTCTGTCTGATAGTCAAAACAGTGAAAGAATGGCATCTGTCTGTCTGAATGTCAAAACAGCAAAGTATGGCATCTGGCTGTCTGATAGTCAAAACAGCAAAGTATGGCATCTTCTGATAGTCAAAACAGCAAAGTATGACATCTGTCTGTCTGATAGTCAAAACAGCAAAGTATGGCATCTGTCTGTCTGATAGTCAAAACAGCAAAGTATGGCATCTTCTGATAGTCAAAACAGCAAAGTATGACATCTGTCTGTCGTATAGTCAAAACAGCAAAGTATGACATCTGTCTGTCTGATAGTCAAAACAGCAAAGTATGGCATCTGGCTGTTTGATAGTCAAAACAGCAAAGTATGGCATCTTCTGATAGTCAAAACAGCAAAGTATGGCATCTGGCTGTCTGATAGTCAAAACAGCAAAGTATGGCATATGTCTGTCTGATAGTCAAAACAGTAAAGTATGGCATCTGTCTGTCTGATAGTCAAAACGGCAAAGTATGGCATCTGGTTGTCTGATAGTCAAAACAGTGAAAGTATGGCATCTTTCTGATAGTCAAAACAGCAAAGTATGGCATACTTCTGATAGTCAAAACAGCAAAGTATGGCATCTGTCTGTCTGATAGTCAAAACAGCAAAGTATGGCATCCTTCTGATAGTCAAAACAGCAAAATATGGCATCCGTCTGTCTGAAACGGCAAACTATGGCATGTATTGATATCTGTATGATGGTCAAAACAGCGAAATGACTATGATCTGTCTGATAGTAAAATGCAATGTCTGGCATCTATCTGTCCATCTGATACTTATATGTCAGACAACAATAAACTAACATACGAGGTTTTTAGTCCCCAATCAGCAGCGCCGAAGGGGACTCTTTGTTTCCTCTCGGTCTGTCAGTCAGTCTGTCTGTCACATTTTTCAAGAGTGGATCAAATTTGTTGTGGAAGGTCACTAGGTCAAAATAATTAGTACATCTATCAGTAGGAAAATCTGGTCAAATGAAATTCACATGTGAAATATCAAACTTATTACTTGCCAATTAAAAGATATGGTAAATCTCAAATATTCAGAAAAAAATAAGGTCAAGGTCGCAAGGTAAAAAAGTTTGTTTACAAAAGAAAGGTCTCATCAATTACCTGTACTCCATTTTCTTTTATCTCGATGAAAAAAAATCTCATCAAAAGCAATACAGACGAGAAATATTTTAAAAATCCTGTGTAATCACTTACCAATCAAAAGATGTAACCCATCCTCATTGTTTGAAAAAGTACGTAAAATATCTAGGTCAAGGTCACTTGGTCAAAAAATATGATGAAGATAGGTCTTGCCACAAGGAATTCGCAAGTGAAATATCAAAGCCCTATCACTAACCAATCAGAACATATAGCCAATCTTAATCCTTTTGAAAAGTAGGTCAAACATGTAGGTAGGTCAATAGGTAAAAAATTATGGTAAGTGTAGAAAGGTCTTGTCATAAGGAATACACATGTGAAATATCAAAGTCTTATCATTCACCGATTTAAAGATACAGCCAATCTTAATTTTATTCAAAGGTAGGTCAGATATCTAGGTAACTACGTAAAAAATTATGGTATGTGTAGAAAGGGCTTGTCAAAAGGTATATACATGTGAAATATCAAATCCCTATCACTTACCAATCAAAAGATATAGCCAATCTTAATTTTTTTGTAAAGTAGGTCAAATATCTAGGTCAACGTCACTAGGTCAAAAATTATGTAACATGTGAAATATAAAAGCCCTATCACTTACCAATCAAAAGTTATGGGGTGTCACACCCAAAGTATGACAGACAGACGGACAAAGTGATTCGTAAGTGTCGCTGTGCTTCTCAGGCGACACAAAAAGTACTCGCATGTACAAACAGATCTTGCAAAGAATTAAAATGAAACTTCTAATCAACTTGATTTTATTTTCAAGAAAATCACAGCACAATTAATAAAATAATTTAAAATTGCTGAATGCAAATATATGTAACAATGTGTGTGTGTGTGAAAGATACAAAATGTATATATTATTCAATTATAATAAATACTAAATACATGTAGCTAGGGAGAACAGATTCAATAACCATAAGGAAAGGGAAATATAGGTCATAATGTTTGCTCAATTTTTCCTGAAAAATGCATAGAAAATGTGTGCATGGCACATTAGTACACAAAATATTGGTGCATTTCATAGATTCAAAAAATAGATTCACAAAATCATTAAGGTCAATATTTTTCGACAACTTTCACCTCTAGAATAGATTTTTTTCTCTTCTAATCATAATGGTACATTTGTAGCACAAAACTGATAAAATTATTACGTAAAATATACACTGTAGACTTCCTATGTTAAGTTCTCCGTTAATCTTTGATTCTAGATACACCATGAAGATACAACAAGTGATTTCATCAGCACCATTTTAGTTTGAGTACATGTAATAGACCCTTTCATATTATCTGCGGTACTAAATTTGAATGCCAGTTCTGGGGGACAACGAATAGATTGCGCATGCACCAGTGACGTCATTTGATTGTTCTAGGACGTTTAGCGCGGAATCATGTTTCGTTTGTTCCGTGGTAAACATCTTGGAACAATCGAATTACGTCACTGGTGCATGCGCAATCTACATGTATTGTTTGTCCCCCGGAACTGGCCTTCAAATTCAGTACCGCAGATAATGTGAAAGGGTCTATAGGAATTGAAATACATGTAAGTACATGATACAAAATGAAACATGTACATGTATATGATAAGCGATGAAAAAATAAATAGAAATGAAAAATGAACAAAATAGAAATATTTCTAACAATTTGTTCCTAACACCATATGAATAACACCTATTGAATTACCGTACATGGACTTTACATGAATATACTGAAATACAATACAATACTGTACACAAAAACGATAACTTAAAATCTACACTTATGACTATGCAAAATTGTAATTAACTTCAAAATGTACTAGATTTTTTTTATATACAATGTAAATGTACATGCATTACATGATTTTAACTACCAAAAAAGAATCACTAAAAATAAAACGACTCATAACATTCCATGTATTTTGATTCCGCCCTTTTTTTGCTTTTCTTTTCGTGACTTGTAATACTTTCAAAGTCTGACTATTTTGTGAAACATTCACAAACAATATTTCTTGGTTTTCATAATCTATCATGATAATGTAATATAAATCAATGTCTAAGCTACATTTTACAAAGTGCCAAAAAGATATGATGTTTTATTGCGGTAAACACATACAACAACCAGCCTGTTTGGTAAGGCACAACTATCAAGCTATGGTCTACTAGTGGCATAGGAAAAATCAAAATGTTTTAAATGTACATTTTTCGACTAGTGATGTCAACAATGGAAAAGTACTAAGATATGAACATGTATTTGAAAAATAAAAATTCAGTTATTGACTGCCCTACTAACTCTATATGATTTAATCTTGGATTACAGAAACATTGCTCAGTACAAGTATTTCCTTTTAAAATGTGGGCATAACAAAAGAGATTCTTGATGCTCTTTCCTCTCAAATTACATGCAAGAGTTTATAATGAAAAATAACTACAACAACTCCTTTCACGCCATACTTAACATTTATTTATTTATTTTGAAAGTGAAAATGTTTATTTGATGTTACAAATATTTGAGTCAAATTTGTACATTTTGAAGCTTAATTCCGCCAAGGGGGAGATAGAGTTGGAAAGAAACGTTAATATTGGCCCACAATGATGTACATGTACCAGATGAGCTATTAAGTCTTTTCAGAATACAGATACATGCTTTTGCCAATGACACAGTGTCTGATCATTACGATATCGTAAAAATTGTATTGTAATGTCCATTTTGTGCTGTTACATCGTAAAAATTGTATTGTAATGTCCATTTTGTGCTGTTACATCATAAAAATTGTATTGTAATGTCCATTTTGTGCTGTTACATGTATTTCGCAGAGTGGAAGGTTTCTATAGAATAAGCTTTCAAATAGGAAATACTCTACTTTTCAAAAATACTGAATTTTAGCGTATGTGTACATGTATCAAATCTTCATTTGTTTGAATAACTTAATTAAATTGAAATTTGAAAAATAATTAAATAAAGATTGTAAAATAACAATAAATTATGAGACATCAAGTGTCAGAAGATGACTAATATTGTATCACACTTAAAAATATTTATTTACAATTATTAATGCAGAAACAGGTAACAAAAAATTTAATCTAACGAATCACCGAAAAATCAGACATAACCAAAAACATGAACAGTTACTGTTTACTTTACGACTACATGTAACTACTGTAACGCAAGAATCAACTTCCATCTTAACTTGTGTAGATGTACGTGTGTTCTTCAATGAAATTCTTTTAAGGCAAGTAACAATAAATGCATGCCCTTCCTTCAGAGAAACATTTACAAACATGTAAATACAGGTGCACATGATGTTTTGTCATTTTGGTTTGTTCAACTGATCACAAACAAACAGTCATGTACATGTATACCCTTACGAAATCTTCCTCACCAAAATCTCATGAGAAATTTAGGGTAGAATCTCACCTCAGATTTCTCATGTGCATTTTAACATGCAAATTAGGTGAAATTCCTCACGTGAGAAATTTTTCTCACCAAAAATCTCATGTGGAATATTTTTCTCACGTGAGGAATTAAGGTAGGTTCTATAAATATTTTCTCACGTGAGAAATTTTCCTAACAGTTATAATCATCAAATCTCACGTTTAACTATAACAGATGTAACACATACATTGTACCAAGAAATACACATGAATAATTTAAATAAGATTTGCTTGTAAATCTTTATAGGCACAACAAGATGAATTATAATACTTGTATAAATTCTACAAGTTTCCATTATATAACTTTCTTGATAATTATTCTCACTCAAAAATTTAAAATATTGTGCATTCACTGGCATTATAAACAAATAAAATATTTAATGATTTACTGTTAATAAATTAAATTAAAAATGAAAAATTGCAAACACTTGACTAAATTTACATTGCTATTTGAATAGAAGGGAATTCAAATGTACTTAGAATTTACATTTTAATGACAAGTCATTTAAACTAATTTGTAACAACAGAGGACATAATCAGAATAAAGATCAGAAAATTGAAATAAAAGATCTTAGTTTTGAACTTATCCAAGATGTGAAAAACAGACTAACCTGAATATGTGAGCTGTGCCTATATCATTTCTTTTATAAAGTACAAATGTACTCAGTTTAATTCAAGAACTTCTTCAGCCTTTTAGAAATGTTGGAGCCAAATTCAATTTACTTTGAAAAATATACAAGTCTTTGATTGGATATTTATGTCATGTGACATGGTTGTTCCTTTTCTCACATGAGATCTCAGGTGAGGAAACAGTACTTTGAAACTTTATAACTCTGGACAGTATAGTTAGTGCACAAATATATCTAAGATATAATTCCTCACGTGAGTCTCATGTGAGGAATTCAGTTTTGCTTAAGAGAAGGAGCAAATTGTAAATTCAAATATCAAAACCTCATGAGAGAAGAAAAATATTAATCTAACGTGAGAAAACAAAATCACATGTGGAATTGTGTTAGCTTTTACAATTCTTACAAGACCTAACTTGCTGCACATGTGAGATTTTGAAACCTCACCTATTTGCATACATATCTAACCAATTTCTTATAAGTTTCTTATGAGATTCTCATGAGAAAATGTTAGTTTTTTTGGTACGGGTAGGCTCATTCATTACACATTTTATAACATTACAAATAACACACTAAGTCTTGAAGGTTACAGACAGTTAGCATGAAGGAATCTTGCAAACATTTAATTGCTTAGTTTAATTTGTAGAAAAGGAATATCTAGACATTTAAGAAACATGTTCATTTTCTGAAATCAACAATAGAATACTGCAAAATCACACAACATTATATAGAACATGTATTCATGCATGCAACACTAAACAGTTACATGATTCCTATATTGCAAGATTTAAAAATTTTCATATCGAAATTTTTCAAGTCAAAGAAGAATAACTCTTGCAAAAATTGGTCCGCTTATTCAAAAATCAAAATCATTTCAAACATGCACACGAAAATCAAACCCCAAACCTGATAGGTATAAAATCATAGCAAGTTTACAAAAGGAAATCAGACTTGTATGTTACAGGCAAATAGTGAGGGAACTAAAAGGTCCCATTTGGTTTGTTGTACATGTAAGTACATGTGGCTTGTAAGGGGGAAGAGGGGGGGGGGTGATTACCGGTACATCAAGGAAATAAATAACATTGTTTAAAATATTTGAAAACAAGCAACAAAAAACAAAAAGTAATAATATCAAGTTCAATAAAGCAATTGTAAGCAAATGATAATCTATCAGGGCTCTCACACCCAATTTTAGGACAGGGGCGGGGGCCTTTAAAATAGCGGCATTTTCACAAAAATTGGGAAAAACTATGGATAGATTTGGATGGGTTTTCTCTAGAAATTTTGTATTTTTAACTCGTTTTTCATAAATTTTTCATGAGTTATCAAATTGGGAAAAATTGGTCAACAAATTGGGGAAAAAAAGATATTGTTTTGCATTAGGAATGGCGCCGAATATCGGCCCCAGGCCCCAAATCAGGCCGATCGAGAGCCCTGCCTATATATTTTTTGTCTACTATATCAAACTTCAACATTTTCATTTTTCAATGATATTGACAAGCAAAAAATGTTTCATTTTACATTAACAATGCAAGACTAGCTGTTCTACCATAAAAAGTAAACTGCATGTATTCAACAAGTTCAATTAAAACAAATATCAGTCTCTTTCCATTGCACTTAATTTGAAACACTTGAGTAATATTCTGAATTTCAGACTTCCAATTTGTTTTAAACTAGACTACTAAAAATCTGTTTACTATTCTTTTACCTTAAAACCATGAAGAAGTATTGAGCAAAAGCTATATCTATGCAAACAATAACAGAAAATTAATTCGACACATTAGTTGTTCAACTTTTCAAGACACAATACAGAATTTTAAAACAATTACAGGGGAAAATTCTTCAAATTCAAATTATCGTTTGATACTTTGAAAACACAAAAACTTGCAATCATGATGACCCGTACAATCTAGTAACAACAAATTCATAATTACATGTACTAGGAATGATTAATTAACAATAGTTATAAGTAAAAAAAAAATTATTCCAAGGAATGCATGTGTCCCCTGCGAAACATAGTGACACTCAGGTATCATTTTTATAGGGTGTGACATCCAAGTGTGACGGACAGACGGACTGACCGACTGACCGACATACAGACAGACAGACAGACAATGGACAAAGTGATCCCTAAGTATCACTATGCTTCGCAGGTGACACAAAAATTATGAATAAATTGGAAGAATTGCCGCAGTAGAATTACATTGCATCCTATGCACAACGAGCAACATGTATCACAAAATGATTGGGTTGACTCCCAGTTTGTTCAGTCGCCAGTCATATTCGTTATATTTTACGTCTACCTTTCCGACATTCTCCAGTTTGAATACTAACACCCAAGCTCGATCTTGCTTTTCTGGGGATAGGAAGGGTATAGTCCATCTGAAATGAGAGGACAGATAATATACATCAAAATAGAATAAATAAAACACCGCTAAAGACGGTATGGCCGGATTGCAAAGTAAGTTTTTGTCACTAACTGGGTCAAGGTCAATAGGTCAAATAATACAGCATAAATTGAAAGGTTTTGTCAGAAGCAATCTACATGTATGAAATAAAGTTTCTACTGCATACAGTTCCATAGATTTTGCTTAAACCAGGAACTTTAACCAAAATCCTTAACTAGGTCAAAGTCCAAGGTCAAGGTCACTAGGTCAAATGTTATGGCATAAATTGAAAGGCCTTGTCATGGGCAAGCTTCATTAATAATATAGTTTCTACTGCATACAGTACCATAGATTTTGCTTAAATCTGGAACTTTAACCAAAATTTTTGAGTAGGTCAAAGTCGAAGGTCAAGGTCACTAGGTCAAATGTTACAGCATAAATTGAAAGGTCTTGTCATGGGCAAGCTTCATGTATAATATAAAGTTTCTACTGCATATAGTTACTTAGATTTTGCCTCAACCAAAAACTTTAACCAAAATTTTTGAGTAGGTCAAAGTCGAAGGTCAAGGTCACTAGATCAAATGTTACGGCATAAATTGAAAGGTCTTGTCATGGGCAAGCTTCATGTATAATATAAAGTTTCTACTGCATATAGTTACTTAGATTTTGCTTCAACCAGAAACTTTAACCAAAATTTTTGAGTAGGTCAAAGTCGAAGGTCAAGGTCACTAGGTCAAATGTTGCGGCATAAATTGAAAGGTCTTGTCATGGGCAAGCTTCATGTATAATATAAAGTTTCTACTGCATATAGTTACTTAGATTTTGCCTCAACCAGAAACTTTAACCAAAATCTTTAAAAATCTTTAACTAGGTCAAAGTCCAAGGTCAAGGTCACTAGGTCAAATGTTACGGCATAAATTGAAAGGTCTTGTCATGGGCAAGCTTCATGTATAATATAAAGTTTCTACTGCATATAGTTACTCAGATTTTGCCTCAACCAGAAACTTTAACCAAAATCTTTAACTAGGTCAAAGTCCAAGGTCAAGGTCACTAGGTCAAATGTTACGGCATAAATTGAAAGGTCTTGTCATGGGCAAGCTTCATGTATAATATTAAGTTTCTACTGCATATAGTTCCTTAGATTTTGCCTCAACCAGAAACTTTAACCAAAATGTTGACGGCAGACGGACGGACAGACAGACAGACGGACAGACGGATGGACATCGTCAATCTATAGACCGGAATTGCTTCGCAATCCGGCCAATAAAATTCATTTTCCATCATGGTCCCAATCTCTCCTCTGTTAGAAATCTTTTTTAGAGTTTGCAAAATATCAATAAAACAAAATTTGTTATTCAACAGTCCATTTTCAAGAAGATTATTTATTACCTTTTTAAACTTTGATTTTATAATGCACAGACACCAGACATCACATCATTTGGCAAAATTTTGAATTGTGACGTCATCTTTGATCACACTGACTTTATGCATTGTTATGTTTTCTATTTTGACGTCACAATGAAAATATTGCCAAATGGTGTCTGTCCACCAAATGAATCTACTGGAAAATCAGCTATTGTCCTTCTGTTAAGTCTTACCGTGCTACTTAAGTTTAAGTTCAGAGGAATATCTATCATGTTTATACCATTTACCTTTTTGTACTCTTAATTTGAAAATTGATTTATCACGGAATTTTAATAGACAAGGCACCTGTTGGCAGACTTGAAAAATAACAGCTAGCTAGCCATGGTTTGTTGTCCAGTTATTCCCAGAGTCGCATGAACCAATAAAATTATCATCGAGCCGCAAAGCGGCGAGGTGATAATTTTATTGGTTCATGCAAAGAGGGGAATTACTGGACAACAAATCACAGCTAGCTAGCTGTTATTTCTATTCTTATATTGTTCTGCACGAGCTCTATAGCACTTGCATGGGCGGAGCTTAGCGAACTGTAAGTTTGTTCGAGATTTTACACTAGGTGAGTTCTATAGTACATACGAGGGTTGTCCCAGAAAAACGTAGACAATGCCCACAATTCCTTTATTTGACGTTAAATCTAAACAAGATTTTCCAGGATGCGAATTTATCTATCTATGAAGTATCAAAGGTTAGCAGAGTTGAAATCTGCCGTTAATATTAAAATTTAATTGAATTATCAGATGAGCCATTGGACCGTACCGGCGCAGAACAAAATTTTTAATCGCCGAAAAAAGCATCGATATTAAAACTAGTTGAATACATGTACTTATCGATGCATGCATAAATAGTATAGAAATCTAATCGACAGAAAGTACTGATTTTTATGGGTACAGGCATACCAAATTATCGTCATTGGCGTAATAAACAACTAAATTATGGAACAGTTTATAATGCTACCTACCCCTCAATCATTCAAAAGACGGTGACGTCAACTGTATTAGCGGAGCAGAAAACGGTACCGAGATATTGCATTGATCGTGGACTGACCCAGTTTTAGACAAAGTATCATACGAAAACATCAGAAAAGTATGAAAATATTTAGTAGAGCATTTGTACTTATGTGGTACAAGAAATTTGCCGACAAATGGACAAACAAAACAAAACAAGGCGACAACAGGAGGAGCAATGGTCAGACGGTAAATTTTAAATTTGGTCAGAAACGTCATTGTTGAAGACCGGCGTTGAACAGTAAAAGAAATAATAGAGAAGATCCAGGTAAGTAAATTTACTGTGCAGAGAATCCTGTCAAGTGAAGTAAATATGAGTTACGTGTCTATTCGATGGGTGCCAAGTCTATTTTCAATATATGACATGAATTTGTGAGTTGCTGCCTTTAGGCATATTCTTAACCGCAGTAGCTGGAATCCATGACGTTACTTACCATGCGCCGGTGGACATCACCCAATGTGTTAATTTCTTCCATAAAAATTTTACTAAGAAAGTTAAAGTATTGATTTTACATATACAGAAGCCAATTTGTATGTCAAATTTATCAATGCAAAGTTTATAAAAATGCAACCCCTCTACTACTTTCTAAATGCCGATGTCTACGATTTTCTGGGACAACCCTCGTACAGGGAGAAAATCTCAAGTTATGTCAGAATTATACATTAATGACATCACAATCTTATGGCCTGTCCAGCATCGGTTGATGGGTCAAAGCATTGATTATATTGTAAAAGTCATTGCAAGACATTTTGCCATCCTTCAGGTACATTGTATCATTTACACATTCTGCAAGCAATCAAATCATTCCTTAATGCACATGATTGCCCTCCTGGTATTTTTTCTGAAATTTGCCTTGAAGTTCGATTCTTTTCACAAAAAAAGCCTTCTTTCGACTTCACATACAGTAGTTACATGTTATAGTTATGTTTTTCTCAAAATATTTTATGCTCCCTCTTCACATTGAGTGGGAATTCGCTTCATAGAAAGAAGGAATTCAAAAGTGAACAAACTTGATTTTATCTTTATCTTATTTTGTAGGGGCATTTGAAAAAAAAAATTCCTCTTAAATCCTAGAATCATTAAAAATTTTCATGAATTCTTACTTAATAACATCGACTTCTGTTGAGCCAAAGTCATCTCTATACCACAGGAAAATCTTTGATAGCCACACTTCATCCACCTCTGTGAACATTGAAACCTCCTGGGTACAAAAATTCTTAGCGGCAGCATCCAAGGCTTTGTCCAGATTTGTTGGTGTGTAGACATTGATTGCAGGGCAAGACTGAAATATAATCCTATAGAATGAGCTAGGACAATATCAAAATTGGAGTCGGATAGCCCTTGTACGGGTTTCTAAGAAATAGAATTTGAAGAATAATTGCATAATTTCTTTCAGAGCATACTATAGCTAAGAGCATTACAAAATTAGGATATGAAATATAGATTTATTCTTTGTCAATGCAGCATGATAAGGTTGGATGAGAAACAAATGCTCTTTCTTCAGTTGCCTAGATTTCAAAAGGTATATACTTTTAAAAAAGAAATTCACAAAGCAAAAAAAAAGTATCAATAGCTCTACATTCAATCACTCACCACGGCACCACAGACTAAGGCAAAATGAATTCTAGGATCTAAATGCTTCAAGACGAATTTAAGACGTGGATCTTTCTCAGAGAACTGTGGATTGGTGGACGCAGGATGTGATCTGTTACCTATATCATAAAATAAACATTAAATTCACATATAAATTAACTATACAGGCATATTTTCCTACAATAGTATTCTACATACAATTTTTTTTTTTTTGCATTTGGTACAGTATTATATATAACGAGAGCTGTAGGTCATGGCTAATGCTAGATTTAAAATGTCATTCAAAGGTCAAAGTAAAGGTCAACCATGATAAGAAATATTTTGGTACCATTGGAAAAATCATATGCCATACATGAGACTCAGAGGCGAATGTCTAGTCACTGTCTAGGTAAATTTTTGATTCCAACAGAAAGGTCTTGACCCATGGAAAACATTATAGTCATGCAAATAAGAGAGCCCTACTCTTACACTGAAGAAGTTATGAGTATTATGACTGATATCAAACTTCTTTTCTGACAAATTTTAAACATAGGTAATCACAGATTACGAAGCTCACCTTGTGGCAGCAAAATTCAATTCAAAAATATTTCTAAGTACATGTAAACTGACTTTTAAAGGCAAAATCATTCAAGCCAAAAAAGTAGGTCAAGGTCATTTTATGAAAGTTTGATCAAAGATTCATCCAATATGCAAGTTTGGTACATATAGCACTTATACTTTGCTCAATATTGGCTTTCAAAGGCAAAATCACTCAAGTGGAAAAAGTAGGTCAAAGTCATTTTATGAAAGTTTGATCAAAGATACATCCAATATGTAAGTTTGGTACATGTAGCACTTATACTTTGCTCAATATTGGCTTTTAAAGCAAAATCACTCAAGTGGAAAAAGTAGGTCAGATGCTGTGTCCAATGCATGGGTCCCTCTCAGCATCCCAAGATGTATCACTTGTGAAAGTTTGGTTACTGTAGCATCAGTACTTTGTCAGATACTGAGCTACCCCAAACTTCTTAACAAAGCCACTCTGAGCTACCCCAAACTTCTTAACCAAGTCAATCAAGCGGAAAATGTAGGTCAGATGCAGCATCCGATGCATGGGTTCCTCTCGGCATTCCGAGATGAATCACTTGTGCAAGTTTGGTTACTGTAGCATCAGTACTTTGTCAGATACTGAGCTACCCCAAACTTCTTAACAAAGCCACTCTGAGCTACCCCAAACTTCTTAACCAAGTCAATCAAGCGGAAAATGTAGGTCAGATGCAGCATCCGATGCATGGGTTCCTCTCTGCATCCCAAGATGAATCACTTGTGCAAGTTTGGTTACTGTAGCATCAGTACTTTGTCAGATACTGAGCTACCCCAAATTTCTAAACCAAGCCACTCTGAGCTACCCCAAACTTCTTAACCAAGTCAATCAAGCGGAAAATGTAGGTCAGATGCAGCATCCAATGCATTGGTTCCCCTCAGCATCAAAAGATGAATCACTTGTGCAAGTTTGGTTACTGTAGCATTAGTACTTTGCCAAATACTGAGCTACCCCAAACTTCTTAACCGGACCCGGACACCGACGCGGACGCGCGGGGGTATAGCATAAGCTCACTCAACTTCGTCGGGATGAGCTAAAAATCAAGACAAAATTATTACAACAAAGAATCTACTGCCAGAGCCTTATGTACTGAAGTCTGACATTGACATTGTAATTTTCAATGAAAACAAGGAATCCTTAAATTTGTACATAAAAAGGGATAATCCTAGGTGGGACCATTGTGAAATTATGAGAAAACTATTCCAGATAGGAGAAATCTGACTTCAAATATGAAAGGGCCCCTATATAAACTATCCAAATATGCATTTAGTTTTGGTCTAGGACCCCAATTAAGAGTTCATCGGCCCCTTAATTTGGCTATATAGCCCCTTATTTTTTCAAATAGCCCCTCTTTTTTGTCAATTTTATATACATTTAATAAAGAGAGGGGCCATTGGCCCATTTTAATGGTCACTGCCTTTACAAATCCAGTTTCTTCCCTGCATGATAAAAACGTGTATAGAAAAATACAACAATTCTCTCACCTCTAAGTATTCCATGTTCAATATCATCGAGTGTGAAGGTATGTCCATCTATATTGTAAGCTGTAGTCTGCCAAAACTTGTGAACATCTAATACTGAAGTGGGGAGATTCTGCATGGCTGCTATACCGTGTATGGTAAGGGCATTGTAAAGATCTAGTGGTGTCAAGGTCAATGCTTTTAGTTATTTCATCTTCACAAATTTAAGTTATGAGATTAATGCAATACAAACTATTCCTGTACAGAATCTGTTGAAATACCGAAAACGGAGAAATTTTCGCGTGGGAGGTAATTTTCGCGTATTGCACGTATCGATGAACTTCGCAAAAAGATCTTACAAAGACAGAGACGTTTCTATCGCATATATTTCCCCCTAGCGTAATGTCTTGATGTTTCCCCGCGAAAATAACCATGTTTAAAGTATTGTTTATACATTGTTTTATATATGTCGTGTATTCTAGCTACTTTTAGGTCACATGCATTGATGAATCTTATTGACCAATTATGACCTATATATAAAAATAAAAACGACTGCATGTGAAGCTCTTGAAGAGAAATGCCTTGTTCAACACCCTCTCTCTCTCCCCCCTTCTCCTATTTTTTTCTTTTTCCTCATATAACAAACTCCGAGACACCGTTATAGCTGTGGGTAATGGACATGATAGAATCTTATTGACCAATTATGACCTTGACATAAAAATAAAAACGACTGCATGTGAAGCTCTTGAAGAGAAATGCCTAGTTCAACACCCTCCCCCCCCCCCCCTCCTCTTTTTTTTTTCTTTTTCCTCATATTATATAACAAATAAACTCCGAGACACCGTTACAGCTGTGGGTAATGAACATGATAGATGCATGTTTTCACCAAAGTCTTTCATATTTTAAACTGAAACTTCTATTATATCATTGGACATAACCCTCACATCCCCCTCCACCCCTGTCTCCATCCCCACCCTTACCTCAGTTTCCAAGACTATTCCCAGCACTGTCAGACTGAAGCAGACCAGAAAAGAAGCAATCTTATACAAATATACTGCATATACGACAAAATACATAATAAACAACAACCTCCCCCCCCCCCCCCCCCCAGCTATCCTTATTTCCTACACCTTTTAAATTAAGTTTTGCTAGATTTATTTTATACAGAATTTTACAGACGTACAAATGATACCGAATTTGAATAAATTGTTAATTTACCGGTTGTAATCGGAAAATACTCTCTTTACTATTGTTATTATTAAGACATCTCTAAGCGTGTATCGATCGCTCATATATATATTATTCATAATATTTTGTTTGGAAAATGTCCTAATGGAATGAGATGTCAGCGCTTGATAAATGAAGCATAGTCAAAGTTAGTGATATTGGAAACTTGAAAGCGAATTCATTTCAAACAATTACATCCATTGTACTGAGTATGCATATGAATATTGTACATCTAAAGTATTCTAGTGGATGTTGACAATTACATGTACATGTGAGCCGAGTGGCAACTTTTACAACTTTCTAACCCTTCTTCTTTTTTTAGACCAAATAGATGTGTTCGATTCTTCATGATCAAATTGAAACGATTCGATTGATTGACCATGTTAAAAGATTTTTATTAAGGGTTGAAATAATATTTTCCCCTTTTTAAGGGAAGAGTTGGCGGAATGAGCACCCTGAGGGGGTCACTCAGCCATCATGGTTTAATGGCTCATGGACTGATTTTGGGAACAGTCAGCAAAGTCCTTGGTATAGTTGAGAAACGTACCTAAAGTACACCAATCTGATTAAAACCAGATCTCTCTAGCGACATTACAAAAAGTACACCGGCGTAAAGTAGAAGGACAGCAAGAGCATCTGCATTAAGAAATAAAGAAATGTTTCGACAAAGAAGAACCTTGCACCGATTTCCAGTCATTGAATCAGAAATAATACAAATCTGGAGGGGGGGGGGGGGTGGTCCCAAATTAAACGGCCTCATGCGAAAAGCGGCCGGTGTGCGAGGGCATGTGTGTGGAGGGGGTCGGGACTACCGAAGTAATGAAATTGAAGATTTCTAAAAAGTTGGACCCCATCCCCCCTCCCCCGGTGAAAATTAAATCGGCAAGTGAACTTCGATTTTCAACAGTGGATTAGATCATATATGATATTGGGAACTTCTGATTACATGAAATGACGTCTTGAAAAGAGGAGTGGATTTTCAAAAACCAAGTATCGATATCATTAATTCGTCTGTGACGTTTCCAAATATTTAAAAAGTATTGGGCAATGTACTTTTGAAATACTACCGTTACCCACCTTTACATCATGTGTTTTGAAGTAATAGGTAACTTGCGATGGAATGTCGAAATACCACCCACAATTTGACCTATATTCTACTTTTAAAAAGGGACAGAAGGAACGTAGGTCTTGGACCAGGACATTTTTTCTATTAAAATTAAACCTTGCACAACATCAAAGTCTCTAGCTCTCTTTCATTGAAGATTCCCTCTCCGCATTATTTCAACAGTACATAAACACGTGTTAAAAAATCCGATTTGCAAATAATGAGAGTAAACAACATTTACATATTAAAGGGAATAGTATACATAACTTCAAGATTTAACGTAAAGATTTGAGCCACTAACCGTGGATATAAACAATCGATAAACGTGGAAAATCCCCCCTCCTTTTTTTCTCTCATTTTGCAAGAGACGTTATAAATCGTGCAGTTAGTGTAAATTTCAGATGTTCTGTGTTTCCGATTTGCGATTAGTTTGTTAGTATTTTTATCATTAATAAATACTTTAAAACATTTTTAAATGAATATATAAGAAAAAAATGCTTATCAATGAATATTTGACATGTTCGTACAAATTATGAATGTACAATTGTCCTTCCTTCAGTAAATTACCTAACAAGAATGGAAGGGGGGGGGGGGGGGGTTACAGATTATTACCACCTGTTGCTCACATAACGAAACAATATCGATGTTAGACAAAAAGGTATAAATCAAATCGTATATAGTGATATCAGCTTCATACATGCCCACCAGTTTAATCAATACTGTCATTGTTTAGTGGATAAATGTGGCACTGTAATTTTTTCATTTCTATCCTTTTTTTTCGGCTGAAGTGGCGATACTTGTAGTACGTGGTAAGCTTAAGGAAAAACATAATTATAAAATGTTTTAAGTACCCGAAACGTGCATGTCTGGTCCATGCTGAAAATTCATCTGTTCTTAAATGATGCTATTGAATTTGAAGACGTTTAACATGATCTCTTATTAGTTCTAAGCCTTTTCAACTATTATCAAATGAGTACAAAATAGTAAATTCTCATGGTCCAGGATTGCATCTACATCTACGTACTTGTAGTACGTGTTAAGCTTAAGGAAAAACATAATTATAAAATGTTTTAAGTACCCGAAACGTGCATGTCTGGTCCATGCTGAAAATTCATCTGTTCTTAAATGATGCTATTGAATTTGAAGACGTTTAACATGATCTCTTATTAGTTCTAAGCCTTTTCAACTATTATCAAATGAGTACAAAATAGTAAATTCTCATGGTCCAGGATTGCATCTACAACCCCCCTCCCCTCCCTTTGCAGTTGGTCTACAGCCCCCCTCCCCCCCCCCCCGGCCCCTAAGTCTTTCTGTCTTTCTTCTATCTCTCTCTCTCTCTATCTTTGGAAGTGCATGAGTTTTGAGATGAAATACTCTCTAACAAGTCTATCATCGTTTATGCCCGAATGCGTTCCTCCACAGTCCACTTGCTGGAGAACAAGAGCCCTATAATTTTCTTTCCTTATCATGCTTATCTTGTTATTTACTATGCAATAATGATAGTCATCTATGAGGAAGGCCAGGGGGAAATCTTCACTAAAAATCCTTAAATAAGGACGTAAGAAACTTACACTTAAATTGTATGTCATTAACAGGAAATATTAGGGTAGTAACATGGACATTTGTTAAGTGAGGTTTCCTTGAGTACAGGAAGAGGTGAATTACATGCGTTACGTAAAATGCTCAAAAAGTCACATATACGTATACATGTAGCTTCTTAATTCTTGTGAGAACCAGTCAAATACACATATATGTACTTCAAATTTTCAAAAATGTAAAGCAAAGCAATGAGTGTATCCATATCTGACTTAAAAAGTTATCTTATATAAGAGATGTGACATTGCGTACAGCGTAATGTGACATTGCGTACAGCGTAATGTGACATTGCGTTCAGCGTAATGTGACATTGCGTACAGCGTGATGTGACATAGCATACAGAGTAATGTGACATTGCGTACACTACAGAGTAATGTGACATTGCGTACAGAGTAGTCAGCGTTATGTAACATTGCATACAGAGTAATGTGACATTGTGTACAGAATAATGTGACATTGCGTACACTACAGAGTATTACATGTGACATTGCGTACAGAGTAATCAGCGTAATGTGACATTGCATACAGAGTAATGAGACATTGTGTACAAAGTAATGTGACATTGCGTACAGCGTAATGTGACATTATGTACAGAGTAATGTGACATTGCGTACACTACAGAGTATTAAATGTGACATTGCGTACACTACAGAGTATTATATGTGACATTGTTTATACACTACAGAGTGTTAAATGTGACATTGCGTACGGAGTAATAGATTATTATGGAGACCGGATTCACAACACTTTTCATATTAAAAGGTTAAGAGTAATCAATTGAAATCCTTTAAACTCTTTTAAAACGCAAGCTCAATGAACCTCTTCTGTAATCTAATGATACTCAATTATATTTAGATATGAACATGATGAAAAAAAAAACTGTATGTACTATGTCATGTATGTGTATGCGGACTTTCACTGCATAAACAAAATATTGTCCATCTTTTGCATAAGGTATCTTGCAGATAGAAATATTTATTCTTTCTTCATTCCCCCTTTTCAAATTGTTCCTGAAAAGTATCAGTTTTATCGGATTTGCCAATTAAAAAGGGTAAAAACACACTTTATATCTATCATTCATGGACAGATAAAAATCCCAAAATGTCTGACATCTTCAACCAAATCAAAAGACAGACAAGCAACATTTAACCCCCTCCTTGTCATAAAAGAAACTATTGAACTTTTTGTCATAATGAAGGACTATCTTTCAAATCAACTTCTGTCAATGACTGTAAAGGAGACAAAAAGGGGATAACCCCCCCCCCCCTTAAGAAACACAAAATAAGTCCAAATGTATATACCTGTATCATATTAAGTTTTCATTATCCATATATGCATCATGGTATGAGGGCTATACCTTATATTGTCACTACATATTTTTTTTCATAAATTCTTATATTACAGAACTTTAAAAGCAAAACATAGTGCTATTCTTATCAATATAAATGTAACAATGATGCAAATGGCCAAAAGGCACTTAAAGTTAGACCAATACAGGTACCAATTACAGACTGAAAGCAGATCATCAACAATGCAAAGATTCACCTTTCACACTTGTTGTCTCCTAACTATAAATTTATTGTAAACCAAGTGATTCAGATGCAGACAGTAGTAGTAAACATCCTATATACATTGTATACATACATGTATAATGTACTAAAATATTAATTATTTTGATAATTTATATCTTGACTATCAAGGATACTAATGAAGAAAGCTTTGATTTCTGTTTCACTCATGTTGTCTAGCTTGACTTTGTGTAGAAGGAAAGTGTCCGATTTGTAATCGTCAAAGGCCTTACAGCACCTCAGCTTATCATAGTCTATCCCCTTCATCTCTCCGATACACTCCCCTTTTATACTATGAAAAGAAAATTCAACAAATTAATTATTCTAGTAGAGTTATCTGAATATCATCAAAAGTTTAAAACACTTGTTTTCATAAGCCACAGCCTATATTAGTATTTAATGCAGTAATTATACAATATAGCTTAGTCAATAAAGGCAATCCAGCTCTATACAATCAGGACAATATTATACATTGAATAAGGTATGCGTTACAATTAGCATGATAAGTACTAGTGTACAGTACAAATACTGAAATAGCGTGACAAAACAGATAAATCTTCTTCTTCTTCTGGTATAAATTTTCCTCCAAAAACTGGTCTTTAAACATGCAGAAAGAGCAAGGCCCTTATTTAGTGTCCCCACTCCTCTTTCTCTTATTTACCCCACCTCATCTCTCCCCCACTTTTATCAAGTTTCTACGTTAATCTACTTTTTGATTATCATTCATGTAATTCTAGCTGCTATTTATTTTCTGGCTCAACTTTCTTGCATGTATATAGCATTTTTACCTACATGCAATTTGCTTCTGATTTTTAATTATAACTTGACTCCATCACCGCATAATGAGCACTCATTAGAAGCCAAAGTCTATGAAGGGAGTGGGCCAGGGGGGGGGGGGGGGTTAGAATCACTACAGTACCGGTTAATCGTTAAGGTTTGTGAACTTTGCTAGTTTGATGTTTATACATGTAAAATAAACGGCAGAGACATTTCAATCCATCTGTATCAGAGTGTAAATTTCTGCATTTTTCACTTTATTTCCCGTACAAAGCATGCAACTGTATCACAATCACAGGCTGCCGATGTTTATCTATCGTATCTTTCCCTGTACGTATGATAAAAAACAATAAAAAGGTTGGTTTATATTTTTTATTAGATAAACATCGGCAGCCTGTGATCACAATGTACAGTACTGTTCTGCTCCTGCCCGAGGTGGGGGCTGTGCATGGTTAAAAACAGCATGTTTAGGACAAATCTTGAATGTCTTATCTCACCTCAACATTCTTTTCTGTAATTTCTCTGATAATTCCGACCCTCGTACTTCACTGACATTGTCTGTTTGTTGACAATTCTGTCCATTTAAAACTCGCACCTCCATTCGTTCTGCCATTTTTCAGAGCTAAGATCAAGCTGGCCCGCAATAGTGATTCCGCAATAACATAATACGATATAGATTTATCGCCTATAGAAGAAGGTAATAAATCAGAGTTACCTCTCTTAGGGCACTGCCTGACTGGAGACATGGTGAAAGGGAGGGGAGGACGGGGCGGGAGGAGGGAGAGAGGGGGTTGGAGGAGAAAGGGAAGGAAGGGGTGAGGAAGGGGGAGGAGGGAAGAAAGGGAGGGGGGAGGTAAGGGAAGGACGAAAAGGAGTGGGAGGTAGGAGGGGACGGGAGGGGCTAGGTAAGGGGGAAAAAGTAAAGGGAAGGGGAGGAGGTAAGAAAGCCAGGGGTCGAGGGAAGAGAAGGGTGATAAAGAGGGGTCAAGGACTTGAAATCAGGGTGATTTTTGAAAATAGCGTCACTTCGCCTCCGTTTTTTGCAGAGGCTAGCGTAACTAAGGGTTGTCAGGCAAAATAAAGGGTGGTAATCGGACCCAGGGGTCAAGGACTTGAAATCAGGGTGATCGCCATTGGGCCCTAACCCGTCGGGCTAGGTCAAAATGGGGTCAGAATAGACAGAACTGGTTATCCTATTTGAAAATAACGTCACTTCGCCTCCGTTTTTTGCAGAGGCTAGCGTAACTAAGGGTTGTCAGGCAAAATAAAGGGTGGTAATCGGACCCAGGGGTCAAGGACTTGAAATCAGGGTGATCGCCATTGGGCCCTAACCCGTCGGGCTAGGTCAAAATGGGGTCAGAATAGACAGAACTGGTTATCCTATTTGAAAATAACGTCACTTCGCCTCCGTTTTTTGCAGAGGCTAGCGTAACTAAGGGTTGTCAGGCAAAATAAAGGGTGGTAATCGGACCCAGGGGTCAAGGACTTGAAATCAGGGTGATCGCCATTGGGCCCTAACCCGTCGGGCTAGGTCAAAATGGGGTCAGAATAGACAGAACTGGTTATCCTATTTGAAAATAACGTCACTTCGCCTCCGTTTTTTGCAGAGGCTAGCGTAACTAAGGGTTGTCAGGCAAAATAAAGGGTGGTAATCGGACCCAGGGGTCAAGGACTTGAAATCAGGGTGATCGCCATTGGGCCCTAACCCGTCGGGCTAGGTCAAAATGGGGTCAGAATAGACAGAACTGGTTATCCTATTTGAAAATAACGTCACTTCGCCTCCGTTTTTTTGCAGAGGCTAGCGTAACTAAGGGTTGTCAGGCAAAATAAAGGGTGGTAATCGGACCCAGGGGTCAAGGACTTGAAATCAGGGTGATCGCCATTGGGCCCTAACCCGTCGGGCTAGGTCAAAATGGGGTCAGAATAGACAGAACTGGTTATCCTATTTGAAAATAACGTCACTTCGCCTCCGTTTTTTGCAGAGGCTAGCGTAACTAAGGGTTGTCAGGCAAAATAAAGGGTGGTAATCGGACCCAGGGGTCAAGGACTTGAAATCAGGGTGATCGCCATTGGGCCCTAACCCGTCGGGCTAGGTCAAAATGGGGTCAGAATAGACAGAACTGGTTATCCTATTTGAAAATAACGTCACTTCGCCTCCGTTTTTTGCAGAGGCTAGCGTAACTAAGGGTTGTCAGGCAAAATAAAGGGTGGTAATCGGACCCAGGGGTCAAGGACTTGAAATCAGGGTGATCGCCATTGGGCCCTAACCCGTCGGGCTAGGTCAAAATGGGGTCAGAATAGACAGAACTGGTTATCCTATTTGAAAATAACGTCACTTCGCCTCCGTTTTTTGCAGAGGCTAGCGTAACTAAGGGTTGTCAGGCAAAATAAAGGGTGGTAATCGGACCCAGGGGTCAAGGACTTGAAATCAGGGTGATCGCCATTGGGCCCTAACCCGTCGGGCTAGGTCAAAATGGGGTCAGAATAGACAGAACTGGTTATCCTATTTGAAAATAACGTCACTTCGCCTCCGTTTTTTGCAGAGGCTAGCGTAACTAAGGGTTGTCAGGCAAAATAAAGGGTGGTAATCGGACCCAGGGGTCAAGGACTTGAAATCAGGGTGATCGCCATTGGGCCCTAACCCGTCGGGCTAGGTCAAAATGGGGTCAGAATAGACAGAACTGGTTATCCTATTTGAAAATAACGTCACTTCGCCTCCGTTTTTTGCAGAGGCTAGCGTAACTAAGGGTTGTCAGGCAAAATAAAGGGTGGTAATCGGACCCAGGGGTCAAGGACTTGAAATCAGGGTGATCGCCATTGGGCCCTAACCCGTCGGGCTAGGTCAAAATGGGGTCAGAATAGACAGAACTGGTTATCCTATTTGAAAATAACGTCACTTCGCCTCCGTTTTTTGCAGAGGCTAGCGTAACTAAGGGTTGTCAGGCAAAATAAAGGGTGGTAATCGGACCCAGGGGTCAAGGACTTGAAATCAGGGTGATCGCCATTGGGCCCTAACCCGTCGGGCTAGGTCAAAATGGGGTCAGAATAGACAGAACTGGTTATCCTATTTGAAAATAACGTCACTTCGCCTCCGTTTTTTGCAGAGGCTAGCGTAACTAAGGGTTGTCAGGCAAAATAAAGGGTGGTAATCGGACCCAGGGGTCAAGGACTTGAAATCAGGGTGATCGCCATTGGGCCCTAACCCGTCGGGCTAGGTCAAAATGGGGTCAGAATAGACAGAACTGGTTATCCTATTTGAAAATAACGTCACTTCGCCTCCGTTTTTTGCAGAGGCTAGCGTAACTAAGGGTTGTCAGGCAAAATAAAGGGTGGTAATCGGACCCAGGGGTCAAGGACTTGAAATCAGGGTGATCGCCATTGGGCCCTAACCCGTCGGGCTAGGTCAAAATGGGGTCAGAATAGACAGAACTGGTTATCCTATTTGAAAATAACGTCACTTCGCCTCCGTTTTTTGCAGAGGCTAGCGTAACTAAGGGTTGTCAGGCAAAATAAAGGGTGGTAATCGGACCCAATGGTCAAGGACTTGAAATCAGGGTGATCGCCATTGGGCCCTAACCCGTCGGGCTAGGTCAAAATGGGGTCAGAATAGACAGAACTGGTTATCCTATTTGAAAATAACGTCACTTCGCCTCCGTTTTTTGCAGAGGCTAGCGTAACTAAGGGTTGTCAGGCAAAATAAAGGGTGGTAATCGGACCCAGGGGTCAAGGACTTGAAATCAGGGTGATCGCCATTGGGCCCTAACCCGTCGGGCTAGGTCAAAATGGGGTCAGAATAGACAGAACTGGTTATCCTATTTGAAAATAACGTCACTTCGCCTCCGTTTTTTGCAGAGGCTAGCGTAACTAAGGGTTGTCAGGCAAAATAAAGGGTGGTAATCGGACCCAGGGGTCAAGGACTTGAAATCAGGGTGATCGCCATTGGGCCCTAACCCGTCGGGCTAGGTCAAAATGGGGTCAGAATAGACAGAACTGGTTATCCTATTTGAAAATAACGTCACTTCGCCTCCGTTTTTTGCAGAGGCTAGCGTAACTAAGGGTTGTCAGGCAAAATAAAGGGTGGTAATCGGACCCAGGGGTCAAGGACTTGAAATCAGGGTGATCGCCATTGGGCCCTAACCCGTCGGGCTAGGTCAAAATGGGGTCAGAATAGACAGAACTGGTTATCCTATTTGAAAATAACGTCACTTCGCCTCCGTTTTTTGCAGAGGCTAGCGTAACTAAGGGTTGTCAGGCAAAATAAAGGGTGGTAATCGGACCCAGGGGTCAAGGACTTGAAATCAGGGTGATCGCCATTGGGCCCTAACCCGTCGGGCTAGGTCAAAATGGGGTCAGAATAGACAGAACTGGTTATCCTATTTGAAAATAACGTCACTTCGCCTCCGTTTTTTGCAGAGGCTAGCGTAACTAAGGGTTGTCAGGCAAAATAAAGGGTGGTAATCGGACCCAGGGGTCAAGGACTTGAAATCAGGGTGATCGCCATTGGGCCCTAACCCGTCGGGCTAGGTCAAAATGGGGTCAGAATAGACAGAACTGGTTATCCTATTTGAAAATAACGTCACTTCGCCTCCGTTTTTTGCAGAGGCTAGCGTAACTAAGGGTTGTCAGGCAAAATAAAGGGTGGTAATCGGACCCAGGGGTCAAGGACTTGAAATCAGGGTGATCGCCATTGGGCCCTAACCCGTCGGGCTAGGTCAAAATGGGGTCAGAATAGACAGAACTGGTTATCCTATTTGAAAATAACGTCACTTCGCCTCCGTTTTTTGCAGAGGCTAGCGTAACTAAGGGTTGTCAGGCAAAATAAAGGGTGGTAATCGGACCCAGGGGTCAAGGACTTGAAATCAGGGTGATCGCCATTGGGCCCTAACCCGTCGGGCTAGGTCAAAATGGGGTCAGAATAGACAGAACTGGTTATCCTATTTGAAAATAACGTCACTTCGCCTCCGTTTTTTGCAGAGGCTAGCGTAACTAAGGGTTGTCAGGCAAAATAAAGGGTGGTAATCGGACCCAGGGGTCAAGGACTTGAAATCAGGGTGATCGCCATTGGGCCCTAACCCGTCGGGCTAGGTCAAAATGGGGTCAGAATAGACAGAACTGGTTATCCTATTTGAAAATAACGTCACTTCGCCTCCGTTTTTTGCAGAGGCTAGCGTAACTAAGGGTTGTCAGGCAAAATAAAGGGTGGTAATCGGACCCAGGGGTCAAGGACTTGAAATCAGGGTGATCGCCATTGGGCCCTAACCCGTCGGGCTAGGTCAAAATGGGGTCAGAATAGACAGAACTGGTTATCCTATTTGAAAATAACGTCACTTCGCCTCCGTTTTTTGCAGAGGCTAGCGTAACTAAGGGTTGTCAGGCAAAATAAAGGGTGGTAATCGGACCCAGGGGTCAAGGACTTGAAATCAGGGTGATCGCCATTGGGCCCTAACCCGTCGGGCTAGGTCAAAATGGGGTCAGAATAGACAGAACTGGTTATCCTATTTGAAAATAACGTCACTTCGCCTCCGTTTTTTGCAGAGGCTAGCGTAACTAAGGGTTGTCAGGCAAAATAAAGGGTGGTAATCGGACCCAGGGGTCAAGGACTTGAAATCAGGGTGATCGCCATTGGGCCCTAACCCGTCGGGCTAGGTCAAAATGGGGTCAGAATAGACAGAACTGGTTATCCTATTTGAAAATAACGTCACTTCGCCTCCGTTTTTTGCAGAGGCTAGCGTAACTAAGGGTTGTCAGGCAAAATAAAGGGTGGTAATCGGACCCAGGGGTCAAGGACTTGAAATCAGGGTGATCGCCATTGGGCCCTAACCCGTCGGGCTAGGTCAAAATGGGGTCAGAATAGACAGAACTGGTTATCCTATTTGAAAATAACGTCACTTCGCCTCCGTTTTTTGCAGAGGCTAGCGTAACTAAGGGTTGTCAGGCAAAATAAAGGGTGGTAATCGGACCCAGGGGTCAAGGACTTGAAATCAGGGTGATCGCCATTGGGCCCTAACCCGTCGGGCTAGGTCAAAATGGGGTCAGAATAGACAGAACTGGTTATCCTATTTGAAAATAACGTCACTTCGCCTCCGTTTTTTGCAGAGGCTAGCGTAACTAAGGGTTGTCAGGCAAAATAAAGGGTGGTAATCGGACCCAGGGGTCAAGGACTTGAAATCAGGGTGATCGCCATTGGGCCCTAACCCGTCGGGCTAGGTCAAAATGGGGTCAGAATAGACAGAACTGGTTATCCTATTTGAAAATAACGTCACTTCGCCTCCGTTTTTTGCAGAGGCTAGCGTAACTAAGGGTTGTCAGGCAAAATAAAGGGTGGTAATCGGACCCAGGGGTCAAGGACTTGAAATCAGGGTGATCGCCATTGGGCCCTAACCCGTCGGGCTAGGTCAAAA
Organism: Pinctada fucata; assembly: GCA_028142955.1. Classification (NCBI taxonomy): domain Eukaryota; kingdom Metazoa; phylum Mollusca; class Bivalvia; order Pterioida; family Pteriidae; genus Pinctada; species Pinctada fucata. The sequence goes on along the minus strand of AP027102.1, from coordinate 41,847,154 downwards.
TGGGGTCAGAATAGACAGAACTGGTTATCCTATTTGAAAATAACGTCACTTCGCCTCCGTTTTTTGCAGAGGCTAGCGTAACTAAGGGTTGTCAGGCAAAATAAAGGGTGGTAATCGGACCCAGGGGTCAAGGACTTGAAATCAGGGTGATCGCCATTGGGCCCTAACCCGTCGGGCTAGGTCAAAATGGGGTCAGAATAGACAGAACTGGTTATCCTATTTGAAAATAACGTCACTTCGCCTCCGTTTTTTGCAGAGGCTAGCGTAACTAAGGGTTGTCAGGCAAAATAAAGGGTGGTAATCGGACCCAGGGGTCAAGGACTTGAAATCAGGGTGATCGCCATTGGGCCCTAACCCGTCGGGCTAGGTCAAAATGGGGTCAGAATAGACAGAACTGGTTATCCTATTTGAAAATAACGTCACTTCGCCTCCGTTTTTTGCAGAGGCTAGCGTAACTAAGGGTTGTCAGGCAAAATAAAGGGTGGTAATCGGACCCAGGGGTCAAGGACTTGAAATCAGGGTGATCGCCATTGGGCCCTAACCCGTCGGGCTAGGTCAAAATGGGGTCAGAATAGACAGAACTGGTTATCCTATTTGAAAATAACGTCACTTCGCCTCCGTTTTTTGCAGAGGCTAGCGTAACTAAGGGTTGTCAGGCAAAATAAAGGGTGGTAATCGGACCCAGGGGTCAAGGACTTGAAATCAGGGTGATCGCCATTGGGCCCTAACCCGTCGGGCTAGGTCAAAATGGGGTCAGAATAGACAGAACTGGTTATCCTATTTGAAAATAACGTCACTTCGCCTCCGTTTTTTGCAGAGGCTAGCGTAACTAAGGGTTGTCAGGCAAAATAAAGGGTGGTAATCGGACCCAGGGGTCAAGGACTTGAAATCAGGGTGATCGCCATTGGGCCCTAACCCGTCGGGCTAGGTCAAAATGGGGTCAGAATAGACAGAACTGGTTATCCTATTTGAAAATAACGTCACTTCGCCTCCGTTTTTTGCAGAGGCTAGCGTAACTAAGGGTTGTCAGGCAAAATAAAGGGTGGTAATCGGACCCAGGGGTCAAGGACTTGAAATCAGGGTGATCGCCATTGGGCCCTAACCCGTCGGGCTAGGTCAAAATGGGGTCAGAATAGACAGAACTGGTTATCCTATTTGAAAATAACGTCACTTCGCCTCCGTTTTTTGCAGAGGCTAGCGTAACTAAGGGTTGTCAGGCAAAATAAAGGGTGGTAATCGGACCCAGGGGTCAAGGACTTGAAATCAGGGTGATCGCCATTGGGCCCTAACCCGTCGGGCTAGGTCAAAATGGGGTCAGAATAGACAGAACTGGTTATCCTATTTGAAAATAACGTCACTTCGCCTCCGTTTTTTGCAGAGGCTAGCGTAACTAAGGGTTGTCAGGCAAAATAAAGGGTGGTAATCGGACCCAGGGGTCAAGGACTTGAAATCAGGGTGATCGCCATTGGGCCCTAACCCGTCGGGCTAGGTCAAAATGGGGTCAGAATAGACAGAACTGGTTATCCTATTTGAAAATAACGTCACTTCGCCTCCGTTTTTTGCAGAGGCTAGCGTAACTAAGGGTTGTCAGGCAAAATAAAGGGTGGTAATCGGACCCAGGGGTCAAGGACTTGAAATCAGGGTGATCGCCATTGGGCCCTAACCCGTCGGGCTAGGTCAAAATGGGGTCAGAATAGACAGAACTGGTTATCCTATTTGAAAATAACGTCACTTCGCCTCCGTTTTTTGCAGAGGCTAGCGTAACTAAGGGTTGTCAGGCAAAATAAAGGGTGGTAATCGGACCCAGGGGTCAAGGACTTGAAATCAGGGTGATCGCCATTGGGCCCTAACCCGTCGGGCTAGGTCAAAATGGGGTCAGAATAGACAGAACTGGTTATCCTATTTGAAAATAACGTCACTTCGCCTCCGTTTTTTGCAGAGGCTAGCGTAACTAAGGGTTGTCAGGCAAAATAAAGGGTGGTAATCGGACCCAGGGGTCAAGGACTTGAAATCAGGGTGATCGCCATTCGCCTTCGCAAACGTCATAACAATACTGATTTATACGAAAATATGCTTTAAGTATGTATGGAGAAAACCTTCAGGAAATGTTTCAGAATTAGTCGTTTAGATGCACGAATACTAGAACACTTTTGATTATTTCGAAATTCCGTTCGATACACTAGAAAAATACGGAGCGGAGGTCAAACTTCGAAACTTACGCATAATCTAATAATGAAGTACGTTTTTAAAGTGTTCGAATCGATACTTAAAAGAGTTCCAATTCAATCATTGGACATTTTTCATGCTCGCGGACTTTGGATTTTTTGTCCATTTTCATTTCGTCAATGTGTGTTCTGATTTAAAGTTTCTAATCGCATCTAATTTCTTTTATATGACCCCTTAAGTGCGTTAATTTGAAAAAATGTTCATTAATATTAATAATTACTAGTATTTTAAAAGATTTTGGCCCCTTGGCCTCTCCCGATTTTCAGTATGTCATTCATTTTAATTGAAGGGTATAAAACTTTAAGTAGAGATGATAGAGTTTTCAAATTTTGCATCTGTATGTATCTTGAGAAACGTATCTTTTGGAAACAAAATTTTCGACCTTTTGAGCTTGTCCTTCTGTCCGTCTGTCATACGTCGAGCTATATATCTCTTGAACCGTTCATACTTAAGCATGCTGTTTGCTCATGATCGAAGGGCCATATGTCCAAGGTTAAGGTAATTTAGTTCTTTTTTAATAATGAGACTGTATATGCTTCGTTTAGGCTATATCTATTTAAGTTTTTTTTTTAATTGTTTTCCTATTTTTGTATTTTGTTTCTCAGGACTGAATGTTTCACATCACATTGTCCCAAGGTCACATGTGACCAATGTCACCTTTTATTTTTGTAATCAAATTGTATATGCTAATCGTGTCCAGCCTATATCTTTTGAACCATGTATACAATCACTAATATTTCAGTTTGTTATTGCTTATGATCCATAGGCTTCAGATCACCTATATAAAAGGTCATGTGACCAAGTTCAAGGTCACTCAATATGCTTAGGATCACTTTCATATTTTTGTATGATTTAGCTCATGTCTAACAGGGTTAACATCAACGTGGACCAAGGCCAAAGTAACTTAGTGGGAGGAGGGGGGGGAGTTTTTAAACCCCCTGCAAACAAAGTTGGGGGTATACAGGAATCGCCCTGTCTGTCCGCCCGTCTGTCTGTCCATCACACCTTGTCCGGAGCATTACTCCTCCCCCTATTATTTCACAGAAATATTCCTTAGGACCTTAGGGTGTGTCATGACTTTGAACTAAAGTCAAAGGTCAAGGTCACAATTGACCCTTGATCACAAGATAACTTTTAAAAAAATATTGCTGCGGAGAGGGGGGTATTTTCGTCCCGTTAGGTGCAAATTTTCATTTTTTCTGAAAAACATGTTTTGTTATTTTCTCAGGTTTTCGAAACGTGTTAGCGAATGGAAGGGTGCAAACTAATAAGTTTAAAACTTGCTTATATATCTTGAACCCGCCGTCGGATACCCCCGGTCTTTTGTTCCTCTTTTAGACCGGGGGTATCCGACGATGTCTTGTACTATAATTGGTAGGGCTTTTTAAAATATTTCACATGTGGATTACTTATGACAAGACAATGACCTTTGACAATCAGACTTTGACCTTGAAAGTTGACCTACTTTTCTTAAGCTTTAAACTAGGCTACATCTCTTGAACTACAAGTGGTTAGGTATTTTACGTTCATATTTCACATTTGGATTACTTATGACAGGACCACTCATCTTTGACTTTGTACTTGACCTTGACGTTTGACCTACTTTTTTATCTTTTCAAACTTCGCTAAATCAAATAGTCAATACTGAGCAAAGTATAAGTGCTACATGTACCAAACTTGCATATTGGATGCATCTTTGATCAAACTTTCATGAAATGACCTTGACCTACTTTTTCCGCTTGACTGAGTTTGCTTTTAAAGCCAATATTTAGCAGAGTATAAGTGCCACATGAACCAAACTTGCATATGGGATGTATCTTTGATCAAACTTTCATTAACTGACCTTGACCTACCTTTCCTGGTCGAGTGATTTTGCGTTTAATGCCAATAAGAATAAAAATTGATTGAACTCTGCTGCCTTAATAAAATGCTGCCACTAGGTGAACTCTGTAATCTTTGATTACCTATGTTTTTTCTCAAAGCTACCATCGGGGGCATTTATATATCACAAACATAGGGCTTGTTTATACTGGATAAAGGCCAATGGGTTAGGGCCCAATGGCGACCACTCTGATTTCAAATCTTTGATCCCTTGGCCCGATTACCACCCTTCATTTTGTCTGACAACCCTTAGTTACTCTAGCCTCTGCAAAACAAAAACAAAAACGGAGGCGAAGTGACGTTGTTTTCCAGTAGGTTTAACATATTTTCGGCCCATTTTGACCTGGCCCGACGGGTTAGAACCCAATAGCAATGATTTCAGTCCGATCACCACATTAAATTTTGCCTTACAGCCTTCTCTTACGCTAGCCGTAGCTACAAGTAACAATGGAGAGTTTTCAAATAAGATAAGCAGTTAAATCAATTACGTTCCTTTCCTAACCACGCCCAACGGGTAAGGGTTCAAAGATGATCACCTTGACTTCAGGTTCTTGACTGATGAGTCCTTCGGAAGACCAAATTACTCAAATAATTAGAGAGGTCTTCAATTAATTAGTTTAAAAGATGAAGCATGGTATCATCGCATCGACAAAAATATGGTCAAAATTTATGGATTACGATTTCCATTGCATAGCATTCACAATTACATGTATTATATTTAAAAATTCTGACTGCCTAAAGAGGAGATTGGAGCCCCCTCGACAGCCCTGTAGATTCACCAGTATCAAACACAATAGCAAATAAATCAGAATGCAGAGTGAGCTGCAAATATAGGTATGTGATCATATGATTATATATATCATTTTTTTAAATGGCTGAAGTTTTAGTGCTTTAACACGCAAAATAGTACTCTGAATCAATAACTTTGGCGGAAAAGGGGGCATGGGATGTGCCCTTCTCTAAATCTACCACTGATTTCTATATAAAAGCGACCTATAACATTTAGAATATTATGGCAGTAAGAAAAGTATGTACAGCTTTGAATATTTTTACAAAATATGCATGATAAAAATTGAAATATTATATATCATATCTTCATTTTGAACAATGTATTAGTAACAAGCGAAAGAAAAATGAAAACGCAACCTTACGGTGTTCTTTTGAGGGAAATCGCATCTTTGCTCCTCAATGTATCAAATTATAGACGCAAAGTTACACAAAAGTGAAGTTACGAAGAAGCGAAGTAACGAAGAAGCGAAGTGACGAAGAAACGAAATTACAAAGAAGCGAAGTTACGATGCAACGAAGCGAGGATACGATGCTTCTTAGTAACTTCGGTACCTCTCATCTTAATAATATTATAGTTACACGGTTAGTTAGTGACCTGATACGGAAAAAATACATGGTGTGAAAAGAAAACCCGTATCGGGAGAGGCGAAAGCCGAGCCCGATACGGAATTTCTTTTCACACCATGTATTTTTCCGTATCAGGTCACTAACTAACCGTGTAACGAATTTATCATGTCGAAGACCTCTAACTGTATTTGTGGGGGTCTCTGTATCATACAATTTACGACGTCATAATAAACTACTCGCCCGATACGGCTTTACAAGCCTGATACGGCTTTTTTTCACGGCGTCATATGACTATGATCTGACCAATCAGATCCCAACATTTTTGTCTGAGGCGTGATTATTAACTTAGCTTCTTCGTAACTTCACTTCTTCGTAACTTCTCTCATTCGCAACTTTTCTTTTTCAAAACATCGCTTAGAACTTCGTAATATTTATCGCTTCTTCGCAACTTCGCTTCTTTGCAAATTCGCTTCTTCGTAACGTCGATTTTTCGCTACTTCGCAAATTCGCTTCTTAGCATTTCTACTTTTCATATTTTTCATAAGTACCTGAAACAAAGGTTTCATTCCGCTCTAATTTCTCGTCCATTCTCCCTCCTTTGATGGTTTAAAGGATAAAATTATAATGTTTCAAAAGATTTCTTATAGGTTTTTCAATTAACAAGATTTGTTGTATGATTTTTATAATTACGGTTTGTCGGGTTTGAAACGGTAGGGGATGACAATTTCGGAAACATGTTTCAATCCCTTTAAAGTGACTACTGGAAAAGAAATGATTAATTTCCAAATTGATCACAATTATGGTCAAAACTGTCCGAAACGAAGACCAGCAGAATAGCAGATGTTTCTTACCATTGAGTGGGATCGACAGTGGCGGATACCAGCTTTTGAGTTGGGGAGGGGGGGGGGCGTAAATTGGCGAGGGGGTCTGGGGACCGCCTATGTCCCCAGCAGGTCCAGGGCGGAGCTCATTAATTTCAGACTTTCGTAACTAGAATTACTTCGAGGCCTGAGAATTAGTCTTAAATTGATTAAAGAATGGGATTTGGCATTTGACAAAATATTAACCAACAGGAATTGAAGCTACGAAGGAGCAAAGTTGCGAAGCTTCAAAGTTACGAAGAAGCGAAGCTATGCGTCCTAATTAATACGCGAAGAAGATACGATATCCCCATAGGAACACCACACGGCCAAGATTCGTCATGACCTCCCACGAAACGGAGCTATCGTATAATATAAATTGCGCGTTCATTGTAAAATATAAGCAAAAACTTCGATGTTAAATATTATTATGTGAAGCTTTCCTAAGCAAGACATACTCATTATATCATATTTACTCACCAAAATATGAGTATTCTTATAAAATATTCTACATAAATATAACTTTAATAAACATGATAAAACGCAGTATCTTGCAGGTAGAACGCGTAAGCTTCGGATCTCAATATAAATACGTACAAGTTTTTAACGTTAAAACGCGCAAGTTTTGCGATATGCTGAAAGATAACTTTTAAAAGCTTATACTCAAGTATCGTTTTATTATATTTCCACACTTTCAACGTGAAAAAAATTATAATAAAAACAGTTGTAAAAAAAATAACAGAAATACCTCACCCCCCCCCCCTTCCCCTGAACAAAAAAAATAAATAAATAAATAAATAAATAAATAAATAAATAAATAAATAAAAATACACTTATACACACAAAACACACACACCAATTTTAAGTTATATCCCTTGTTTTAAAATATAACCCTTGTTGTATCCAGAGTAAATTAGTTTGGAAGGGGGGGGGGGTGTTTAGGATCCTAACTTTTCAGTTTTCTAAAAGGCATATGTACAATTATTTATTTCAATCGAATTAAGTTATTTCAAAATCATTGCCCCCCCCCCCCCCCCCCCCGACGATCTCCTGGAAGAAACTTGATGATAATTTTCCAATTTATCTTTTAATAAGTATTGTTTCATCTTAAAAAAGTTTAACCCTCCACCCCCCCCCCCCCCCCCCCCCCTTTGCTCTCCTTTTAATTTTTCTTTGCTAAGAAGGATAACTCTTTTTGAAAGCTATAAATAAATATTTGTATAGGCGATAAATTTTTATTATTGCGGGCCACTATTGCGGGCTAGCTTGACTTTAGCTTTTTCAGAGTCTGAATTACACGCCGTTTCGACTTAAGGATAAGTCGTCCGGAAATAAATCAAACCGAGAAACAGGTATTTTCCGGTTTCAGTTGATCGATGACTCGCGCGTATATATACGTAGTAAAAGGACGGGGGGGGGGGGGGGCGTCAGTGCATGTTCTTCTTACAGTAAATTCTCCATAACTTTATAATTTTTGTCAGTATCTCAACAAACGGTTAACCTTACAGTAAGCTTTCTAATCGTGGAGTTAAAAATAGCAGGGACGTATATATACGGTGTCATCCCGATTGTCCCACATTTATATAAAAAAGGTATAAAAGTCATGTGGGACAATCGGGATATGGTATGCAGGTTAAGTAGGTAATTGCGGCAATTATCTCATTCAGAGAACAAAGAGTGAAGGTTAAAGTCTGATTCATGATTTCTTAATTAACGGCATGAATGTTTTGTACTTTCTGGTGTGCTTTTATTTATTTATTTATTTTATTCATTTTTTTTTCGGACTTTAGGACCATCCCTCTAAAACTCCTGGATCCGCCCATGAATCCTACCAAGAGATGTGATTTGTAGACCGATTTTTGTGACCCTATATTTTGGCAGGGTTTTTTTTTTTTTTTTTTTTTTTTTGCAAATTACTTGACCATTTTCGGAACACCGAATTTTAAAGCTGTCAATCTATATCGATTTCAGGCAAAACTGGATGATTTAAATCATGAACATAGATTAAAAAAAAGGACGGTTCTCGGCGACTTCCTCCTGTGCGCGACATTGTAGATGGCGCCAGGAAAATTCACTTTGGCTTTATTTAAACTGTTTGACATGAAGTACTACTCATGCGCGGATCCAGAGGGGGGGGGGGGGGACCGGGGGTCTGGACCCCCCCCCCCCCCTGAGATTTTCGGAGATGGGGTCCAGCTTTGGCCCATTTCTAATTGAAAGGGATCTAAAATGCACAAAAAGGCTTTGAAATCTAAAATTTCGGCTCGCTTCGCTCGCCATTTGCAATTACACAATAATTTATTTTTTTCTGCAAAATTCCTTAATCATTTTCAACTTTTTATACTAAATAATTTTATATAACTGTCTTGGGTCTCATGAACTCGTATTTTCAACAGTCCCTTACTTCATAGGATGTAACCTTCCTCATCTTTTTCAAGGTTTTGTCCTTTTAAGATGTCAGATTATTTGGGAGAATGACTTATCTATTTATTGTCATGAAATATGGACAAATGTGAATTAATCAAAATTTTCGCGGCTCGCTCCGCTCGCCGATATAAGTAATAAAATATTCAATGTTATAAATAATCATCTCGATCGAATCAAGACATACTGATATTTCATATCTAAACAAAATTCAGGCTCGCTTCGCTCGCCAATTCTTCATAGAAATAAACGTGAAAAGGATACCTAACAATACCCGTCCTCAAAAAATCAATCCTTGGAGCACACGTTGCTCCTCCCCATGATGTGCACCGAAATATACCTACATGATAGGTAGACATCCTACAATTTTGGACCCCCTCTGACCAAAAATGCTGGATCCGCGCATGCTACTGACGAGGATTCAATATCCAAAACATGTGTCTAGTTCAATAAAATTGGTACTATAGAACATATATTTTAATATTGACAAATTCAAAGGGGCGAGAGGGGTCAAAAGGCGGTGTGATTAAGCAACTTAGATGCAACATTTTTGAAATACTTCAAAATTGTCACAGAGTTTTGAAAATAAGTTTCTTCAAATTACTTCAAAAGGACGACGTCTGTATCGTTATTTAATCATATTAATATCATTTTCAAAAGTGTAACAAAACTCCTACAACAATAAAATAGACTATAACCTGAAAGTTTGTATTATCATTATGCATGTGTTTGTTTAAAAATGTAGGACAATCGGGATATGATTTTTTCCAAATGTGGGACAATCGGGATTAAACCATATATACACGTCCCTGAAAATAGTGAGATACCAAAGTCCTTGAAACGGTATAGATATACTAGTATCACTAGTACCGCGCCTGACGAGGTTTACGTATCAAAGGTGCTCTGGGCGTTAATAAATAGGTCAAATTATTTTCCCCTTAAATTGCATTAACATTTTGCTTCGCTTACAAACCTCATATGATACAGCAAAGACCCAGGCAAGTTGTTGATCATCGTCTTAATTGCCGAGTGGATCCTTTAAAAATAAGTCGGTAGGGGTCCAGTCTATGGTTTATAAAAAAATAAAACATTTAAAATGTTAACATCAGGGGGGGGGGGTGCAAATTCCAGGGTGGCACTGACCCACTACATGTAAAACCCTCTAGGATGGATTCCAAACTTCCTTTCGATCTTTTTTGTTTAATTATATTTTTCATCACATGATACACCCATTATGCAGTTTCATAAAGCCATTTCAAAAATATATGATATGATAACACGTTACATGAATGCGATAAAAGACTGGAACACCTTGCCTGTATCTCCAGCAAACCATTGTTCAAGACCAGTTTAAAACAGCATTTGCAAAATCAAAGTCTAAGGGACGACAATGCTGATTTTATTTATTTTTAGATTACATTGAAATGTTATTTTAAAGTTACAAGGTTTTTATCCCCTTAGATTTAATTTGCCCCCACAAATTCTGTTTTTTAGTCTGAGCCAAAATCTTCAATCATTCCTCCATGCACTTCCCTCCATTCCTCTACCTTAATTCATTCAATCATTTATTCATTTATTCATTCATCAATTCACCCCATCAACCATCCATTCATTTATTCATTCATTCACCTATCCATCATTCATTCACAAATTCCTCTCCACCTCTTAAGCATTCACATATTTTTCTAATATAAATAACTTTAATTAATTTCCATCTTCATTTATAAATTCTATCCATTATTTATTTCCTAATATTATTTAATTTAATATTTTATGGATATTTAAGGTGGCTCAATAATCCAAGAATTCTTTGTCAGAGGAGAAAAAAATATTCTGTTTATTTAACATTGATATCTGATGATTTATATTTGTAATTAAGATGACATATCATCGACCATTTGACTGACCAGTGGTCCTCTGAATATACATATGTAAACCAACCCCAAGATATGTCGCAAAACAATGAATTTTGATAGATAAAACCATGATATATTGATAATGATTCCAGATTGAAACCATTCTTGTGATCATTTTCACGATAATATCATATAATATGTATATTTCTTTATAGATAATGCTTTCATAGAGTGAAACAGCTAAACCTGTTCCAGAAAAGTACATTTTGGGTACCCCCACCCCAAAATGAGAATCTGAAAAAAAAGGACTCAGGAGCCTTATTTGACATCAAAGTGATCAGAAGTCTTTGTCAGAAGTTATTTTCTTTTACATATTTCTCAACGACAAACTCTGTCCTTCGAAAAGAAATATAAAAAAGTACATGTTATCGTTCATTCTGATTTAAAATATTTGGTTGTCATAGTAACGATTTTGTAACAATTTGCAACAAGTCAAATTAAAATGCCCTGTTCCCTTAGTTGACATTATAACGATGAAAATATTTGATAAAAACTGTTATAATTGACATATTTTTCAAGATCAGACTCAAATCGTTCAACAAAAGTACAAGACATTCCGTTTTACCTCGTTTCCATATTGTAAAAATCTACTTGGTTTATGCCGGACGGACGACAGACGACGGACGGACGGACGGCGCGCTATATGACAATAGCTCAGGCGAGCTAAAAATCAGACACTCCTAGTCGAGATTATTCTTTCCCAACATTCAGTGAAAGTTTCAAATTCTGATACAAGGAAGAATACTTACACAATTATCATCGAAATTAAATAAGAATAAACAGGTTTACAAATGATTTATCGAAAAAATAAACAAGAAAAGGAGAGTAACATGTCCTTGGCTAAGCGTTATTCGACCATTTCTTTTATAATTGTAAACGTCTTCAAGTTGAATAGCATCATTTAAGTACAGATAAATTGGCAACATGGACCAGACATGCACGTTTCGGGTACTTAACCCTCGTCAGTGATCCTCAAATCTAAACAATGTAATATGCCAAAAAAGTATGAAAGTTACTTTGTCCAAAAAGCGTACCGAAAGACGTAGCAGGATGGGTGGGGTATGATGCTACAGGACCCACTTTTTAGAAATTTCAAGAAATTTTGATAACAGAAATTTAGAATGCGTTGAAGAAACGATCAACCGAAATTGATCGAACTTGGCTACATGTGCCCTCGGGGACTCCTGGTCCACCAGCAGTGACACTCACCAAGTGGTATCAATGTAAACGTCTTCAAGTTGAATAGCATCATTTAAACTCACCATTCATGTTTTGTTAGTGTCAGTTAAATGAGTTTTGTCAAATAAAGTTCAAGTTAAGGTCAAAGCTTAAAAAAATATTTTGTTCAAAATTTCATATCTGATTCCATCAATCTATTTAGAGATACGGAAATATATATAAGAGAAATAGAACTAAAGTAAACGGAAGCGTTTTTAAACATTTTGACGTTCAAGGTCAATAAGTGGACGTCAATCCCCTCCCTCGTTCTCGATAATGCGTGCAGTTATCTGTGAAAGGGATATATCTTTGAACAAAACAGGGTTAAAACTAAAATTCATTCGCTTAAATTTTTCAAATAGGGAAACTTTATTCGATAACATCTTGTTGCAAAGTACAAAAGTTGACAAAATTGAAGAAAAATTCTTTAAACCAAAGATTATTAGAGAAACCAAACTTGAAATATCTTATCTATGATATCGCTAAAATCTCCAAGAAATATCTTGTTTTATCATGAAATTAAGTTTACCGTCTTGAATTTGTTCATAGGCAACATGCGGTTGAATTTCCGCCGATGACGTTCTAAAAACGATACGTTTACGGCGTTAGCCAGGGTGTCTCACTTACGGGATATTTTTGTATATATAAATTAATCGATACATTTGACTAAATATTTATTACACTCAGACTGTAGACGATAATTTTCTGTTTCCATCGATACCAAACATGTCGGAATCCGTCAAGAAACAAGCGAATTATGGAGGAGTTTGAAGGCCGAAAACTAAAAAAGGCCACATATAAATGTACTGCACTCGATATCTGATGACGTCAAACGATTATTGAGCCTCCTTAATTCATTTTGTGTCATTTCAATCATTTAATGTCTTTGAATTGTCACTACTAAGGACCCCATTGGAAATAAGCCATGTTAGCTTTATGGGTTATCCTTGGGACAAATCAAGAATATAGTGCAATATATAATTTATTATCATTCTCCAAACAGCTTCTATTAAACCTTATCTTGAGTTTTAATTTATTTAGATTATTTACTTACACTGTGATATTTCAATTGAGCTTCTTCACATATGTCATATCTTGTCTGTGTTAAACTGTGATATTCATATATATTATTTGTGTTTAATTCCAATTGTCATCATCAAATTTAGTTAATACTCATTGCTTCATTTATTTTATATATTATATTTTTATATTGCCCTGTGACTTGGTTTAATCCTGAAATATATCAAATCAAATCAAAAATCGGTCAAGTTTGGAACCTAACCACATAGACTTAGACAAGTGTGACATTTCAAATATCGAATGATTGTTAAATTCAGACGCGGATTCAATATCAATGATTAAAATTGTTGTATAATTAATTATTGCATTAAAATACTAAGCAAATTTGAAATATTTTTCCATTTACGCACAGAATATATCTATACTTCTCATGGCGTAGCAGACGACCTCAGTGAAGGTCATGTAGCGTGGTTATATATAGCTTCTTATTCTCGGAAACGTTGATTTTACGTTAGAAATACACACATATTTAGGCAATATCATGTGATAAAAAGAATCTCAAATGAATTTTCATTTCATACGATGTATTATGAAACTCGTTGTGCGTTTTATATCCCCCCGCCAAGGATCGGGGTTATAAACCCACAACTCGTTTCATAATACATCGTATGAAATGAAAATTCATTTGAGATCCTATATTTATCCCATTGACGATCAAAAAAGAAACGTTTCATTTAGATCTCGAGGTTATTAGAAAATGCAATGATTATATAGAATGGGAATGAACTGAAAAGTTTAGAAAGAAAGCAGCGTACTTCCCTTTGGAAAAACTCAGACAGGATTTAGCGGGGCCATATAAACAAGAGTCCTTATACTTGGTTTACAGTCAGATATGAGCAAGCTATGTTATTTATTACTTTTTTTTGTGCTTCGTTGTCCCTTGTTCGTTGAAGTTGTTTTGTTTTATATGTACAGGCATGTCCATTGGTTTCAACACTATATTCATCATTTTAACACACAGTAAATGATACATCCTCAAAAAGTGACAAATTTTGGCCCCATTCAACATAAAAAAACTACATATTTTCACATTCAGCATACTTCTTCTTAACAAAAAAATCACGTGATTTCTCTAAAATTTATCTTTATGTCTTCACAATATAGACATTCATATTTTTCGGCAAGGGACAAATATAACTACGATTGTAGGTCCTAGAGCAAGGTCTTGTAGCAGGTTAAAGAAGGAGGGGATCTCCAACAGTTAGCACTCGGCTGTGCACAACACCCAAAGCAAAACTAAATAAAATGTTATGATCGCTGAGCGATATAATTCCTCTGTCGGCGGCATATATTTATGTCCTGCAACTCTGCCTATGAATTACTTTTCAATTAAACATGATTTTAAATTAAACTTACTGTCTGTGCAGCTCAGTTCTGAGGTTTTATCTGCTTTGTCGATTCGAAGAAGAGGTCAAGCAAGACGAAAGTTGAACTTGCTCTGAAACTATCCAAGACTAAGCTGAGTATCAAATTTGACCTGAATATCTCTCTTAGTTGCAGGAAAAAGTCTGAATTTTCTGAGTCATCAAGGGCATAACTCCAGGCATGATGAAAGTCAAACTTGCTCTGCTTCCAAGACCAAGCTGTGTATAAAATTTCACCTGAATATCTCTATTTGTTGCAGACAAAAAGTCAGAAAACTGACAATAACTGAATTTTCCAAGTCATCAAGGGGCATAACTCCTCGAAAAATAGGTCAAGCGTGACAAAATGGAACTTGCCCTGTAACTATCCAAGACTAAGCTGAGTATCAAATTTCACCTGAATATCTCTATTTGTTGCAGGAAAAAGTCCGGAAGCTGACAAAAACTGAATTTTCCAAATCATCAAAGGGCATAACTCCTCGAAAAATAGGTCAAGGGTGACGAAAGTTACATTTGCTCTGTAACTATCCAAGAGTAGGCTGGGTATCAAAATTCACCTAGATATCTCTATTTGTTGCAGGAAAAAGTCCGGAAAACTGACAAAAACTGAATTTTCCACGTCATCAAGGGGCATAACTCCTCGAAAAATAAGTCAAGCTTGACGAAAGTCATGAAAACTTGCTCTGTAACTATCCAAGTCCATTTCACATGAATATCTCTATTTGTTGCAGAAAAAGTCCGGAAAACTGACAAAAACTGAATTTTCCCAGTCATCAAGGGGCATAACTCCTCGAAAAATAGGTCTAGCGTGACGAAAGTCGAAGTTGTTCTGTAACTACCCAAGACTATCCAAGACCAAGCTGTGTATCAAATTTCATCTCAATATCTCCATCCGTTGCAGAAAGTCCGGAAAACTGGTATTCGGACAGACGGACAGACAGACCGAGAGGAAACTAAAAAGAAGGGAGGAGATCTCCAACAAGACCCCGTTGCAGCATCAACAGTAAAACACCAAAACACCCGATGCAAAAACACAAAAGACGAGTACAGCACGAGACGGAAAAGAGACACACGACATGTAAACATCAAACACAAAAGACTACACATAAACCGACGAGACCAATGGGTAACCGGTGCCGGCTTTGGACGGCCATCTGTCACGCAAGTAGCAAATGGTGTGGTTATCCTGGATTACGTGCGCACAACCCTCTCACTTCTCCAATTACCCAGAGGTCTCGAAAAACGTACAATTGTGGTGTAAAACAACCTCCTCACTGTAAGATGACATCACACAAACAAGACCGCAAAATGCAGAGGCCCCAGAGACACAGATGAATATGTAAATGGATATAAAAAGAGGGCATGTGTAATACAGTCCGTGCTCTGCCGGCTGTAGCGAGCTCATGTATGTAATCACCCGAGAGTCCCCTTCGGCGTTGCCGGTAGGGGACTAAAAAACCCAATGCAAAAACGCAGAGCAGACAACCACAGAAAGAGACGCAAAAGTGACAAGGAACACCAACCCACACCATAGAAACAAGAAACACAAACCAAGGAGACGAATGAGCAACCGGTGCCGACATTGGACGACCATCTGCTACGCAATAGCAGAAGGTGTGATTATCCGGATTACGTGCGCACAACCCTCCCACTTTTCCGATTACCCAGAGGTCTCGAAGAACGCACAATGGTGGTGTAAAATAACCTCCTCACTATAAGATGAACATACAAGAAACACACAGATGGATATGTAAATGGACATAAAAAAACCAGAAGGCATACGAAATACTGTCCGTTCTCTGCCGGCTGTAGCGAGCTCACGCATATGAACACCCGAGGAGTCCGACTGAGATTTAGAGAGGACCGGTTGTCGGGATCCTGTCGTCTCTAAAGAGATTTGGTCATTATCCCAAAGTAGAATTCAATTCATGTGCTGCCACCTTTGCTCACATTTCACTATTTTGACCTTGATAGAATATTGACCCCCCTTTCGAACCGTCTAGACTATGATGAGATGGACCTCTTGCATGGGGCTTATCTAGGCTTACGTTTGTACGCAAAAAACTTCCACACCGTTTGAAATAAAAAAAAAAGAAAAGAAAAAAAGTGCCTATACCCTGCAGTGCCAACCGAGAAAAGGAGGCGATTTAAATAAATCTAATGTTTAGCATTAGCAAAAAGATACTCGAGAGAGCACCGATTTAAATATATTTTTCAAAAATTTCTTAGGTTTATACATGTATGTACATTCAGATTTGAAACAATGGTCGCCATCAAAATGCCTGCACTTTATTGGGAAGAATACAGGGCTGTTACGTCCATTATCTAAATTGCATATGTGGACGTACGTGTTTGGATGTTTAAACAGTTACAGCATTTCATGTTCATATTTGTAATTTTCGTCACCTTAGATACGGTTCATCGTTTGCTGACGCCGAATCATACGCTATATATACAGCTCAAATACGGTTGAAACAGAGGCCACCAATTTGCTTCATCTATTCCCAAAACTTTCTCGGGGAATGATGATACCGGTATATATACCTTGTCTCAATGCTTTTGACATCTTGCGTCAAAATGAAGCTCCTCGCATCAAATACTTAGTCTATTAATTCCAACAATTGAGTTAATTTCTGTATTATAATGGAGGCAAGTTGTTCTTATTCTATCTGAAATTATCTGTTTTCATTCAATTATGTCACATAAAAGTGTGTATGACAAAAAGGGATGATTTTGGATTCAACAAAGTAAATTTCCCCTGGCTTGACAGTGATGTTCCTAGATTACCGTCCTATATGGTATCTACATTTCACTGCTCATCCGGTATGCCAGTGCATGTACTGACAAAAACTGAATTTTCCAAGTCATCAAGGGGCATAACTCCTCGAAAAATAGGTCAAGCGTGACGAAAGTCATGAAAACTTGCTCTGTAACTATCCAAGTCCATTTCACATGAATATCTCTATTTGCATGTTGCAGGAAAAAGTCCGGAAGCTGACAAAAACTGAATTTTCCCAGTCATCAAGGGGAATAACTCCTCGAAAAATAGGTCTAGCGTGACGAAAGTCGAAGTTGTTCTGTAACTACCCAAGACTATCCAAGACAAAGCTGTGTATCAAATTTCATCTCAATATCTCCATCCGTTTCAGAAAGTCCGGAAAACTGGTATTCGGACAGACGGACAGACAGACCGAGAGGAAACTAAAAAGAAGGGAGGAGATCTCCAACAAGACTCCGTTGCAGCATCAACAGTAAAACACCAAAACACCCGATGCAAAAACACAAAAGACGAGTACAGCACGAGACGGAAAAGAGACACACGACATGTAAACATCAAACACAAAAGACTACACATAAACCGACGAGACCAATGGGTAACCGGTGCCGGCTTTGGACGGCCATCTGTCACGCAAGTAGCAAATGGTGTGGTTATCCTGGATTACGTGCGCACAACCCTCTCACTTCTCCAATTACCCAGAGGTCTCGAAGAACGTACAATTGTGGTGTAAAACAACCTCCTCACTGTAAGATGACATCACACAAACAAGACCGCAAAATGCAGAGGCCCCAGAGACACAGATGAATATGTAAATGGATATAAAAAGAGGGCATGCGTAATACAGTCCGTGCTCTGCCGGCTGTAGCGAGCTCATGTATGTAATCACCCGAGAGTCCCCTTCGGCGTTGCCGGTAGGGGACTAAAAAACCCAATGCAAAAACGCAGAGCAGACAACCACAGAAAGAGACGCAAAAGTGACAAGGAACACCAACCCACACCATAGAAACAAGAAACACAAACCAAGGAGACGAATGAGCAACCGGTGCCGACATTGGACGACCATCTGCTACGCAATAGCAGAAGGTGTGATTATCCGGATTACGTGCGCACAACCCTCCCACTTTTCCGATTACCCAGAGGTCTCGAAGAACGCACAATGGTGGTGAAAAATAACCTCCTCACTATAAGATGAACAAACAAGAAACACACAGATGGATATGTAAATGGACATAAAAAAACCAGAAGGCATACGAAATACTGTCCGTTCTCTGCCGGCTGTAGCGAGCTCACGCATATGAACACCCAAGGAGTCCGACTGAGATTTAGAGAGGACAGGTTGTCGGGATCCTGTCGTCTCTAAAGAGATTTGGTAATTATCCCAAAGTAGAATTCAATTCATGTGCTGCCACCTTTGCTCACATTTCATTATTTTGACCTTGATAGAATATTGACCCCCCTTTCGAACCGTCTAGACTATGATGAGATGGACCTCTTGCAGGGGCTTATCTAGGCTAACGTTTATACGCAAAAAACTTCCACACCGTTTGAAATAAAAAAAAAGAAAAGAAAAAAAGTGCCTATACCCTGTAGTGCCAACCGAGAAAAGGAGGCGATTTAAATAAAACTACTGTTTAGCATTAGCAAAAAGATACTCGAGAGAGCACCGATTTAAATATATTTTTCAAAAATTTCTTAGGTTTATACATGTATGTACATTCAGATTTGAAACAATGATCGCCATCAAAATGCCTGCACTTTATTGGGAAGAATACAGGGCTGTTACGTCCATTATCTAAATTGCATATGTGGACGTACGTGTTTGGATGTTTAAACAGTTACAGCATTTCATGTTCATATTTGTAATTTTCGTCACCTTAGATACGGTTCATCGTTTGCTGACGCCGAATCATACGCTATATATACAGCTCAAATACGGTTGAAACAGAGGCCACCGATTTGCTTCATCTATTCCCAAAACTTTCTCGGGGAATGATGATACCGGTATATATACCTTGTCTCAATGCTTTTGACATCTTGCGTAAAAATGAAGATCCTCGCATCAAATACTTAGTCTAGTAATTCCAACAATTGAGTAAATTTCTGTATTATAATGGAGGCAAGTTGTTCTTATTCTATCTGAAATTATCTGTTTTCATTCAATTGTGTCACATACAAGTGTGTATGACAAAAAGGGATGATTTTGGATTCAACAAAGTAAATTTACCCTGGCTTGTCAGTGATGTTCCTAGATTACCGTCCTATATGGTATCTACATTTCACTGCTCATCCGGTATGCCAGTGCATGTACTGACAAAAACTGAATTTTCCAAGTCATCAAGGGGCATAACTCCTCGAAAAATAGGTCAAGCGTGACGAAAGTCATGAAAACTTGCTCTGTAACTATCCAAGTCCATTTCACATGAATATCTCTATTTGTTGCAGAAAAAGTCCTGAAAACTGACAAAAACTGAATTTTCCCAGTCATCAAGGGGCATAACTCCTCGAAAAATAGGTCTAGCGTGACGAAAGTCGAAGTTGTTCTGTAACTACCCAAGACTATCCAAGACCAAGCTGTGTATTAAATTTCATCTCAATATCTCCATCCGTTGCAGAAAGTCCGGAAAACTGGTATTCGGACAGACGGACAGACAGACCGAGAGGAAACTAAAAAGAAGGGAGGAGATCTCCAACAAGACCCCGTTGCAGCATCAACAGTAAAACACCAAAACACCCGATGCAAAAACACAAAAGACGAGTACAGCACGAGACGGAAAAGAGACACACGACATGTAAACATCAAACACAAAAGACTACACATAAACCGACGAGACCAATGGGTAACCGGTGCCGGCTTTGGACGGCCATCTGTCACGCAAGTAGCAAATGGTGTGGTTATCCTGGATTACGTGCGCACAACCCTCTCACTTCTCCAATTACCCAGAGGTCTCGAAGAACGTACAATTGTGGTGTAAAACAACCTCCTCACTGTAAGATGACATCACACAAACAAGACCGCAAAACGCAGAGGCCCCAGAGACACAGATGAATATGTAAATGGATATAAAAAGAGGGCATGCGTAATAAAGTCCGTGCTCTGCCGGCTGTAGCGAGCCCATGTATGTAATCACCCGAGAGTCCCCTTCGGCGTTGCCGGTAGGGGACTAAAAAAAACCATTGCAAAAACGCAGAGCAGACAACCACAGAAAGAGACGCAAAAGTGACAAGGAACACCAACCAACCATAGAAACAAGAAACACAAACCAAGGAGACGAATGAGCAGCCGGTGCCGACATTGGACGACCATCTGCTACGCAAGAGCAGAAGATGTGATCATCCGGATTACGTGCACACAACCCTCCCACTTTTCCGATTACCCAGAGGTCTCGAAGAACGCACAATGGTGGTGTAAAATAACCTCCTCACTATAAGATGAACATACAAAAAACACACAGATGGATATGTAAATGGACATAAAAAAACCAGAAGGCATACGAAATACTGTCCGTTCTCTGCCGGCTGTAGCGAGCTCACGCATATGAACACCCGAGGAGTCCGACTGAGATTTAGAGAGGACAGGTTGTCGGAATCCTGTCGTCTCTAAAGAGATTTGGACTGTGTCCTTCATAATACGCATCCTTGATACTTTATTGAAGAACAATACCCTCAGACACACATACATGTGTAACAAGAGGCGATACGATTCATGGAGTCCTGTCGTCACAGTCAGTCAGAGTGCAATTCTTAAGAATGCGTTGGTACAAGGCTGTAGATTGGTCCAGTACCAAGGCAAATGTCCGTCTGGTGACAGATAGATCATATCCACAGGATAAAAGATTATTATTTTGTTAATTATGTCACCATGAAATTCAGGTTGTGACATACCCAATGTAATATATACTCTACTGCTTGTATGGATCCGAATTTCAAAAGAAGTTGACAATAATTTTTGTAAAATGTACAGAAAATCTGTACTAGTTTGTGAAATTGAAAACCCCGACCTAAAAGTTTCTTGGTAAATTGTAAATTTCTACTATGAAAATCCAAAACATGAGTACATGCTCTAGCTTACCGGATGAGCTGTGAAATGTAGATACCGTGAGACGGTAATCTAGGAACATCACTATCAAGCCAGGGAAATTTTACTATGTTAAATCCAAAATCGTCTATCTCTTTTGTCGCACACACTTGTATGAATATTAAACGTCTTTAAGTTCAATAGCATCATTTAAAACCTGATAAATTTTTAGCATGGACCAGACATGCACGTTTCGGGTACTAAACCCTCGTCAGTGATCCTTAGTCTAAACAATGTAAAATGACCAAAAAGTATGAAAATTGTCTCCAAAAATGTACCAAAAGACGTAGCTGAATGGGTGGGATATGATGCTACAGGACCCACGTTTTAGAAATTTCAAGAAATTTTGTAACAGAAAATTTCAAATGCGTTGAAGAGAAAGACGATCAACCGAAGTTGATCGAACTTGGCTACATGTACCCTCGGGGACTCTTGGTCCACCAGCAGTGACACTCACCGAGTAGTTCAAATATTAAACGTCTTTAAATTCAATAGCATCATTTAAAACCTGATAAATTTTCAGCATGGACCAGACATGCACGTTTCGGGTAATAAACCCTTGTCAGTGATCCTTAGTTTAAACAATGTAAAATGGCCAAAAAGAATGAAAATTACCTCCAAAAATGTACCAAAAGACGTAGCTGAATGGGTGGGATATGATGCTACAGGACCCACGTTTTAGAAATTTCAAGAAATTTTGTAACAGAAAATTTCAAATGCCTTGAAGAGAAAGACGATCAGCCGAAGTTGATCGAACTTGGCAACATGTGCCCTCGGGGATTTTGGTCCGACAGCATTGACACTCACCGAGTAGTTCAAATATTAAACGTTTTTAAATTCAATGGCATCATTTAAAACCTGATAAATTTTCAGCATGGACCAACCGATTTTGATATTTAGGTCCAGAAATGGTGTTTCTGTGTTAGAAACATTTGCCTTGTTTAGAGTCAATTCTTGTGGATAAATAGGAATTTTATACTTTTGGAAAAACAAGATTGTCGATAGTAAGAATATCATCCAGGTAGCTAGAAGTACGAATGAAACATTTCAAATCATCATGTATTCTTTTTTTTTTTATTTTGGATGAATTATTTTCTTACTGGTATAAAAATACATCTGCAACAAGAGACGCACATTTATTATCCCTCGGGATCCCTTCAACCTGCTTTTAGAGATTCTCACCAAGTCTTACATAAATGTTGTCCAAAAGGGAGGACAAGGTAAAACATAGGTCACTACATGTCCATGATTTGTATGATATGTATTCTGTTGCGGAAAAGAAACCATTAGATTCATATGTACAAATATAAGATTTCCCCTCTCGACCAAAACACCATTTTATGAGTTTGGGAAAACGGGCATTAATTTTGTCGTGAGGAAGCATGGTGTATAATTATTAGAAAAGTCGTATAAAGAAATCGTATTGGCTGAAACATTTCTAGATTTCATTTTGTCAATCACATCCCCTGAATTTTTAATAGATCAAAATAAGTTTACATCATTCCTGTTTAGCTAGAACAGTTTCACAATATTTTGCAACGTGTTCCTTCATATCCGTGAGTGCTGACGTGAGATTTTTAGACAAAACTGTAGTTGAGCAGTAAGTAGAATTAGCAATGTATCGAAATTTGTAAGGAGACTTCCGCATTTATGGTATGTAGTACGTATATTCACTATATTGTAGTAAGATCCAATTTAGAAAAAGGGATGTTGAATGAAGAAATTTCACTTTTATGTTTCTTGAAAATATTAGGTACACTTACATTGTTTTTATATAAGTATTTAACAAAAATTAAACTTTATTTATTTTACAACGTTTAACAAACAAGTTATAAACTTAAACTAACGTCTGACGTTGGCTAAGATGTTGGTGTGAGGGGGTCCAAGGTCGATGGTCATGCATGAAAATGAAAACAAAGTCTAAAATACATGCACTGTCTGAGGTTATGTCTATATAGAAAGTGCTAAGGCGACCACGTCAGGGAACATTTTTTCAAAAGACTTACTGTCAAACCCCTCGCGGGGAACTTTTTTACGAGCTCCACACAGCAAAGGGCATGAGTGTGACAAAAACACTCATATACATTTATTATGTTTTATCTATTTTTCTTTTCAATTTCAGTAAACATCAATATCAGTGGCGGATTCAGGGGGGGGGGGGGCGTAGGGGGCGTACTAAAATTTTCTAATCATGGGTATATAAAACGATAATTTTCAATCCAAAAATTGTAAATATTAGTGAATATCAACTACCTGTTAGTAAATATAATTGTTAGATACATCAATTTTCAATCTTTAATCATTAACAGTCACGAAGATGGGTACTAAAATTCAGAAATTCAAGAGCTTACGGAGGCCCCCCATGGTCCCCCTTTTACCAGGGCTCTGCCCGCTGACCTAGGCGGTCCCAAGACCCCTTGCCAATTCTTTACGCCCCCATAACAATAAAGCTGGATCCGCCACTGAATATCTTAATTCCTATTAAAAGATAAAAATCAGTAAAGAAAACAATTTTTAAGAATAGCCAAATATTGGACCAAAACAGAAGATTTTGCCCCTACCCCTTTGAGGATCAAGTAACTTTATCAAACAGGCACGATATTTTTCTGCAGTTCAATAAATATCAATGAGGTGGACAATTTTCAATTAGAGATAGGGAGAGGAGAGAAAAAAAAAGAAAGAAACGTTATACAGTATCAATATATGAGAGAGCATGAGAATAAGGAAGAAAGAAGAAAGTCCATTGATTGTTCCAAACCCGCGGGTGTGTTCCGCCGTGGTCAGTATATAAGGTGGTCTCGCTGGAGATCTCCTCCATGTAATTTTAGTAATAGACTGCCAATGTCATATGAACAACATCTATGCTGTTTTGAAATATAAAAAAAATCAACCAGTGCTTGCTCCTTTAATTGTAAAATCTTATAATAATGACCCCCGTAATGAGTCAGTGAGTGAGTAATTATCCCAAAGTAGAATTCAATTCATGTGCTGCCAACTTTGCTCACATTTCATTGTTTTGACCTTGATAGAATATTGACCCCCTTTCGAACCGTCTAGACTATGATGAGATGGACCTCTTGCAGGGGCTTATCTAGGCTTACGTTTGTACGCAAAAAACTTCCACACCGTTTCAAATAAAAAAAAAGAAAAGAAAAAAGTGCCTATACCCTGTAGTGCCAACCGAGAAAAGGAGGCGATTTAAATAAAACTACTGTTTAGCATTAGCAAAAAGATACTCGAGAGAGCACCGATTTAAATATATTTTTCAAAAATTTCTTAGGTTTATACATGTATGTACATTCAGATTTGAAACAATGATCGCCATCAAAATGCCTGCACTTTATTGGGAAGAATAAAGGACTGTTACGTCCATTATCTAAATTGCATATGTGGACGTACGTGTTTGGATGTTTAAACAGTTACAGCATTTCATGTTCATATTTGTAATTTTCGTCACCTTAGATACGGTTCGTCGTTTGCTGACGCCGAATCATACGCTATATATACAGCTCAAATACGGTTGAAACAGAGGCCACCAATTTGCTTCATCTATTCCCAAAATTTTCTCGGGGAATGATGATACCGGTATATATACCTTGTCTCAATGCTTTTGACATCTTGCGTCAAAATGAAGATCCTCGCATCAAATATTTAGTCTAGTAATTCCAACAATTGAGTAAATTTCTGTATTATAATGGAGGCAAGTTGTTCTTATTCTATCTGAAATTATCTGTTTTCATTCAATTGTGTCACATACAAGTGTGTATGACAAAAAGGGATGATTTTGGATTCAACAAAGTAAATTTACCCTGGCTTGTCAGTGATGTTCCTAGATTACCGTCCTATATGGTATCTACATTTCACTGCTCATCCGGTATGCCAGTGCATGTACTGACAAAAACTGAATTTTCCAAGTCATCAAGGGGCATAACTCCTCGAAAAATAGGTCAAGCGTGACGAAAGTCATGAAAACTTGCTCTGTAACTATCCAAGTCCATTTCACATGAATATCTCTATTTGTTGCAGAAAAAGTCCTGAAAACTGACAAAAACTGAATTTTCCCAGTCATCAAGGGGCATAACTCCTCGAAAAATAGGTCTAGCGTGACGAAAGTCGAAGTTGTTCTGTAACTACCCAAGACTATCCAAGACCAAGCTGTGTATTAAATTTCATCTCAATATCTCCATCCGTTGCAGAAAGTCCGGAAAACTGGTATTCGGACAGACGGACAGACAGACCGAGAGGAAACTAAAAAGAAGGGAGGAGATCTCCAACAAGACCCCGTTGCAGCATCAACAGTAAAACACCAAAAACACCCGATGCAAAAACACAAAAGACGAGTACAGCACGAGACGGAAAAGAGACACACGACATGTAAACATCAAACACAAAAGACTACACATAAACCGACGAGACCAATGGGTAACCGGTGCCGGCTTTGGACGGCCATCTGTCACGCAAGTAGCAAATGGTGTGGTTATCCTGGATTACGTGCGCACAACCCTCTCACTTCTCCAATTACCCAGAGGTCTCGAAGAACGTACAATTGTGGTGTAAAACAACCTCCTCACTGTAAGATGACATCACACAAACAAGACCGCAAAACGCAGAGGCCCCAGAGACACAGATGAATATGTAAATGGATATAAAAAGAGGGCATGCGTAATAAAGTCCGTGCTCTGCCGGCTGTAGCGAGCCCATGTATGTAATCACCCGAGAGTCCCCTTCGGCGTTGCCGGTAGGGGACTAAAAAAAACCATTGCAAAAACGCAGAGCAGACAACCACAGAAAGAGACGCAAAATGGACAAGGAACACCAACCAACCATAGAAACAAGAAACACAAACCAAGGAGACGAATGAGCAGCCGGTGCCGACATTGGACGACCATCTGCTACGCAAGAGCAGAAGATGTGATTATCCGGATTACGTGCACACAACCCTCCCACTTTTCCGATTACCCAGAGGTCTCGAAGAACGCACAATGGTGGTGTAAAATAACCTCCTCACTATAAGATGAACATACAAAAAACACACAGATGGATATGTAAATGGACATAAAAAAACCAGAAGGCATACGAAATACTGTCCGTTCTCTGCCGGCTGTAGCGAGCTCACGCATATGAACACCCGAGGAGTCCGACTGAGATTTAGAGAGGACAGGTTGTCGGAATCCTGTCGTCTCTAAAGAGATTTGGACTGTGTCCTTCATAATACGCATCCTTGATACTTTATTGAAGAACAATACCCTCAGACACACATACATGTGTAACAAGAGGCGATACGATTCATGGAGTCCTGTCGTCACAGTCAGTCAGAGTGCAATTCTTAAGAATGCGTTGGTACAAGGCTGTAGATTGGTCCAGTACCAAGGCAAATGTCCGTCTGGTGACAGATAGATCATATCCACAGGATAAAAGATTATTATTTTGTTAATTATGTCACCATGAAATTCAGGTTGTGACATACCCAATGTAATATATACTCTACTGCTTGTATGGATCCGAATTTCAAAAGAAGTTGACAATAATTTTTGTAAAATGTACAGAAAATCTGTACTAGTTTGTGAAATTGAAAACCCCGACCTAAAAGTTTCTTGGTAAATTGTAAATTTCTACTATGAAAATCCAAAACATCAGTACATGCTCTAGCTTACCGGATGAGCTGTGAAATGTAGATACCGTGAGACGGTAATCTAGGAACATCACTATCAAGCCAGGGAAATTTTACTATGTTAAATCCAAAATCGTCTATCTCTTTTGTCGCACACACTTGTATGAATATTAAACGTCTTTAAGTTCAATAGCATCAATTAAAACCTGATAAATTTTTAGCATGGACCAGACATGCACGTTTCGGGTACTAAACCCTCGTCAGTGATCCTTAGTCTAAACAATGTAAAATGACCAAAAAGTATGAAAATTGTCTCCAAAAATGTACCAAAAGACGTAGCTGAATGGGTGGGATATGATGCTACAGGACCCACGTTTTAGAAATTTCAAGAAATTTTGTAACAGAAAATTTCAAATGCGTTGAAGAGAAAGACGATCAACCGAAGTTGATCGAACTTGGCTACATGTACCCTCGGGGACTCTTGGTCCACCAGCAGTGACACTCACCGAGTAGTTCAAATATTAAACGTCTTTAAATTCAATAGCATCATTTAAAACCTGATAAATTTTCAGCATGGACCAGACATGCACGTTTCGGGTAATAAACCCTTGTCAGTGATCCTTAGTTTAAACAATGTAAAATGGCCAAAAAGAATGAAAATTACCTCCAAAAATGTACCAAAAGACGTAGCTGAATGGGTGGGATATGATGCTACAGGACCCACGTTTTAGAAATTTCAAGAAATTTTGTAACAGAAAATTTCAAATGCCTTGAAGAGAAAGACGATCAACCGAAGTTGATCGAACTTGGCAACATGTGCCCTCGGGGATTTTGGTCCGACAGCATTGACACTTACCGAGTAGTTCAAATATTAAACGTTTTTAAATTCAATGGCATCATTTAAAACCTGATAAATTTTCAGCATGGACCAACCGATTTTGATATTTAGGTCCAGAAATGGTGTTTCTGTGTTAGAAACATTTGCCTTGTTTAGAGTCAATTCTTGTGGATAAATAGGAATTTTATACTTTTGGAAAAACAAGATTGTCGATAGTAAGAATATCATCCAGGTAGCTAGAAGTACGAATGAAACATTTCAAATCATCATGTATTCTTTTTTTTTTATTTTGGATGAATTATTTTCTTACTGGTATAAAAATACATCTGCAACAAGAGACGCACAGTTATTATCCCTCGGGATCCCTTCAACCTGCTTTTAGAGATTCTCACCAAGTCTTACATAAATGTTGTCCAAAAGGGAGGACAAGGTAAAACATAGGTCACTACATGTCCATGATTTGTATGATATGTATTCTGTTGCGGAAAAGAAACCATTAGATTCATATGTACAAATATAAGATTTCCCCTCTCGACCAAAACACCATTTTATGAGTTTGGGAAAACGGGCATTAATTTTGTCGTGAGGAAGCATGGTGTATAATTATTAGAAAAGTCGTATAAAGAAATCGTATTGGCTGAAACATTTCTAGATTTCATTTTGTCAATCACATCCCCTGAATTTTTAATAGATCAAAATAAGTTTACATCATTCCTGTTTAGCTAGAACAGTTTCACAATATTTTGCAACGTGTTCCTTCATATCCGTGAGTGCTGACGTGAGATTTTTAGACAAAACTGTAGTTGAGCAGTTAGTAGAATTAGCAATGTATCGAAATTTGTAAGGAGACTTCCGCATTTATGGTATGTAGTACGTATATTCACTATATTGTAGTAAGATCCAATTTAGAAAAAGGGATGTTGAATGAAGAAATTTCACTTTTATGTTTCTTGAAAATATTAGGTACACTTACATTGTTTTTATATAAGTATTTAACAAAAATTAAACTTTATTTATTTTACAACGTTTAACAAACAAGTTATAAACTTAAACTAACGTCTGACGTTGGCTAAGATGTTGGTGTGAGGGGGTCCAAGGTCGATGGTCATGCATGAAAATGAAAACAAAGTCTAAAATACATGCACTGTCTGAGGTTATGTCTATATAGAAAGTGCTAAGGCGACCACGTCAGGGAACATTTTTTCAAAAGACTTACTGTCAAACCCCTCGCGGGGAACTTTTTTACGAGCTCCACACAGCAAAGGGCATGAGTGTGACAAAAACACTCATATACATTTATTATGTTATATCTATTTTTCTTTTCAATTTCAGTAAACATCAATATCAGTGGCGGATTCAGGGGGGGGGGGCTGTAGGGGGCGTACTAAAATTTTCTAATCATGGGTATATAAAACGATAATTTTCAATCCAAAAATTGTAAATATTAGTGAATATCAACTACCTGTTAGTAAATATAATTGTTAGATACATCAATTTTCAATCTTGGTCCCCCTTTTACCAGGGCTCTGCCCGCTGACCTAGGCGGTCCCAAGACCCCTTGCCAATTCTTTACGCCCCCATAACAATAAAGCTGGATCCGCCACTGAATATCTTAATTCCTATTAAAAGATAAAAATCAGTAAAGAAAACAATTTTTAAGAATAGCCAAATATTGGACCAAAACAGAAGATTTTGCCCCTACCCCTTTGAGGATCAAGTAACTTTATCAAACAGGCACGATATTTTTCTGCAGTTCAATAAATATCAATGAGGTGGACAATTTTCAATTAGAGATAGGGAGAGGAGAGAAAAAAAAGAAAGAAACGTTATACAGTATCAATATATGAGAGAGCATGAGAATAAGGAAGAAAGAAGAAAGTCCATTGATTGTTCCAAACCCGCGGGTGTGTTCCGCCGTGGTCAGTATATAAGGTGGTCTCGCTGGAGATCTCCTCCATGTAATTTTAGTAATAGACTGCCAATGTCATATGAACAACATCTATGCTGTTTTGAAATATAAAAAAAATCAACCAGTGCTTGCTCCTTTAATTGTAAAATCTTATAATAATGACCCCCGTAATGAGTCAGTGAGTGAGTAATTATCCCAAAGTAGAATTCAATTCATGTGCTGCCACCTTTGCTCACATTTCATTGTTTTGACCTTGATAGAATATTGACCCCCTTTCGAACCGTCTAGACTATGATGAGATGGACCTCTTGCAGGGGCTTATCTAGGCTTACGTTTGTACGCAAAAAACTTCCACACCGTTTCAAATAAAAAAAAAGAAAAGAAAAAAGTGCCTATACCCTGTAGTGCCAACCGAGAAAAGGAGGCGATTTAAATAAAACTACTGTTTAGCATTAGCAAAAAGATACTCGAGAGAGCACCGATTTAAATATATTTTTCAAAAATTTCTTAGGTTTATACATGTATGTACATTCAGATTTGAAACAATGATCGCCATCAAAATGCCTGCACTTTATTGGGAAGAATAAAGGACTGTTACGTCCATTATCTAAATTGCATATGTGGACGTACGTGTTTGGATGTTTAAACAGTTACAGCATTTCATGTTCATATTTGTAATTTTCGTCACCTTAGATACGGTTCGTCGTTTGCTGACGCCGAATCATACGCTATATATACAGCTCAAATACGGTTGAAACAGAGGCCACCAATTTGCTTCATCTATTCCCAAAATTTTCTCGGGGAATGATGATACCGGTATATATACCTTGTCTCAATGCTTTTGACATCTTGCGTCAAAATGAAGATCCTCGCATCAAATATTTAGTCTAGTAATTCCAACAATTGAGTAAATTTCTGTATTATAATGGAGGCAAGTTGTTCTTATTCTATCTGAAATTATCTGTTTTCATTCAATTGTGTCACATACAAGTGTGTATGACAAAAAGGGATGATTTTGGATTCAACAAAGTAAATTTACCCTGGCTTGTCAGTGATGTTCCTAGATTACCGTCCTATATGGTATCTACATTTCACTGCTCATCCGGTATGCCAGTGCATGTACTGACAAAAACTGAATTTTCCAAGTCATCAAGGGGCATAACTCCTCGAAAAATAGGTCAAGCGTGACGAAAGTCATGAAAACTTGCTCTGTAACTATCCAAGTCCATTTCACATGAATATCTCTGTTTGTTGCAGAAAAAGTCCTGAAAACTGACAAAAACTGAATTTTCCCAGTCATCAAGGGGCATAACTCCTCGAAAAATAGGTCTAGCGTGACGAAAGTCGAAGTTGTTCTGTAACTACCCAAGACTATCCAAGACCAAGCTGTGTATTAAATTTCATCTCAATATCTCCATCCGTTGCAGAAAGTCCGGAAAACTGGTATTCGGACAGACGGACAGACAGACCGAGAGGAAACTAAAAAGAAGGGAGGAGATCTCCAACAAGACCCCGTTGCAGCATCAACAGTAAAACACCAAAAACACCCGATGCAAAAACACAAAAGACGAGTACAGCACGAGACGGAAAAGAGACACACGACATGTAAACATCAAACACAAAAGACTACACATAAACCGACGAGACCAATGGGTAACCGGTGCCGGCTTTGGACGGCCATCTGTCACGCAAGTAGCAAATAGTGTGGTTATCCTGGATTACGTGCGCACAACCCTCTCACTTCTCCAATTACCCAGAGGTCTCGAAGAACGTACAATTGTGGTGTAAAACAACCTCCTCACTGTAAGATGACATCACACAAACAAGACCGCAAAACACAGAGGCCCCAGAGACACAGATGAATATGTAAATGGATATAAAAAGAGGGCATGCGTAATAAAGTCCGTGCTCTGCCGGCTGTAGCGAGCCCATGTATGTAATCACCCGAGAGTCCCCTTCGGCGTTGCCGGTAGGGGACTAAAAAAAACCATTGCAAAAACGCAGAGCAGACAACCACAGAAAGAGACGCAAAATGGACAAGGAACACCAACCAACCATAGAAACAAGAAACACAAACCAAGGAGACGAATGAGCAGCCGGTGCCGACATTGGACGACCATCTGCTACGCAAGAGCAGAAGATGTGATTATCCGGATTACGTGCACACAACCCTCCCACTTTTCCGATTACCCAGAGGTCTCGAAGAACGCACAATGGTGGTGTAAAATAACCTCCTCACTATAAGATGAACATACAAAAAACACACAGATGGATATGTAAATGGACATAAAAAAAACCAGAAGGCATACGAAATACTGTCCGTTCTCTGCCGGCTGTAGCGAGCTCACGCATATGAACACCCGAGGAGTCCGACTGAGATTTAGAGAGGACAGGTTGTCGGAATCCTGTCGTCTCTAAAGAGATTTGGACTGTGTCCTTCATAATACGCATCCTTGATACTTTATTGAAGAACAATACCCTCAGACACACATACATGTGTAACAAGAGGCGATACGATTCATGGAGTCCTGTCGTCACAGTCAGTCAGAGTGCAATTCTTAAGAATGCGTTGGTACAAGGCTGTAGATTGGTCCAGTACCAAGGCAAATGTCCGTCTGGTGACAGATAGATCATATCCACAGGATAAAAGATTATTATTTTGTTAATTATGTCACCATGAAATTCAGGTTGTGACATACCCAATGTAATATATACTCTACTGCTTGTATGGATCCGAATTTCAAAAGAAGTTGACAATAATTTTTGTAAAATGTACAGAAAGTCTGTACTAGTTTGTGAAATCGAAAACCCTGACCTAACAGTTTCTTGGTAAATTGTAAATTTCTACTATGAAAATCCAAAACATCAGTACATGCTCTAGCTTACCGGATGAGCTGTGAAATGTAGATACCGTAAGACGGTAATCTAGGAACATCACTATCAAGCCAAGGAAATTTTACTATGTTAAATCCAAAATCGTCTATCTCTTTTGTCGCACACACTTGTATAAATCTCTCCATTGACAATTTTGATATTTAGGTCAAGAAATTGTGTTTCTGTGTTAGAAACATTTGCCTTGTTTAGAGTCAATTCTTGTGGATAAATAGGAATTTTATACTTTTGGAAAACAAGATTGTCGATAGTAAGAATATCATCCAGGTAGCTAGAAGTACGAATGAAACATTTCAAATCATCATGTATTCTTTTTTTTTATTTTGGATAAATTATTTTCTTACGGGTATAAAAATACATCTGCAACAAGAGATGCACAGTTATTATCCCTCGGGATCCCTTCAACCTGCTTTTAGAGATTCTCACCAAGTCTTACATAAATGTTGTCCAAAAGGGAGGACAAGGCAAAACATAGGTCACTACATGTCCATGATTTGTATGATATGTATTCTGTTGCGGAAAAGAAACCATTAGATTCATATGTACAAATATAAGATTTCCCCTCTCGATCAAAACACCATTTTATGAGTTTGGGCAAACGGGCATTAATTTTGTCGTGAGGAAGCATGGTGTATAATTATTAGAAAAGTTGTATAAAGAAATCGTATTGGCTGAAACATTTCTAGATTTCATTTTGTCAATCACATCCCCTGAATTTTTAATAGATCAAAATAAGTTTACATCATTCCTGTTCAAATAGAACAGTTTCACAATATTTTGCAACGTGTTCCTTCATATCCGTGAGTGCTGACGTGAGATTTTTAGACAAAACTGTAGTTGAGCAGTTGGTAAAATTAGCAATGTATCGAAATTTGTAAGGAGACTTCCGCATTTATGGTATGTAGTATGTATATTCACTATATTGTAGGAAGATCCAATTTAGAAAAAAGGGATGTTGAATGAAGAAATTTCACTGTTATGTTTCGTCAAAATATTAGGTACACTTACATTGTTTTTATATAAGTGTTTAACAAAAATTAAACTTTATTTATTTTACAACGTTTAACAAACAAGTTATAAACTTATACTAACGTCTGACGTTGGCTCAGATGTTGGCGTGAGGGGGTCCAAGGTCGATGGTCATGCATGAAAATGAAAACAAAATCTAAAATACATGCACTGTCTGAGGTTATGTCTATATAGAAAGTGCTAAGGCGACCACGTCAGGGAACATTTTTTCAAAACACTTACTGTCAAACCCCTCGCGGGGACATTTTTTACTAGCTCCACACAGCAAAGGGCATAATTGTGACAAAAACACTCATATACATTTATTATGTTATATCTATTTTTCTTTTCACTTTCAGTAAACATCAATATCAGTGGCGGATTCAGGGGGGGCGTAGGGGGCGTACACCCCCTAAAAATTTCTAATCATGGGTATATAAAACGATAATTTTCAATCAAAAAATAGTCAATATTAGTGAATTTCAACTACCTGTTAGTAAATATGATTGTTAGATGCATCAATTTTCAATCTTTAATCAATAACAGTCACGAAGATGGGTACTAAAATGCAGAAATTCAAGAGCATACGGAGGCTTTGCCCCCCATGTTCTCCCTTTTACCAGGGCTCTGCCCGCTGACCTAGGCGGTCCCAAGACCCCTCGCCAATTCTTTACGCCCCATAACAATAAAGCTGGATCCGCCACTGAATATCTTAATTCCTATTAAAAGATAAAAATCAGTAAAGAAAACAATTTTTAAGAATAGCCAAATATTGGACCAAAACAGAAGATTTTGCCCCTACCCCTTTGAGGATCAAGTAACTTTATCAAACGATATTTTTCTGCAGTTCAATAAATTGTAAAATCAAAATCAATGAGGTGGAAAATTTTCAATTAGAGATAGGGAGAGGAGAGAAAAAAAAACGTTATACAGTATCAATATATGAGAGAGCATGAGAATAATGAAAAAGAAGAAAGTCCATTGATTGTTCCAAACCCGCGGGTGTGTTCCACCGTGGTCAGTATATAAGGTGGTCTCGCTGGAGATCTCCTCCATGTAATTTTAGTAATACACTGCCAATGTCATATGAACAGCATCTATGCTGATTTGAAATATAAAAAAAAATCAATCAGTGCTTGCTCAACTTTCATTGTAAAATCTTATAATAATGACCCCCGTAATGAGTCAGTGAGTGAGTCATAATTATCCCAAAGTAGAATTCAATTCATGTGCTGCCACCTTTGCTCACATTTCATTATTTTGACCTACCTTGATAGAATATTTACCCCCTTTCGAACCGTCTAGACAATGATGAGATGGACCTCTTGCAGGGGCTTATCTAGGCTTACGTTTGTACGCAAAAAACTTCCACACCGTTTGAAATAAAAAAAAGAAAAGAAAAAGAAAGTGCCTATACCCTGCAGTGCCAACCGAAAAAAGGAGGCGATTTAAATAAAACTACTGTTTAGCATTAGCAAAAAGATACTCGAGAGAGCACCGATTTAAATACATTTTTCAAAAATTTCTTAGGTTTATACATGTATGTACATTCAGATTTGAAACAATGATCGCCATCAAAATGCCTGCACTTTATTTGGAAGAATACAGGGCTGTTACGTCCATTATCTAAATTGCATATGTGGACGTACGTGTTTGGATGTTTAAACAGTTACAGCATTTCATGTTCATATTTGTAATTTTCGTCACCTTAGATACGGTTCATCGTTTGCTGACGCCGAATCATACGCTATATATACAGCTTTAATACGGTTAAAACAGAGGCCACCAATTTGCTTCATCTATTCCCAAAATTTTCTCGGGGAATGATGATACCGGTATATATACCTTGTCTCAATGCTTTTGACATCTTGCGTCAAAATGAAGATCCTCGCATCAAATATTTAGTCTAGTAATTCCAACAATTGAGTAAATTTCTGTATTATAATGGAGGCAAGTTGTTTTGATTCAATCTGAAATTATCTGTTTTCATTCAATTGTGTCAAATACAAGTGTGTATGACAAAAAGGGATGATTTTGGATTCAATATAGTAAATTTCCCCTGGCTTGACAGTGATGTTCCTAGATTACCGTCCTATATGGTATCTACATTTCACTGCTCATCCGGTATGCCAGTGCATGTACTGATGTTTTGGATTTTCATAGTAGAAATTTACAAATTACCAAGAAACTTTTAGGACAAGGTTTTCGCTTTCACAAACTAGTAAAGTCTTTCTGGAAATTTATCAAAATTATTGTCAACGTCTTTTGAAATTCGGACTTATACAGGCAACAAAGTATATTACTCTGGGTATTTCACAACCTGCATTTTATGGTGACATAATTAACAAGATAAGAAGGATCAAAGATAGACTGTCACAACATAACTATCGAAAATGCGTCAGAATCATCAAATGCCTTTTATACCGTGGATACGATCCTAATGTCACCAGACGTACAATAGGCTTGGTACTTGACTAATATACAGTCTTGTACAAGCGCATTCTGATAACTTGCACTCTAACTGTTACGACAGGACTCCATGACAGGCCCTTTCCAAACCTCTTTAGAGAAAACAGGGCCCCGACCACCTGTCCTCTCTGAATGTCAGTAGGACTCCTCGGGTGATAACATACATGAGCTCGCGGCGGCAGATCATGGATTGTATTACGTACGCCCCTTTTTATATCCATTTACTTATTCATCTGTGTTGCTTGGGCCCCTGCGTTTTGCAGTCTTGCTTGTGTGTGGTCATCTGACAGTGAGGAGGTTGTTTCACCACAATGGTACGTTCTTCGAGACCTCTGGGTAATCGGAAAAGTGGGAGGGTTGTGCGCACGTAATCCAGGATAACCACACCTTCTGCTATTTCCATGGCAGATGGCCATTCTAACTCGGCAACGGTTGTCCATTGGTCTAGTTGGTTTTTGTGTAGTCCTTAAAGTTTGTGTTTGATGTTTCTATGTTGTGCGTTGACATTATTAATATAAACACTTATTTCATATTGCAGTGTGGAACAATTAAAATCGTTCCCCGTCAAGTGTATCAATTTACTTCTTTCCAGCTCTGTCACCTGAAAGAAGCCTTGTTTTGGCCTTTTATCAATGTGACATCATATATATATATATATACATGTATATATATATAAATATTGCTATTTCGGAAACTAGCCATTTCACCGATAAATATCATCGAAATTAAAGGAGTTCAACATCTTAGCACCATCCCTCCAATGCTATTTTGAACATAGATTTTATTTGGATATGCTACTGAATAGACCCTACAGGAAATTTGTAGCCGCGCACTCTTTGTAATGTAAATAATGTACAAATATAAATTCAAAACTACTGAAATGATTTTTGGTGGCTCCGCTAGAAGCATCACTGATGAGAATTTAATATTCGAAACACGTGTCTGGTGCATGGAAATTGGTTTGAAATTTTCTTCAAGAAGGTATAGCGTTTGGACCCTTCGACATTGTTGACGTTCCTTGTTCCTTTTGCGTCTCTTTCTGTGCTTGTCTGCTCTGTGTTTTTGCATTGGGTGTTTGGGGGTTTTGCTGTGGGTGCTGCAACCTGGTGTTGTTGGAGATCCCCTCCTTTGTTTTATCTAAAGAAATGAAATCTTTTTTTTTAATAGAAATTAGTCTATTCAGATCTGTTTATCAAATATTTCATGAATTTAAATTCGAAGCCGTTCCAATGGAAATTTGACATTGTCTTGATGTTTACCATCTATAAATATTTGACTGTCTTTAACGATCTTTCTACAATCTATTTCCAAATACCGTATCATTCACAACTTATAGCTTTATTTTGGCTACTTGTATGTATGGTCTAATGAGTGAATGCGCGCACATAATTATGTTACAGTATATTGTAATATTCCATTGTTCAATACAACCATGAGGATTTTCTCCGTGAACGTATATTCTAAGGAAGTGATAAAACTTTCCATAAGCCTCTTCATTACTTCTCTAATTGATATACACTACCAGCACTACTAATGATTAACGTGAAAAGCTATATGGCTTAATTGTCATCAGTATGGTCAAATATGTCGTAACTAGATAAAAGCTAACTTGCGCAGGTGAATTGAACAGTGCTCAATTATAGCCAACATTGACAAAAGATATGGCCATGTGACGTAATTTCCAAGCCTCATGATAGTAGTGAATCTAGGAAGAAGTATATAAAGAGAATGTGAAATTTTCAAAATCGTGGCATGAAACCTTTGGCTTCTCGATTTGCATTGTTTTTTCGTCTATTTAAATTGATAAGATGAGAACATGTTTTTGCATCATGGTAAAAATTGTATCCATGAACAAAGGCGGTGAATACAGTTGATTGAAAGGGAAAAAAAATTCTAGGTAAGTTTATTTTTTTATATAATAATGATCTGTAAATATATTTTTCATTTTCGTTTTTATATTTATTTCTCATTTTCCAAAATATATTTATCATTTTCCTAAATATTTTTCTCGTTTTTCTAAATATATTTCTCATTTTCCTAAATTTATTTCTCCTTTTCCTAAATATTTTTCTTATTTTCCTAAATATTTTTCTCGTATTTTTCAATTTATTTCTCGTTTTTCTAAATTTATTTCTCATTTTCCTAAATATATTTCGCATTTCCTTCTTTTTTATTTTTTCATATTTGGCAATAACGGGCTTCCGTATGATTTGTTCTTGATCATATGTAATAATTCTGAACAAACATGACAAATCTTATGGTGCTTCTTTTTCTATCTTTTATTTTGAACTCCAATTTTAATTCAAATACTATTAGGTTTGTTCAACAATGTCTCTGTTTGTTGTTAAAAGATCCCCAGCAAGCCTACCCTGCACTGATCATAGTGGGGAACACACAATATTGGTATAACTACAAAGAACGAACATACTTTTAAGACAAAACAACAGGATTCACAAAACACCCACATAATAACAAACAAGCACAGCAATAACATCTGTATTTAATTCTCAATTTTAAATACGTTACCCATTCCAAAGGATCTCAAAACAATATCTCTCAAAAAAGTCATACTCTAAAATTTAACTCATTCGCTTTTTTTAGAATTCCGACATGAGCTGCAAGGAGGAATAAAAGGAATAGATTTCATCAAAAGTTTAAGTAATAAAATGGTTTCTGTATTTTTTTAATTTTTAATTTTTTTTTAGAAATGACTGGTAACTCAACTGACTTCTGCTCTCCATTTCGCACAAATTATGCTAAGCCATACCTGTACCTGCTGGTGATATGCTTTCTACTGATTGGGCTAGCAACAAACATTATCATCTTGATCGCTGTTGTCCGCAGTAACAAAATAAGAAAGAATGCTTATATCGTGCTGGTGCTGCTCCTGTGCATTAGCGACATTGTCCTCTGCACAAATAGCTTAAGCTATATTCTTTATTTCAATTTCAAAGTTAGGAGTGGTAAAGTGAATAGAATTGAGTGTCATGTGATCTTACATTTCTTTTTGTCCGCAATTGCCACATCGTTAGGTCAGACGTTGCTGATATGCATCAATCGTCTGCTTGTGTCCGTTGAGAATGCTAAAACAAATAAGTTCTTGTTCCATCGGAGAAGAAAATACATTTCTACAATTATGGTCTTTTTCACCGTGCAGCTCTACTTCTTGCTCATTTTCGCGTTTCGCGGTAAGACCGAAGATGTTGATTATTGCGACTTTTGTACCTTATACTACGATGGCTGTAATTATACGGTTGCACTTGTGCTGGTCAATTTTTTATTTTCCGGCCTGTACGTCGCAGTTTTGGTTTCTTACATTTTGGCCATATGCTTCATAAGATCCCGATATCGGAGAATAATTCCTGGACAAACAATCACAATTGTAAGTGTGATTGAACAGCCAGCGAACGTAAACAATGGCAGCGAACACATTGGAACACAAAATGCCGTCCCCGGAACGCAAGCAAGTTTTGTTTCTCAAAGCGTTTCAAACAAAGGACCCCGATATATAAGGACAATGAAAGCCATGAGAACCTTAGGAATTTTACTGTTTTTTCTCTCAATTTTAACTCTGCCATATATAACAGTAATGATCCTCATCAGTCTACATATCAACGTTCCAACGCCAATTAAATCTGTAGCCATGGTATTTGTGCTTTTGTGCTGTACTTCGAATCCAGTCCTGTATACTTGGAGATTTCCAGATCTTAGAGTAGAACTAAAGAAGATGTTCAGAATCAAAAGGAATAACAGCTGAATGCACAATGATAATTAATGTACTTGCACTACCAAATTTTAGCGGCAATGGGACAAAACTTAGTAAATTGACATATTCACGTTGTTATGAACTGCCAATTTATCTGTTCTTAAATGATGCTATTCAATATGAAGACGTTTAACATTAGTGTACTTGACTTATTTGCCATTATAATGAATATAACTTAAGCAGTATTAACAGCTCTAACTTCGCTTAAATATAAACCCCGCTGAAATTTAAAAAAAAAACCTAGCTGCACATTTTCTTAAATCCATTTTAGCTCAGTCTTTGATTTTCCTTCTCGACCTTGGGCGAATAGGGGCGAAAATGTGTGTTTTTACTGTACATACTTATTTTCCATTTTAAACATTGTTTGGTGCTGATTAATGATCCATCTGAGGAAAATAGAAATGTACAATTTAAGGTCAGACTGTATGCACAAGTAAATATCCATCCCCGTTTCGTTAATTCAGTATACAAATTATAATTATTATCATTCTGAAAATTTATCGAAGTAAATTAAAAGAAATCCTTTCAATCAGTTTTCAACCTTATCCCTTTAACATTTAGTGGAGTGCCTTATGTAATGCAGTGGGAATTTTATGATTAAAGCAAACCACTATGCTAAAGTTATTAACTATGGGCTAGTATTACAGAAAAAGTTTGATAGACCTCTGAGATATGTGGCAGTTGCGATATTTTGGGGGCAAAAACCCCTTTTCTATGCAAAAACCATGAAAAACTGGAAATAATTTATAAGTTTTGCATTAAAAATGATAAGAGAAATACAATGATGTAAATTTACTTAATTTCTGATGCTCTTTCAAATTAAATGAGTTTCAAATTCGAAATCCTATATCATATGTGTATTTTTGGGCGAAAAAACCCTTTTCTGGGTTAAAATCATGAAAAATTGAAAATAATTCATAACTTAAACATAATAGCTGATTTCAAAAATTAAAAGATGTTAACATACTCAATTTCTACGGAAGCGTATAAGTGCCAAATTATTTTTTTTTATTTTTTTATTTTCCGACTTTTAATCTTGGAATTTCCAACTTTAATCTTGGAATTTCCAACTTTAATCTTGGAATTTCCAACTTTAATCTTGGAATTTCCAACTTTAAAGTCGGAATTTCCAACTTTAATCTTGGAATTTCCAACTTTAATCTTGGAATTTCCAACTTTAATCTTGGAATTTCCAACTTTTAAGTCGGAATTTCCAACTTTAATCTTGGAATTTCCAATTTTAGTCTTGGAATTTCCAACTTTAAAGTCGGATTTTCCAACTTTAAGCTTGGAATTTCCAACTTTAAAGTCGGAATTTCCAACTTTAATCTTGGAATTTCCAACTTTAATCTTGGAATTTCCAACTTTAAAGTCGGAATTTTCAACTTTAATCTTGGAATTTCCAACTTTAAAGTCGGAATTTCCAACTTTGAAGTCGAAATTTCCAACTTTAATCTTGGTATTTCCAACATTAATCTTGGAATATCCAACATTTAAGTCGGAATTTCCAACTTTAAAGTCGGAATTTCCAACTTTAATCTTGGAATTTCCAACTTTAATCTTGGAATTACCAACTTTAAAGTCGGAATTTCCAACTTTAATCTTGGAATTTCCAACTTTAAAGTCGGAATTTCCAACTTTAATCTTGGAATTTCCAACTTTAAAGTCGGAATTTCCAACTTTAATCTTGGAATTTCCAACTTTAATCTTGGAATTTCCAACTTTAAAGTCGGAATTTCCAACTTTAATCTTGGAATTTCCAACTTTAATCTTGGAATTTCCAACTTTAATCTTGGAATTTCCAACTTTAAAGTCGGAATTTCCAACTTTAATCTTGGAATTTCCAACTTTAAAGTCGGAATTTCCAACTTTAATCTTGGAATTTCCAACTTTAAAGTCGGAATTTCCAACTTTAATCTTGGAATTACCAACTTTAAAGTCGGAATTTCCAACTTTAATCTTGGAATTTCCAACTTTAATCTTTGAATTTCCAACTTTTTTTCAGAGGTTTTACTATGTGGTCAATGCTTTTATACTAAGTATACAATGTCATTTTGTTATCGCAACTGATTAATAATTATAGTGTTTTCTATTAGAAGTACACTTGAATAGGATTTGAACGTTCTCAAATGTTTAATTTGGCGGTGATATACATTATATGACTAGTCCGCATTTATTGTCCATTACAACCATTCAACGTGTTTGTGTGATGACACTTCAGATCTTATAGATAGATAACGACCTCTCAAGATTTTATCTGAATACAATATAAAAATAGCCAGCCCAAATCGACAAATGTACATGCTATGACATTTAAATTCATCCAATTATAAAAGATAGATATTAAAGGATCTATTGGAAAAAAATATCAACAAGTGCAACTCTAACGTAAGCTGCCAATCTTCCGACAGATCCATTTACGTTACGCGTAGGAGTCACGTTTCTTATGTTACAGCAGTAATGGCCAATAGCTAATTTCGGGAAGGTCACAGTCAAGGCAACATTGTTACAATTTTGATACTATATGTACATTTGTACGAGAAAGATCTTGTCACAAGGAAGATACATATGTTAAAATTTTTTAATATAGTCCAAGGTCAATGTCAAGGTCATGCGATAAGAAATGTTAGTACGAACAGAAAAGCTTGTCAGGCCATAGTAATTTAATATTCTGTTTTAAGTCCTGAACTTTTTCGATAATTAATATAAGGTACCCTTAATTTTTTTTTATAAAAATCACTATTATCTCCTAAAATTAAAGATGGAATAGGCATTTCATATAATCAAATATCATTTAATCATTTTAAGCCAAAAAATGCATGTTTGTGAGGATGTGTGTGTGTGTTTTGTTTTGTTTTGTTTTTTTGTTTTATTGGTTTTTGTTTTTGTTTTTGTTTTTTTTTTTGTCTGAGCAAAAGGTACCCGCCCGATGTAAAACAAGTTTTACTATGGCTTTACAAGGAATACACTTGCAAAAACTGCGAATGATCTTCGCTAAAGTTTTTTTTTTTTGAATGTAGGTCAATGGTCAGGATCGACAGGTAAAAGTAAAATAGTACCAAGAGAACACCCATACCAAATATGAGAGCCCTATCTCTTATGGTGATGTAGTTAAGGTCAAAGTTAAAGTTTCTCATATGTAGGTCAAAAGTTTATTGTCAATGTCAAATGGTAAAAAAATTGACGCCACCCGAACAGTACACGAGTCAAAAATGAGTCATATATCTTATGGTGAAAAAGTTATTGCCAATTTTATTTTTTGACGGACAGGAAAACAGGGATAGACAGTCAGCCAGCCAGCCAGCCAGCCAGCCAGACCGACCGACAGACAGACTGACCGACAGACAGACAGACAAATAGTTATTCCTTTAGGGCAACTGCCATTTGGCGGGCCCTTTTATCTGATTAATGTTAGATTTTTGACGGACAGGCAGACGAACGGACGGACAGACACAGTGATTACTAATTCTATGCGGGACCGTAGGTAATCAAACGATAGTACTAAAGACTTTATAATTTGCTGTGCAGAAAATAGCACTTTTTTCAGGAAGGGGAGAACCCCTGAAATAGAATTCATGTAATAGCATTAAGTCCCATTTTCTTCTACCTATTTGATAAACAGTGTTAACTTAAAAAAAAAAAAAACATTTCGAGTAGTCACTCATGAAATGTGATGAACGGACAAAAGAAATTAGAACGGATGTGTTAAAACATTATCTTCGGTAGTTTTGTTTTTGATATTTTTTTTTCCTTTTCAATATCTCGTAAAAGCATCATCTGCTATCCATAAGCATCTCTTATGCACAATGAAATTAGTATGTCTAGATTCTAAAATAAAGTTTACTGCCACCTTGACCTTTGACCCTTGACCTTAAAAACTATTAGGGTTCATCCCTGAGGGACCATTTGTGAAAGGTGGTCTCTTGATGATTACTATGCCTTCTATTCTGTTCACAAATATCTTAAGCTTAAGCCTTTGACCTTTGACCCTTGATCTTGAAAATAAATAGGTTTCTTATCTCCCCATGGAGAACATTTGTGAATGCTTTGATGTTTCTATGATAATTTCTTTGGCGTCTAATGCTGTTCACAAGGTCCACGCGAAGTCCACTTTGACCTTGAACTTAGACCCCTGACCTTCAAGATCAACAGGGTTTATTCTCTTTCCATTGGAAACATCTATGAAAGGTTTGATATTTCTCTGATGTTTACTTTGTCTTCTATGCTGTTCACAAGAAAATTTGGACACACGCACCTACACCCACACACGCCCTGACGCACGGAAGCGATAGTCGGCGTTGACCGGAAAAGTTGGGCAAAGTCTTATTTGAAGTCGGAGTTAGTCGTGGTTTATCGGGGTTAATTTGGGGGAATCGAAATTCTGGTTTCAATAAACAGCTTCGCATAATCTCTAACCTTATTTAATCCGTATCTATCCGTAGGAATCCGTAGCTCGATCGTCGTGGCAAGTCGTAGCTATTCTTGGCAATCCGTAGCTATCTGGGATGAGACGGAATTTTTTGAACATGTTTTCCGTGGCTCTACTATGGATAATTTTGTCGTAGGGTGTCTTGGCAACCCGTAGTAGTGTCGTAGCTATCCGTAGGGGAGTCGTAACAACCCGTAGCGCATCCGTAGCAATCCGGGACTATTTTTTGCGATATAAATAGCCATACGACTCTCCTACGGATTGCTACGACTCCCCTACGGATTGATACGACTGACCTACGGACTACTATACGGATAGCCACGGATTTGTCTTATATCAACTTCAAATCTATCAGTACTCTATGCGTTTTTCGGTCAATATATGAGTTGATACTTCAATAGGTAATGATATAAAATCTGAACACTTCTATTAAACAATTGACACTGTATCAATTTGAAAACATTGGGTGTTTCAGTAAATAATTATTGTTTAAAAGTACACAGGAATTCAAGCCAGTCCTACAAGCGCGGATCCAGAGGGGTTGGGGATCCGGACCCCCCCCCCCCCCCCCTTTCCGTTGGAATTT
Organism: Pinctada fucata; assembly: GCA_028142955.1. Taxonomy (NCBI): domain Eukaryota; kingdom Metazoa; phylum Mollusca; class Bivalvia; order Pterioida; family Pteriidae; genus Pinctada; species Pinctada fucata. The sequence goes on along the minus strand of AP027102.1, from coordinate 41,802,467 downwards.
TCGAAGCATAGTTAAAAAAATATATGAATATACATTTTTTAACGGTGCAACATCCGTTTTACTGGCTACGCTAGAAAAACTCAGTTTGTAACCGTAAAATCAGCATTCATAACGTTAGAAGCTAGTTATGCTATAAATGATGCTGCGCTTTCCTACACACACCTTGGTCAATAACCAAGGGAAACTGAAAAAGACACGAATAGAGGATTTCATTCCAATTCTGAAAAAAAAAAATTGGCTGACTCGCTATCGCTCGCCATTTGTTGTATTCACAAATTAGAACGGACAAGCATTGCATATGTAAGTAAGTACTATAATGTGAAAACTCAAGATTTTAAGCTGTTTGCCAGTTATCTGTTTTATTTATAATAAGAAACAGAGCTGACTTACGTTAATCAAGGACTTTATTCATTTATGTTTTTTCTTTTATCTATTTATTATTCTTATTTATTAATTTATTTATTTATTTATTTATTTATTTATTTATTTAATTATTTGCTCTTCAAGAAATTCTGAATTTAGGATCCCCCTGATAAAAAAAAATCCCGGATCCGCCCATGTCCTACCAATCCGTACTGAATTCGTAGCTATCCTTGTGCGAATCGTGGCTATCCGTACTCGAGTCGTGGTAATCCGTAGCAATCCGTACCTATCCGTACTCGTGTCGTAGCAATCCGTATCTATCCGTACGCGTGTCGTAGCAATCCATAGCAATGTCGGGACGATATCCGTAGCAATCCTTAGCTATCCGTACTCGATTCGTATCAACCCGTAGCAATCCGTAGCAATCCTTACTGGAGTCGTAGGTTCATGGTTCATCGAACAATTTGCGTCCCGACTCTTTTTTGGAGTCGTATCGGAGTCGTGGCTCGATCCGTGAAAGTGTGAAGGGGGCTTTAGCTATCCGTACTCGATTCGTACATGTATCAACCCGTAGCATTCCGTACTGGAGTTGTAGGTCCATGGTTCATCGAACATTTTGCGTCCCGACTCGCCACGGATATATCTTTTGTGGAGTTGAAGTGTGGAGGGGGCTTTAATCTTCATACTGTATGCATGAAAACTAAAACCATGGCAAATTATAAGGTATAAAAATCTGTAAGAAATTTGCAAGATAATGGGAAATTTTCATTTTTTGAAACGCGTGTTCATTGGCAATGAGCTGGCGCTCATTAAAGGAGTCTATCTAATTCACTTATTTATTTTGTTGATATAGATGCACTCTTTATTTCATATAAATTTTATTCCTCAAACATTTAGGAAACGATGTCGTTTCCGCTATAGAATTTGCCAAATTTCTACTATTTTCTCCTTTGTCGAGCACATTTCTAATTCTTATTCTAAGTTATAGGTATAATCTTGTGTAAGCATGATAAAGTGTTAGACTAATTCTTTTCACCATGTATATACTTTGTTAGGTTTATATTTTATGAGAGTATTATATGACGCTGGGTTTAGACTGCGCGTCAACGGTGGACGTCATGAAAAAAAAACTGTATTTTGTAACCTATGTCCGGAGGAACGTTCGATCCCGATTCTCAAGTCTGTCAGAAAACATTTTCAGTGGTTAACTAAATGATCGTTTATTTATATGATTTTTCCTTGAAATACATTTTTGATTATAAATTCAAAGTGAAGAAAAGCGGAACTGAAATCGGAGTCCCGGACGCATGCGTAGGAGATTGTGCTCTCATAATGCGACCAGAATAATGAATGTTATGCAATGGAAATCATGGATTCTGAGACATTATGATAATTTCTTATATAAGTTGTTAAAGTTTAATTTGATTTTAGAATAAAGATTTTAATTTCTTTGTGTGTGTGTGTGTGGGGGGGGGGGCTTGAGAGAAGGAAAGTAACTTCACTCCGCTCGCCGGGTCGTAGAATAAAACTTCCATCGTAAAACTGTCCGACTCGTTACATGTGTGCTCTCCAGCTAACATATGAAAATTTCAACAGTAAAGTACATCTAAAACCATATGCATTGTATGCAATCATCCCCTCTTCTGAATATAAATTTGAAGTCTCCAAAATACGAAGTCCCTTGAAATATTGTCTTGTATTATATTTAACGTAGCAAGATGCATGTACTGCTGAAATATTTTTTTCCAGATACAAAACAGTATATATGTCTCGAACATCTACAAGAGAGAGAGAGAGAGATCGTTCTTTGCATACATGTGTTAGTTAAATTAAGTATATTGTTAACATATTACACGAGCTTAATTAAGTTTAATACGACATTCCGAGAATACAATACCCCCCCCCCCCTCCTGTTTTTGTTTACTGGCATTGACAATCCAACGTAGTCTAGACTGTTGAGATCTATAAACGTAAATACAAGCTCTGTTTAATTGTGAAACATATAAATGTCCCCGGCGGCAGCTTTGAGAATACATTTGTATATTTAACCTGTTATCAAAACAGAAGGTCAAAATCATAAGTCAAAGTCACAAGGTCAAACTTTTGAGGGTCCCTGTAAAGTGCGAAACGAAACAAAAAAGAAACGAAACGTAACGAAACAAATCGAAACGAAACAGATCGAAACGAAACGAAATAAAACGAAACGAAACAGATCGAAACGAATCGAAACAAAACATAAATCTTAAAGAACTTGAGAAAAATTGATTTTAATCCAGAGAGCTAGCAAGGATATCAATATCTGCATAATATTATGTTATTGCCTTCAGCCATTAGTTCTTGTGGCTGTAGGGATTTTAATGGGTCAAAGTTGACGATTAAAACATAATATATACTATACGGTATATAGCACAGTTGCATTTTAAAGGATGAAAGGAGAGTGAGCGGGATGAATAACCTCGTCATAGGCGAAAAAAAAATACATGTATTATTTAGCAGGGAGGAGTCTAGTACAGAGGAAATGGAACTGTTCCGTTATGTGTATTTGAAAACTTTATCAGAAAAATCAGAACAAATACGGGGGGGGGGGGCACATTTCGTTTGAAAAAGGATAAGATTTTTTTCCTGAAATGTGCCCCCCCCCCCTCCAGTTTAAAGATCTCATTAAGATGTCATAGCGTGGTTTTCTTTCCCCTCCCCTTTATTCCTCTTTAATACATGAATGGCATTTGACATTTACTATTTCTAATTGTCAACTTCGACTTTTTCAAGAAACCTTCTCGACACTAGTTACAAATGTAGAGCTGATCTCGTCTTCAAATATTCGTTCTTGGCGATTTTTCCTCTTTTTCTCATATTCTTTAAGTTTTATGTTTTGTTTCGTTTCGTTTCGATCTGCTCCGTTTCGTTTTGTTTCGTTTCGTTTCGATCTGTTTCGTTTCGTTTCGATTTGTTTCGTTTCGTTTCGTTTTTGTTTCGTTTCGCACTTTACACGGACCTAACTTTTGATACTTACAGCAATGATATTCCTAAATGAATGCATATATGAAATACAAAGGCCCTATCATTTACTATTCCAAAGTTATACCAAGTTTTAAATTTGAGAAAAGAAGATCAAATTTCAGGGTCTAATGTCACACTGTCAAAGATCATGGTCTATAAAGGTGAATGATCTTGTCATAAGTTATCTACATGTGAAATATGTCAGATCTACCACTTATGGTACAAGAGATTCAGCCAACTTTTAAACTAATTAGTTTGCATCCCCTTTCCTTTCGTTGAGATAGATCTCAAAAGCATGACAAAACGTCTAAAAACCCGTTATATATACAACATAACATATGCATCACTTGAGCTGTACAAAATTTGAGGGCAAATCACGGAGAAATAATTTGTTTTAATGATTTTTTCAAATGTTTTTTACAAAAAATAGGAAAAAGTATATCAAAGATCAAGAACAAAAGCTCCAAAAATTAGTTTACACATGCAAAATATGAAAGCCATTTCATCTCTTTTTAAAATTCTATGCCCTTTCATTGAAAGGGGGAAAGACTGACGGACGGACGGAATGACAAAAGGACGAATCCAACGCAATATGCCCCCTTGGTCTAAAGACCAGGGGCATAAAAAGTATATAAAGTTAACTATTAACAATGAAGGGAATTGTATTGAAAAAAAGTTGGAATTACCAAGATTAGAGTTGGAAATTCCGACTTTTAAGTTGGAAATTCCGACTTTAAAGTTGGAAATTCCAAGATTAAAGTTGGAAATTCCTAGATTAAAGTTGGAAATTCCGACTTTAAAGTTGGAAATTCCAAGATTAAAGTTGGAAATTCCGACTTTAAAGTTGGAAATTCCGACTTTAAAGGTGGAAATTCCGACTTTAAAGTTGGAAATTCCAAGATTAAAATTGGAAATTCCAAGATTAAAGTTGGAAATTCCGACTTTAAAGTTGGAAATTCCAAGATTAAAGTTGGAAATTCCGACTTTAAAGTTGGAAATTCCGACTTTAAAGTTGGAAATTCCGAGTTTAAAGGTGGAAATTCCGACTTTAAAGTTGGAAATTCCAAGATTAAAATTGGAAATTCCAAGATTAAAGTTGGAAATTCCGACTTTAAAGTTGGAAATTCCAAGATTAAAGTTGGAAATTCCGACTTTAAAGTTGGAAATTCCAAGATTTAAGTTGGAAATTCCGATATTAAAGTTGGAAATTCCAAGATTAAAGTTGGAAATTCCAAGATTAAAGTTGGAAAAAATTCCGACTTTAAAGTTGGAAATTCCAACTTTAAAGTTGGAAATTCCGAGATTAAAGTTGGAAATTCCAAGATTAAAGTTGGAAATTCCAAGATTAAAGCTGGAAATTCCAAGATTAAAGTTGGAAATTCCGACTTTAAAGTTGGAAATTCCAAGATTAAAGATGGAAATTCCAAGATTAAAAGTCGGAAAATCAGAAAGTAAAAAATATATAATTGGCACTTATACGCTTCCGTAAATTTCTGATGTTCTTTCCAATGAAATGAGTTTTCAATTCAAATTCTTATATTAAATGTGTTTTTTGGGAGAAAATGCCCTTTTCTAGGCCAAAATCATAAAAAACTGGAAATAATTCATAACTTTTGCATAACAAAAGATAACAACAATTAAAAGACATTAGTATACTTAATTTCTTATGTTCTTTCTATTAGAATGAGTCTTAAACTAAAATTTTTATATCAAATGTCTTTTTTGGGGTAAAAATCTATTTTCTGTGAAAAAATCATGAAAAACTGGAAATAATTTATAAGTTTTGCATTAAAAATGATAATAGAAATAAAAAGATGTAAATGTACTTAATTTCTGATGTTCTTTCGAATTAAATGAGTTTTAAATTCGAATTCCTATATCAAATGTGTTTTTTGGGAGAAAATGCCCTTTTCTAGGCCAAAATCATGAAAAACTGGAAATAATTCATAACTTTTGCAAAACAAAAGATTACAAAAATTAAAAGATCTTAGTATACATAAGTTCTTATGTTCTTACAATTGGAATGAGTCTAAAACTCGAATTTCTACATCAAATGTCTTTTTTGGGGGCAAAAATCCATTTTCTATGCAAAAATCATGAAAAACTTGAAATAATCTATTAGTTTTGATGATAAAAATTATAATACAACTTAAAAGATGTAAATATACTTAATTTCTTATGTTCTTTCGAATTAAATGAGTTTCAAATTCGAATTCCTATATCAAATGTGTATTTTGGGGCTAAAAGACCTTTTCTATTGTAAAATCCTGAAAAATTGGAAATAATATATAATTTAAGCATTTTTACTGATTTCAAAAATTAAAAGATGTTTATATTTTCAATTTCTGATGTTCTTTTGAATGAAATGAGTCTTTAATTCAAATTCTTATATCAAATGTGTTTTTTGGGGAGAAAATGCCCTTTTCTAGGCCAAAATTATGAAAAACTGGAAATAATTGATAACTTTTGCATAAAAAATAGTAACAAAAATTTAAAGATGTGAATATAATAAATTCCTTATGTTCTTTCCATTGAAATGAGTTTCCAATTTGAATTCCTACGTCATATATCTTGGGGAGGGGACAAAATCCATTTTCTATGCAAAAATCATGAAAAACAGCTGGAAATAATTTATACCTTTTGCGTAAAAAAATGATAACAGAAATTAAAAGATGTAAATGTACTTAATTTCTTATCTTCTTTTGGATGAAATAAGTTTCAAATTTGAATTCTTGTATAAGAGGCCTTTGAAATTGGGAAAAACAACAGCATTTAATCAAAGATCGGGAAAATTATAAGTCAATTTGAATGTCTTTTCACTTGAAATATAGAGCTTTTACCTCCTGGGGATTTTATTATTATTTTCCAAGAGGTTTTCACTTTGGAAAATTGGTCCATTAATATGGACTATGAAATTGAAATACTAAATTATATGATTGTTCTATTGTAAAATTTCAGTGTATCATAAGAACATTTCAACAAGTAATGTCTCATGGGTATATAAAAATAAAAATGTCTAACATTTAGTCTCAAAGTAGATACTATATTGCATTGAGAATTTGGCCAAATATCGGGCCCAAATTAGGCTGATCAAGAGCTCTGATCAATACACATGTGTTTTAGAGTAAAAACAATGTCCAGTAATAAGCTACATGAGATTTTACTGTAAACAAATTATGTTTTTTATTAAGCATAGAAAATAGGATTCAAAATTTATTTGTCAAGAACAATGAAGTCATGTATGTACATTTTGTGTAAAGTTTAACATTTTTTCAATTTTTTTTAAAAATCAGGTTTTAATTGAATGTCGTACATGTATATTATCTCCAATTTTCCATGGTTATTTTTTTTGCCCAGAAAACTCATTTCATTCGAAAGAATATCAGCAATTAAGTAAAAAAAAACATCTTTTAATTTTTAAATCAGATCACTTGCTAAAGTTGTAAATTATTTCCAATTTCCATATGTTTTTTCTATTAAAGGGCATTTTGCCACCAACCCCCCCCCCCCCCCTATTTGATATAGTCATATGAAATGAAACTCATTTCATCCGACAGAACATTAAAAAATCGGAATTCTTACATCTTTTTATTTCTGTTATCATTTTTTTTGCAAGCGTTACCCATATATTATTTCCAGTTTTATCATTATTTTAACATAGAAAATGGATTTTTGCCCCCTTAGAATACATTTGATGTAGGAATTCAAATTGGAAACTCATTTCATTTGAAAGAACATAACAAATAAAGTACATAACCATCTTTAAACTTTGTTACTATTCTTTATGCAAAAGTTATGGAGCATTTCCAGTTTTTCATGATTTTCGCCTAGGAAAGGGCATTTTCTCCCAAAAACACATTCAACATAAGAATTTGAAATGAAAACTCATTCCATGTGAAAGAACATTAGAAATTGAATATATAAACATCTTTTAATTTTCGAAATCAGTATATATGCTAAAGTTATATATTATTTCCAATTTTTCATGATTTTAGCCTAGAAAAGGGCTTTTTCGCCCTAAAACCACATTTGTTGTAGGAATTCGAATTTGAAACTTATTTAATATGAAAGAACATCAGAAACTAAGTACATTTACATCTTTTAATTTCTGTTATCATTTTTAATGCAAAACTTATAAATTATTTCCAGTTTTCCATGATTTTTGCATAGAAAATGGGTTTTTGCCCCAAAAAACACATTTGACATAGGAATTCGATTTGGAAACTCATGTTAATGGAAAGAACATAAGGAATTTTGTACATTAACAACTTTTAATTTTTGTCATCATTTTTCATGTAAAAGTTATAATTCATTTCCAATTTTTCATGATTTTGGCCTAGAAAAGGGAATTTTCTCCCCAAAAAACACATTTAATATAAGAATCTGAATTGAAAACTCATTTCATTTAAAAGAACTTCAGAAATTAGATATGTAAACATCTTTTAATTTTTGAATTCAGTTAATACGTTAAATTTATAAATTATTTCCAATTTTTCACAATTTTAGCCTAGAAAAGGTTTTTTTTGCCCGAAAAACCACATTTGATATCAAAATTTGAATTTGAAACTTATTTTATTCGAAAAAACAACAGAATTTAAGTATATTTACATCTTTTAAGTTTTGTTAACATTTTTCATGCAAAAGTTATAAATTATTTCCAGTTTTTCATGATATTTGCATAGAAAAGGGTGTTTTACCCCCAAAATATCGCAACTGCCACATATCTCAGAGGTCTATCAAACTTTTTCTGTAATACTAGCCCATAGTTAATATCTTTATCATAGTGGTTTGCTTTAATCATAAAATTCCCACGGCAGCTTATTTTCTTACATAAGGCACTCCACTAATTGTTTACAATAGAATGCAAGATTTCTTATGTTTCCGAATCAAATACACTTGAATAAATTTAAGAATCACAAAGCGATATAAGCCCCCTACTGGCATTAATCCATGTCCTCTTGCAATTCTGCCTTGACCTGTACCTGCACCAAAACTTGAATGCCCACATGGAAATAAGTTCAATATGTGTATCAGAAAAGGTATGGAGAACAGAAAATTACATGAAATTTGCTAAGGGGCCTTTTATGAAAACAGGTCAATCAAACCCCAACTTCAACTAAATCTGTATCATACTATAATGTATCCACATATAAAAAATCAGTTCAACATCTACAACAACAGCCTCGAAAAGTCCAGAAAACTGAGAATTTCATGAAATTTGCTAAGACTGAAATTTGTAAAAATAGGTCAATCGAAACAATCTGTGTATCGCTAAGATGCATTCACATGTATTTTTTTCCATTATCTGTAAAAAACAGAAACAAAAACCGGAAAACTGATAATTTAATTACATTTGTTAAATCCAAGGTCCAATTCCAAATCTCAAAATGGGTCAATCGAACTGAAACACGAATTTGATTTGTATCACACTGAGATATATTCACATGACAAAAATAATTTCAATATCTGCAATACCATGGAAGAAATATGCGGAAAACTGAAAATTGCATGAAATAAGTTAAGTCCAAGGGACAAAATTCTTTTAAAAATAGGTCAATTAAAACCAAACTCGAACTTGATCTGTATAACACTAAGAGAAGTTAAAGAAGATCCCGACGACAATTCCAACAGCACCCACAACAGAGCATGTATCCGCATAAAAAAATTATTTCAATATCTACAACAAAGGCCGAGAAAAGTCCGGAAAACTGAGAATTTCATGAAATTCGCTAAGTCCAGGGGCCATAACTCAAGTAAAAATGGTTCAATCGAAACCAAACTCGAACTTGATCTGTATAACACTTAGATGTATTCATTTCTATGTCTGCAATACAATGGTAGAAATGTCCGGAAAACTGGGAATGTCATGAAATTTGCATAAATAATAAAATGAGTTCAAGATATGTAACAATAGCGAAAAATAGTCTGGAAAACTAAAGTGTGACAGACTGACGGACAGACGGACGGACAAACGAGGTGAAAACTATATAAGTCCCAACAGGCGAGCTGGTAGGGGACTAAAAAGGAAAGATGGATGGGTATCCACTTTTCGCATCGAATTCCTTACATTTTCACTGTGTCCCTTTACAATATAGCATGGAATTACTTTGTATGAAGGTTTTGAAAAAAAAAAAACAGATTCTGTTTCCACATATTGAAATTAATCTACCTTGTAACTGAACAATATTCGTAAATCTTTCTTTTCCAGAAATCTGTTTGACTCACTCAGCTAGGTGAAATCGTAATAAGAATTTGAAGATATAAATATGATACCTCCCCCCCCCCCCCCGCCTTTAAAGGATTCAATATAATATACTGTTTTTAGGTCTACGGTGATCCAAAATTCATGGAGTATAGATACATCTTTGTTATTAGCAAAAATTTTGTAGTGTTCGGAGGAACCATGTTAAAGCGAACAGTTGGCATCCCCATTGGTACCAATATACCACTTGCCGTAATTCATAATGGCTGACAAAATTACGATAAATACCCGAGATGGGCAATTTTTGCGCTCTATTTCATTATTACGTCTCACCCTATTACACAACCTGTCTTTTATGGTTATATGATAAACAAAATTAGAAGGATCAAAAGCATAACCATCGAAAATGCGTCAGAAACATCAAACGCCTTTTATACCGTGGAAATGATCCTAATGTCACCAGACGGACACTAAGCTTGGTACTTGACCAATCTACAGCTTTGTACAAGTGTATTCTTAAAACTTGCACTCTGACTGACTATGACGACGGGACTCCATTACGGAACCTGTCCAAATCTCTTTAAAGAAGACAGGTCCCCGACCACCTGTCCTCTCCGAATGTCAGTCGTACTCTTCGAGTGATAATATACATGAGGTACAACATGTAGCTACAGCCGGCAGAGCACGGACTGTATTACGTACGCCCCATTTTATATCCATTTATATACCGTATAACCAGAAATTTTCGCGAGATACTTATTTTCGCTATATTCGCGCGAGATTTGGAATCGCAAAAAATAGTTCTCGCGAAAATTTGTGTTTGGCAAAGTATAACATAAATTGGTATATCAGTTATATTTTGATCTTATTGTATATGTACCATTCTTCGTAATTCCCATTTAAACATTAAGATAAGTTATTGAGGGCTTATTTATGATAAAAATGACTATAACTTCAATAGTGAAAGGTACAAAAGAATGACATCATGTGTACATATATGTTTGTTATTAAGGAATCGCGAAAAATTGTACATGCGAAAATAAAGACACCCTTTTTTACTATACAATCGCGAAATTTGATACTCGCGAAAATTTCTGGTTATACGGTATTCATGTGTTGCTTGGGCCCCTGCGTTTTGATGTCATGTTTGTGTGGTCATCTAACTGAGGAGGTTGTTAAATAACAATACGATTGTGCATTCGTCGAACCGGAAAAGTGGATGGGTTGTGCGCACGTAATCAGGATAACCACACCATGTGCTACTTGCGTAGCAAATGGCAGCCCTAAGTCGTCACCGGTTGCCCATTGGCATCGTTGGTTTATGTGTGGTCTTTTGTGTTTAATGTTATCTATGTCGTATGTCTCTTTTTCGTCTCTTGCTGTGCTCGTCTTTGTGTTTTCGCGTCGGTTGTTTTGCTGTTGGTGCTACAACAGGGTCTTGTTGGAGATCCACTCCCATCTCAATGTAATAACGTCTTTTATCAATGACGTCATAATAGAACTTTACCAAAAACAGACGGTTGTTGACCGACGAAGTGCGTCCGAACGAAACGCGACGAAACTCGCCAAACATAGGGTGTCATGTATAAGATATGACATCATAATTTTCATACTCTTTGGCCATATTACATTTTTCAGATTAAGGATCACTGACGAGGGTTAAGTACCCGAAACGTGCATGTCTGGTCCATGCTGCAAATTCATCTGTTCGTAAATGATGAGCGCTATTGAATGTGAAGACGTTTAACATTTGAACCACTAGGTGAGTGTCACTGCTGTTGGACCAGGAGTCCCCGAGGGCACATGTAGTCAAGTTCGATCATCTTCGCTTGATCGTCTGTCTCTTCAACGCATTCGAAAATTTCTGTTACCAAATTTCTTGACATTTTTAAAACGTGGGTCCTGTAGCATCATATCCCATCCATCCTGCTACGTCTTTCGGTACGTTTTTGGACATCATATTTTTCATGCTCTTTGACCATATTACATTGTTAAGATTAAGGATCACTGACGAGGGTTAAGTACCTGGAACGTGTATGTCTGGTCCATGCTGCAAACGCATCTGTTCTTAAATGATGCTATTGAATTTGAAGACGTTTAATATGTTGAACGTCTTCAAATTGAATTGCACCATTTAAGAACAGATAAATTGGCAGCATGGACCAGACATGCACGTTTCGGGTACTTAACCCTCATCAGTGATCCTCAAATCTAAACATTGTAATATGCAAAAAAAAGTATGAAAGTTACTATGTCGAAAAAGTGTACCAAAAGACGTAGCAGGATATATCTACCTTTCAGGATATATATATCTTTCAAAGACTCTATTAAGAAGAATACATATACCTATATATGTATCTATCCATGTTTATTTCCTTTCCTCAACGCAGTACCAATTAAGTTTTTATTAAGTTTTTGAAAGATATATCATGTTTCTAGATATACGACCCTTTGTGTTTGGCGAGTTTCGTTGCGTTTCGTTCGGGCGTACTTCGTCGGCCAACAACCGTATGTTATTGATATAGCTCTAATGAAAAACACATAAAAATATGTTAGCTCAGACATTTTGAGCTTTATATCAAGATCGGAAAATGGTCTAAATGGTCTTCCTCGAATCTCAGTTCATATTTACATTCAAATTCACAAAAGATACATAGATAATCAATAATCCGAACTTTAAGGATCACCTATATGAAATTTATCTTCAATTAAACAAATGAGAGAAACAGATCCTCTTTCTATTCAGGCATACTTCTATCTTTCTACGCAAACGGCCATTTGAACACCTCACTGTATGACAAGCCTAATGATTTCACCTTCCACATAATTACTAATCATTTAATTTCCATTGCTATTTCTAAAAATTAAGATTTTGATTGGCCGAGTAATGCATCAACAGAAATTGGAAGTGAGCTCTTACCAACATATACAGCAACGTCGTTATAAACACAGTTTCAAAGTTGCAAATAAACGCGACGCAAAAATGCGACGAAATGAAATGATTGTTAGAGCCAGACAGACAGCTTGCAAGAAAGCTACTCGTTCAGGATTATACCATACAGCGACTGTAGTCATAATTGAGGAAGTTTTTCGGTCGCTGCAGAGATCTTATAAAAGATGTCTCTTTCCAGAATGATCAGTGACATGAATGGCTGTCAACATCATCAATGTTAAACTTCTTTAAATTTAATGGCATTATTTAAGAAAGATTATATTCCAGCATGGACCAGACATGCACGTTTCGGGTACTTAACCCTCGTCAGTAATTCCCAATCTAAACAATGACATATGGCCAAAAAGTGTGAAATGATTATGTCAAAAAATGTACAGAAAGACGAAGCAGGATGGATGGGATATGATGCTACAGGACCACATTTTAGAAATTCCCAGACATTTGATAACAGAATTTTTTTAATTCGTTGACGAAACAATAAACTTGGCTATATGTCACTGGTGTTAAACCGATGATAGTAACTTTAGTTACTTTCATCCCAAAATTGCGGACGTAAAAATAGGCAGAATCGATTTTTCCAAATATTGTCTTTTATGCGATGTATTTCAAAAAGTTGAAGCGGCCAACATGAAGAGAATTGATATAAAATTCAAATTATACCATTAAAGTTTACTGTTCCAACGTTATATTCGAGAAAATGCCAGATCAAAAAATCATCGATGATGATAGTAACGCAAAAATGCCTTACAACGCATGATGATAGTAACTGGAAATAGGAATGATAGTAACTCAATGATCAGCAATGTTGGAAATCACCTTTTGTGATAGAATTAATTGATTTATTTGTTTCAAAAGCCTGAATTTAGCTACATGGCATCTACTTGTATATCGTAAAACACTTTATTTTAAAATTCCGATCTATTATGTCGTTATTAGAGCCTTGACGTTTCAGTTATATATGAATTATACAATTTATCATACTTTTCGAACATCGCCTTTCTACGAAGAAATTGTTAAAATTGAATTCATGTATGTTACGACGTTACGAGATTTGTTGACGTCATGCAGCAAAACTGATGTTTATTCTTCCGTCATATACGTCGCAAGTGCTACAGTCATACATAGAGAAGAAAACAAATAAATAATAACTAATCATTTTGGGGGATTTTAAACAGATAACAGCAGTAGACAAAATGTTTTTTCATGAGAAATTTGTATTTTAGCAGAATTTTATTTAAAAGTAACGCGACTGCAGAGATTTAGATGATGGCTAGAATTGACCCTTCCGATTGCGGGAAAAAATGCAAAATTTCGTGACGTCACAATGCTTTTACCATGTGTTTACCTCGGACAAACAAGCTCCGAACCTCGGTCAAACATCGAAATTGCATTGTGAGGTCATGGAATTTCTCAGATTTTTCCCGTGTTCGGAAGGGTCAATTTCTCATGACCTCCTCTTATTCTGACTTCGTGATATACAAACAACGTTTCATCGCTGGTTCCTCAAAATGTTCTACCAAATCTGTATCGATCTTACTCACCAAAGTTTTATCTGAAATCAAATCTGGGCTACAAAAATATTGTTCGACAGTATATTCTCGCAGTGGTATCAACCAGATGTGGATTTTAAAGAATTCGAAGGAACTTTTAGAACATCTGAAATCCACTCATTTTAGTAGAGTCCATTCGATCAAAGCCTTTGATTTTTCGACACTTTACACTACAATTCCACATTCTAAATTGAAAGAAAGACTCGCAAAAATTATAAGTAATGCGTTTACAAGTAAGAACGGTAATCGCAAATACAAATTTATTGTTGTTAACTATGACAAAACCTACTTTGTAAAAGAAAAGTCAGATTCTGAAAATAAGTTCACTGAAACAGACATTATTCAGATGTTAAACTTTCTGATCGACAACATTTTTGTGGTGTTTGGAGGAAAGGTCTTCCAGCAAATTGTCGGAATTCCAATGGGTACCAATTGTGCCCCACTCCTTGCCGACATTTTCCTTTACTCGTACGAAGCTGAATTCATTCAATCTTTGGTCTCTGAAGGGAAAAGATACTTAGCTTCTGACTTCAACTTCACTTACAGATACATAGACGATGTGTTGTCCATCAATAATCCAAAATTCGCGGATTACCTGAGCAGTATCTATCCTTCGGAGCTTGAAGTCAAAGAAACTACAGAGACAAATAATTCAGCATCCTATTTGGACATAATGTTGTCTTACGACACTGATGGTCACATGAACACCTCACTCTATGACAAACGTGACGACTTCAATTTCAGCATTACGAACTTTCCTTTTCTGAGTAGCAACATCCCTTCATCGCCTGCTTATGGCGTGTTCATATCTCAGTTGATACGCTATGCCAGAGCGAGTACCAAATATACGGATTTTGTTCTGAGAGCTAGGCGTCTTTCAGATAAGCTTCTCAGTCAGGGATATGTTTGTGACCGACTAACATCGTCACTGAGGAAGTTCTACGGTCGATATGGGGAACTCGTCATACACTATGATGTCCCACTATCCAGAATGGTGGATGATATTCTTTCATAGACCATTTGAACCATCCAACCAAAGATTGTACTCTATATCTTCCAAAATGGAAGTAACCGGATATGACAGTTCTACCGAATTGAAGCGACGGGTGTTGCGTGCACAGGAGATGCTTACTCTTCCTGGGCACCTGGTCTCACTCTCATATCGGGAGTTCGCTTCTTTTCATATGGTGGAGGTTTTTGTTTTTGTTTGCTTTGGTTCCTGTTTTGTCCTGATTTTGTATGCCTTCGGTTTCTGATTTTCTGAATTATCGATTTTGTACTGTAGACAGGGATATGGTCATTATCCATATTTGTCATACTAGTACGTGTTTATAAGATTAAATATAAAATTACAATTTGTTATGGGTCAGAATACCCCAAAACGCCAGCAAAAATCAGACAAAGACAGAATATAAATTTACAAGTTTAATTATGTACAAAATATATATATTTACAATGATTACAACTTACAATACAATGTCCGGATCAAAGTGTCCGTTACGGTCCACAAAGTCTATCGAATGTATGGTTTCCGGTAATCACAAACGTTCTCGAAAGATCGGTGTCCAAACGTTGTTAAATGGATTAAAGTCTCAACAAATAAAGTGTCCCAGTATCTCAGAATAGATGAATGAATCGTGTCTACGAATGTGTACGAATGCCCCCTCAACACAGTTCCTCGGAGGTATTTATACTTAATACCAATGAATTTACCAGAAGCTTCTAGAACAATGACTCATTACAAATGATTAACAATAGAGTAAATTCTAGAAATCACAGTCATGTGATGATAATGATGTAACAAAGAATATACTGGAATATTCTCTAATGAAATAAACATGACATAGTAAAATCTAGAAAGAACCATTATGAAATCATTAAATAACATGACTAAGTACATGTGTACCTACACATAAAGTAAAACTACAATAATACATGACCCACAACACCTCCCCCCTCAAAAAAGTTTGAATGTCAATGAAAACTTAGGTGGTAAATTCTGCAAAAAATCACTCATGAAACTCTCGATAGAGCATCTGCAATCACATTGTCTTTGCCCTTGATATGGTTAATAATGATATTGTACTCTTGCAACAATTAACTCCACCTTGTAAGTCTTTGATTCTTGTTTGACATTTTGTGCAAAAATGTGAGAGGGTTGTGGTCAGTATACACAAGAATGGGATGAAAAGTAACATTCAAATAAACATCAAAATGTTGTAAAGCTAACAATAATGCAAGACACTCTTTTTCAATAGTAGAGTAATTCTTTTGACATTTTGTCAATTTCTTTGAAAAATAACAAACAACTCTATCTACACCATCATAATTTATTTGAAACAAAGCAGCCCCGATTCCTACGTCACTGGCATCAACAGTAAGCTTAAATTGCTTATCAAAATTTGGAGCTGACAGGACAGGACTATTCATAAGAACACATTTGATTTTCTTAAAAGATTCGTCACAGTCATTGGTCCATGCAAAATTCACTCTCTTTTGTAACAGATTAGTAAGTGGACCAACAACTGACGAGAAATTTGGACAAAGTTTTCTGTAAAATCCTGCCATTCCTAAAAATCTCATTATCTCTTTCTTATTGGTAGGAATCGGGAACTTTGAAATAGCTTCAACTTTGGCCATGATAGGAGTAACAAAACCTTGACCTACTTTGTGACCCAAATATTCTACAGTCGCATGACAAAATTCACTTTTCGCAAGGTTCACTGTGAGGTTTGCTTTCGCCAGTATGTCGAAGAAGGTACGCATGATTCGGAGATGATCATCCCAGGTGTCGCTGTAGATGATGACGTCATCGATGTACGCCTCGCATCCTTCGAGATGATTTAGGAGTGAATGAATCATCCTCTGGAATGTGGCTGGTGCGTTTTTCATACCAAAGGGCAATACTTTATATTGGTATAGCCCATCTGGAGTCGCAAATGCCGATATTTCTCTGGCTCTCTCGGTAAGCGGGACCTGCAAATAGCCTTTAAGCAAGTCAAATTTACTGACAAATTTTGCACTGCCAATTTTATCTATACAGTCATCGATTCGTGGGATCGGATAAGAGTCAGTTTTGGTGACTGAATTGACTTTTCTAAAGTCCGTACACAATCGGTAAGTTCCGTCTGGCTTCGGAACAAGAATACATGGGGAACTCCAATCACTATTGCTGGGTTCAATAATGTCATTTTCGAGCATGTATTGAATTTCTTTCCGCATGTATTGAAGTTTTATCGGGTTTAACCGATAGGGATGCTGTTTGATAGGTGAAGCATCACCTACAATGACGTCATGATGAGACGCATTTGTCTTTTTTGGAACGTCCGGAAAGATGGTCGTATATTCCCGCATTAATTGGTGCACTTCCTCTTTTTGATGCACGGTCAGATGTCCGAGTTTCACTTCCGGACTTGTTAGAATTTCAGAATTCTTCAAACGGACACTTTGAGCGCGAAGTCTTTTTCGACAGTCTCTTCATTACATTCAGGTTCAACACAATTTTCTAATGTATTTACATTGGCCAAAGTGGAAACTGGTTTTTTAAAATTTCGGTCACTTCTATCAAAATACTCTTTCAACATGTTAACATGACACACTCTTATTTCTTTTCGCCGACCTGGTGTCTTAACCACATAGTTAACATCACTAATTTTACTCTCAATCTCATAAGGACCGAAATATCTAGCTTGCAAAGGATGACCAGGGATAGGCAAAAAGACAAGAACTTTATCGCCTGGTTTAAAAACTCTGTTTCTAGCATCTTTGTCATACCATGTTTTCATTTTCATTTGAGATGTTTTAAGATTTTCTTGAGCCAATTTGCAAGCATTATATAATTTCTCTTTGAAATTAGACACGTAGTCTAAGAGATTCAAATCGCTAGTCTCAGTCAACCATTTTTCCTTCAATAACTTCAATGGCCCCCTGACCGTATGCCCAAAAACTAGCTCAAAGGGACTGAACCCCAGGGACTCCTGAACCGCTTCTCGTGCCGCAAACAACACGAGGTGAACCCCTTCATCCCAGTCTTTTCCATACTGGTGACAATATGTTTTCATCATAGTTTTAAGG
The DNA here is from genome assembly GCA_028142955.1 of Pinctada fucata. Lineage (NCBI taxonomy): Eukaryota > Metazoa > Mollusca > Bivalvia > Pterioida > Pteriidae > Pinctada > Pinctada fucata. The sequence goes on along the minus strand of AP027102.1, from coordinate 41,784,325 downwards.
GTTTGATGAAAGCGTTCAAGTGTCCCCTGGGACTCAGGATGGTACGCAGAAGACTTATACTGCCTGATACCTAGCTCATGCATAACCTGCTGAAACAACCCTGACATAAAATTCGAACCCTGATCTGACTGAATAGCCTTGGGAGCACCTACGAAACTGAAAAACTTTGTAAGGGCCTTAACTATGGTCTTTGCCTTAATATTCCTAAGAGGTATGGCTTCAGGAAACCTAGTCGAAGTACACATAATTGTCAATAAGTACTGATTCCCTGACCTAGTCCTAGGCAAAGGACCTACACAATCAACTAACACCCTACTAAAAGGTTCCTCAAAGGCCGGAATGGGTTTGAGGGGAGCAGGTGGTATAACTTGATTGGGTTTACCTACCATCTGACAACTATGACAAGACTTACAAAACTCAGACACATCTTTTCTCAACTTAGGCCAGTAAAAGTGACTTAAAATCCTATTATAAGTCTTATTGACACCTAAATGACCTGCCATGGGTGTGTCGTGAGCTAAACTCATGATGTCCCCGCGATACGCTACTGGAACCACTATCTGGTGAACGACCCGCCACACGTCATTAGGGGTGCATCGGGTGGTCTCCATTTCCGCATAAGGATGCCATCTTGTATGTAGAAGCACTCTCCGACTTTGTCCGCTTCTTCTCGGGGAAGGGCCCTCTTGCTTAGTCGGATGATCTCCGGATCTTTAGTTTGCTCGGAGAAGAGCTGCTCACGGCTTAAGGCATCTGTATCTCTGTCTAATGGCGGATGGGAATCATCACCAGGTACTGTCGGAGACTTGTCAACATGAAGTGGTACTGACGTTTCAGGTACGCTGTCATCAATGGTAGACATGAATGTGTCAGAAAGGTCTATATTTTCGGAGGGATGGTCCTCGTTAAGTGCAGAAGTACTCTCAGCCTCTTTTTATCTGTTCCTGGCCATCGCCCTGGTAACTGCGCAGGCTGGGTACAAGTCGTCGTCTTCATCATCGGACACGACATCGGACGTGATTTTCTCACAAACAATCGGATCGGCTACAACTTTGCCGCCAGCTAAATCGTTGCCAAGCAACAAGGAAACGCCTTGAACGGGAAGAGTAGGTCGAACACCTACGATAACAGGTCCAGTAATTTAGTCTGACTTCAAATAAATTTTATGAAGGGGAACATCAATGACGCCTAGCTCCACACCCTGTAATAAAACTGACCTACCAGTAAAAGTGTGTTCAGACAAAGGCAATAAAGCCTCTAACAATAAAGTCTGGGCAGCACCAGTATCTCTAAAAATCTGAACAGGCAACGCTTCGCTAGAATCACTGAGTGAAACAAATCCCTGTGACAAAAAGGGCTTATAATGATCCTCCACAAAATCATCAGAACTGGACTTAGAACCCTGAATCTCAGGAGTGTCAGAACAAATCGAATCTAAGGCTTTCTTATCATTTCTAACAGACGCACAGGCCTGTGACTTAAGTTCTTTTTTCTTCTTAAGCTTCAAACACTCACCAATAACGTGACCTTTTTTCTTACAATAATTGCATGTAGGAAGCGATCCCACCCCTGGGGATGCCTCAGAACGCTCGGACCTAGGACCGGACGTAGAACCACCTTGAGATGGTGACTGGGAACTAATGGACGACTGAGACTCTTGTACATTTTTCTTTGGAACATCTGACGTTTTTGCGCTATCGCTAGATTGAGTTTTTGACACAAAATTTTTCTTATGAGTGAGAGCATACGTATCAGACAAAACAGCGGCTTCTTCAAGAGTTTTAACATTTTTGTCTTCCAAATGAGTTCTTAAATCTTGATGCACACACTCTTTGAACTCTTCTATCAGAATGATCTGACGCAAATTGTCAAATGAATTGGGAATTTTCTTAGATCGAAACCACTGATCAAATAAATCTTCTTTTTCTCGAGCAAATTCAACATATGTTTGATTTTCAAATTTTTTGTACTTTCTAAACTTTTGTCTGTACGCCTCAGGTACTAACTGATATGCTCTCAAAATCGTGTCCTTGACCTTGTCATAGTCTGAACTCTCAGCAATACTGAGCGCCGAGTACACTTCAGCCGCTTTGCCAATAAGTACGCTTTGTAATAAAGTTGGCCAAAAATCGCGTGGCCACTTCAGATTGGCCGCGATTTTCTCAAAATGTGGAAAATATTTGTCCACGGACTTTTCTTGAAATTTTGGTACTAATCTGATGTTTTTGGCGGCGTCGAATTCAGACTTGACAAGCGAAGGAACAGGATTTTCCTTAGCGCTTCTTTCTAACTTTAACTTTTCTAACTCAAACTGGAGTTCTTTCTCGTGCATACGTTCCTGTTTCTCTCTTTCTTCCTTTTCTCTTTGAAATTGTCTTTCTTTTTCTTCTTTTTCAAATTGTCTTTCTTTTTCTTCTCTTTCAAATTGTAATTGTATTTTCATTTTTTCTAATTCAAACTCAAATTTTGACATTTTGGTTTCGCTTGAAACAGGTTCAACAGGAAAATCGTATGACGAAAAGATTTCCTCAGCTAAAAGCTCTTTAGCCACAATATTTCTAATTTCTTGTTTTCTCATAGAAGATTTTACATCTAACTTCAAGTGAAGACCTAAACCAATCAAATCATCTTTTTTCAATGATTCGAACTCATCTACAGTCGGCGATTTCAAAAATTCAGTGACCGAAAATACCATGATTGATTTCTGCTGGCAAAAGTTTTGAGAATTTTCCTTTAAAAAAAAAACGAACTTTTACGTAAAAATGCAAATATGCAGAGATTACTATCCCGGACGAGCCCCCAATTCTGTTATGGGTCAGAATACCCCAAAACGCCAGCAAAAATCAGACAAAGACAGAATATAAATTTACAAGTTTAATTATGTACAAAATATATATATTTACAATGATTACAACTTACAATACAATGTCCGGATCAAAGTGTCCGTTACGGTCCACAAAGTCTATCGAATGTATGGTTTCCGGTAATCACAAACGTTCTCGAAAGATCGGTGTCCAAACGTTGTTAAATGGATTAAAGTCTCAACAAATAAAGTGTCCCAGTATCTCAGAATAGATGAATGAATCGTGTCTACGAATGTGTACGAATGCCCCCTCAACACAGTTCCTCGGAGGTATTTATACTTAATACCAATGAATTTACCAGAAGCTTCTAGAACAATGACTCATTACAAATGAGTAACAATAGAGTAAATTCTAGAAATCACAGTCATGTGATGATAATGATGTAACAAAGAATATACTGGAATATTATCTAATGAAATAAACATGACATAGTAAAATCTAGAAAGAACCATTATGAAATCATTAAATAACATGACTAAGTACATGTGTACCTACACATAAAGTAAAACTAAAATAATACATGACCCACAACAAATTGAATCCATTGTATTGGAGTATCAACGATTTTCATGACTTCTAAAAAAAATTCGGCTCCACCAAAATTCTACTGTGAAATAAATATGCATGTTTTTACATATCTAAAAATTTCTCCGACATTAAAATATCTTATTGCATCGAAAACAGCTGTCTATAACATCACCAGGCGCATAGCCAGAGTAGAAATTCAGTCTAGGCAAAGGTCAATACCTGCAATAAATAAAAACAACTCCTTTCCTATCTCGATTCAATGTTAAAATATGAAATTGCACGTATAATTTGTACAATAGAACTACATGTATATAAAATAACATTTTCTAGTTCAATATCAAAACTCAAGGACAATACGTGCGCATGTTCAGATCCTCTCACTATGCTTTATCTATATTGAGGCCCTTAACGTTTTTGTTTTTTTTTTAGAACTTTATCAACAACAGTTGGTTTTCTTGTTCCAACAATCATTACACACACAAAAATTCTACATTATTTAAATCCCTTCGTAAGAAAATATACTATTCTTAGATAGCTAACGAAAAGGGAAATGATCTCTCTCTCTCTCTCTCTCTCTCTCTCTCTCTCTCTCTCTCTCTCTCTCTCTCTCTCTCTCTCTCTCTCTCTCTCTCTCTCTCATCTCACTCATCTGTCAGCTTACTGTAAAAGAAAAGGAAAATGAGAAAAAAAACCCAATTAATATGTCTCAAACGATATAGATGTAGTAAAGTCGGTTATTTTAAAAAATGAATCTTGACTACCACTTTAAAATGAAAGAACCATATTTATTTCAGGTCTTCTTTTTTTTTTAGAGTGCAGTTATAAAGGGTTCACTCCGTAACCGAGTTTCGGTGTACTATTTCTATACTTCTATCAGTCTGTGGCCTCAGCTCCGTCATCTGATTATCTAATGATTTTGCCGGCCACAGTTGGGTGTGTAAAGTTAAAATAAATCCTTGTCAACAAAGATTTTTTTTTTAAATCTGATACTTACCTAACTTCTAAAATGAATGGTTCCTGTTTTATCCTGATTTTGTATGACTTCGGTTTCTGATTTTCTGAATTGTCGATTTTGTGCTGTATACAGGGATATGGTCATTATCCATATTTGTCATTTAAACAGCGCTTATTTAAGAAATGACTGTCTTACTTTTGGTGTTCATGGGTGTATAATTCTGGTTGGACACGTGCAAATTCCGTGAATCGCGAAGCGATATATTTACATTTATTCTAAATATCGGTCCTTTTTATTTGCATGCACTTCGCATATTTTGCCTGTTTTAGTGTCAAATGTATTTGAACGTTTGTAAATTCTCCCTACATGCAAAACTTGCACGTGAGCAACCCAAGTTATTGGAATATAATTCTAGTTGTCTAATGGGCGTTTAACATGGGGAATCTACTAGTAATGTAAATATTAAATAGTGAATAAAATAGAAATAACAAATTCATGAATATACATGTATCAACTTTGTCTTCTTCCGGAAACGTAAGACAATGATTGTCCGTTTAAAACCTAACAAATATAAAACCACGTAAATTTCCGTATGAAAGAAAATTTCGTTTGGTGGGACTATTCATTTGCGTAGTTTTGCATGGTAAAGGAGCGCAGGTATTATGAAAACTGAAGAATTTCAATGCTTAATATTCATCTGAGTATGCATGCTTCATATAAATCCAAATTGGTAACCATATGAGGCGTGTTTACTGTAAACAACTTTGAGCAACCTTAGATAAATAACGATGTATTTGTATTTGCAGTATTGACTACGTGTACAAGGTGATATTCCACTGGTGGATCAAGGTTAGTGACTTTAAACGGTCGTTTTCTACTGCAGAATAATCTCTGGCAGTAATTAAAGTGAATTTACGTAAAAAGGAAACATCTTGCATGCCCGATTCTTAGTACGTATTGGTTAAAATGTCCCTCCTAATGTCACCATACGGACACTAGGCTTGGTACTTGACCAATCTACAGTCTTGTACAAGCGCATCCTTGAGACTTGCACTCTGACTGTGACGACGGGACTCCATGACGGGCCCTGTCCAAACCTCTTTAGAGAAGACAGGGCCCCGACCATCTGTCCTCTCTGAATGTCAGTCGGACTCCTCGGGTGATTACATACATGAGCTCGCAACAGCCGGCAGAGCACGGACTGTATTACGCATGCCCCTTTTTTATATCCATTTACATATTCATCTGTGTTTCTGTGGCCTCTACGTTTCGCGGTCTTGTTTGTGTGAGGTCATCTTACAGTGAGGAAGTTGTTTTACACCACAATTGCACGTTATTCGAGACAACTTGGTAATTGGAGAAGGGAGAGAGTTGTGCGCACGTAATCCAGGATAACCACACCATTTGCTACTTGCGTGCCAAAGTCGGCACCGGTTGCCCATTGGTCTCGTCGGTTTATGTGTAGTCTTTTGTGTTTGATGTTTACATGTCGTGTGTCTCTTTTCCGTCTCGTGCTGTACTCGTCTTTTGTGTTTTTGCATCGGGTGTTTTGGTGTTTTGCTGTTGATGCTGCAACGAGGTCTTGTTGGAGATCTCCTCCCTTCTTCTGTATTTTTGAGGATGCGATACTCATGAATTTCGAGAGCTTTGAGTTACTATCATAAGAAATTTGCGTTACTACAGGCTTTCTACTCTACCTTGATGAAAAAGTAGGAAAAAGGTAGGAGTAGTCAATGAAAAAAAGTAGGAGAAAAATAGGAAAAAGTAGGAATTAATAGGGGAAAAGTAGGAAATTTTCCATCACTTTTAGCGACAATTTTCAGTAAGTATGACACATATAAATCACAGTAAGCAAAGATTGTAGACTGGTAATGTTCATCTTTGAAGAAATGACAGAGAGAAATAAGGACAGATTGATTTTTCATGTATAATATACAGAATGGGCGAGCGAAGCGAGCCCGAAATTTTTTTAAAACTTTGAATCAGATGTCGATGATAAGTGAAGCAAGTAGTTTTTTACTTTTGAGATGAAAAAGTAGGAATAGTAGGAGGTTTTGAAGAAAAAGTAGGAAAAAATAGGATCAAAATAAAAAAGTAGGAAAAAGTAGGAAAAAGTATGAACAGTAGAAAGCCTGGTTACTATCGTCTTGGCTGAAAATTTCGCTGCCTGTTTTCTGCTCTAAATAGAAAGATTATAGATTTATGAAGGTTCCCCTATAATAATATATGTACATTTCCATCGCTTCAGATTGTTTATTTACACTAGAATAAGTGAAATAAAAGGGGAAAATCGATTCTGCCTGTTTTTGTGTCCGCCATTTTCGGATGATAGTAACTAAAGTTACTATCATCGGTTTGACACCAGTGATATGAGCCCTCTAGGACTCCTGGTCCACCATCAGTGACACTCACCAAATTGTACACATCTTTCCTACCTGTATATACATCTAGACAATCCCCGAAGTTTTCATGGAACTATTGTGACGGGTATTGCATGCAAACAGAGGACGCCGACTCTCATCGGGCGTCTTGCCTCACTTTGGAATACTGTTTACTCGGGGGTTCACAACTGTTCCAATTGAAATTCTAATGATGTTACATTACCTTCTCGTCTTTGAGACTGTATATCTGATGGATGCTTTGTCGATGTTTATTTCAAAGATCTTTTCATAGTTCTATGCACTTCATATCATTTTAAAAATCCATGAATTTATCTGTAAATCGTACACATCACTGACGTGGGTTAAATACCCGAAACTTGCATGTCTGTTCCATGCTGCAAATTTATCTGATCTTAAATGATGCTATTGAATTTGAAGACGTTAAACACATGTATATGAAGTATGACAGCAGTAGAAATAATGTACATCAGTATAAGGACAGCTCATAGCCACTTCCTATATTTAGTACTGATATTATTTGTGACGACACATTTAGGGGAAGACAAGTCATACTTCTTATTAACAAAGCAATAGGTTTATCGTGTTATTGTAATATTCACCTCACATTAATGACTCGCTTGCCGAAAGGTTACACGTTAGTTTTTAGATGCAAAAATCGAAAACACATAGATGATATATGTACTGGTCTCTTCCATTCGGAAGAATTAAGGGACCCTGGATATTATGTCTGACCAAAAGAAAATATTTGTGGTTGCTATGGATGGAAGCAAAGGTGCTAAAGATGCTTTTCAATGTAAGTTGATAATAAAGGAATTAGGAAATTGAATGAAATTATCTTTTTGAAAGCATATTTGATATATTAGAAATTCCGTATAAAGTTACCAATCACATGGAAATTTCTCTAAATGTAGATTTCCGATGTAAAGTTCTGACTCGACACAAAGAAAGAAAGGCAATATATATAATATAAATATGAAATATTATGTACATGAATGTACGTTCATGTACAATACGTTTGAAATCACGCATTGCACTTCTATTAGATAGGGACCGAAATACATGATAAAGTGCTTAAAAGTATGGTCGATGTTTTAAAATGATCACAAGTAAACACCCTCCCACCATCCCACCAATGATTTGGCTACATTTCTTCATCAAATTAGGCCTCTGAATAAGCCCTACAGGAAATTTGGATCCCCTAATTTTTATGAAGTAGATGTCTGAAATTTTCGAAATTGAACGAGATGGCGCCACACTAAACTATTCTTTTCAACTTTGAATCATTTTGCTTTAAAGCACCTCTACTCTAATGCGGATTCATTAACAGAAGCATGCATGTCTTGGTGCGCCGTATCTAGATGGCTACTCTCTTGCAGATTTTCATAATCCAAGCCCTAAGATATTATATTTATGCTCAATTAACATTACTCTCGTTTAATTCATATTAAAAAGTAAAACCATATATTTTTAAAAGTGTCTTTTCATCAGTAAAACATTCAAAGAGAAAATATCGTCATCGATAATATAAATCAGACATATCAAGAAAATATTTTCAAACAGGTGCATTTGTTGTTCATTCTCTATTTCGTGAATCAATAAAAATGATTAAAAATTTAATCCACACGTATTAATTAAATTTAATCATTACATTTATTCATTCTGCAGATGGGATCTGATCAGACATTTAAAATATACAAAAATGCCATCAATACCAGAAATGGTATTACATTTACTAAAATACTTTTAAGTTGTAGAAAATCTATTTCATTAATTTTTATGAAAATTGTACACAAACTTATCTCCGGATATTACTTTTCCCAATCGGAAATAGGAAGGCAGATGATAAAATCACTGACTGGAGGCTGAATGTAAACAGATAAAAAATAGTCAGGCTACATTTGTCAACCACTTCATGATGTCGTTGCTACATGTATAGCAGACGACATGACACGTAGCGAGAGTAAGCATAGAATTTTTAGGCGAATTAGCCCTACGTAGAGGCTCAATTAGCGGTCTGTTCAGCTACGTAGATTTAGTAACGCACACCTGATTGCTAGCAAAAATTTATTCATTCATCATACATGTATGGATTTCTGCGGGGCTACTGTGGTTTCCTGGGGAAATGGCGGAAATAATACAGAAAGAAATTTGCTTTCAGTATGGGTAGTTTCTTAAAGTTTATTATCTTTCAAAAGCCGATGTAAAGTAGGACCTTACATATGTGTATAGACTTTCCTATCTGTAGGGTCGCTTCGCGAACTGGTCGGGAGCTACGCTCCCTATCAAAGACTCGGAACTTCTGACCATTATCCAATGTTTTTGTCTTGTAAGTACCATGCCATTTAAATTTGCTTACTGCTTTTAATTCGCAACATCAAAAATAAGTTTCGCAACATTAGAAATAAATAATGAAAATCGGTTTAGTACCCGAAACGTGCATGTCTGGTCCATGCTGTGAATTTATCTGTTCTTTAATGATGCTGTCGAATTTGAAGACATTTAACATATAAGCGTATCCTGTCTGCATGCAACACCATAAAGAACAGGAGACAGCAAGAGAAGCAACAACAATCACACCGAAAAACGGACTAGCACACCAAAACATTTAAGACAACTTGAAATATCTTACTATATCGATGTATTCAGTTTATTGTAGTACACTGAGAAATAAAAAGGACACCGTGGTAATTGTCCATGCTGTTGAGCCCTACAGATCGCTCTTTGCAAAGAAATGGAACAACGGTATATTCTATTATAAACAAAGCAAACCTTTCTCTCTCTTTCTAGATGGCTCATTGTCTCTTATGAAATTATCTGTACAACCCTCCATATAGACTGTACATGAAATATCTATTTTACAGCACCTACAAAGCAAAACAATGAATTGAAAGAAATGTTGGACGAGGAAGCAAGCGAACTTGAGTTACGTCTACAAGAATACGCTGACATGATGAAAACAATGAAGGTAAGGGGAAATTTATAATGAAATTCTCTTTCTAATAATCTGTCAATTTAAATATTTCAGAACCTAGAAATGTCCTTTCCTATGGACTGTTTTACTGTTTTTAATTATTCTAATTTATTGGATAGTACTGAACGATTCTAGCTTGGTTGCCACTCTGGCAAACTTTGGCAACTTTTTTCATCGGCGGAAATTCAAAATGGCCGCCAAATGCCTTCCACAAATAGGTGAAACTTGATTCTTTCTTTAAATATCAAGCGTGGCACATCTAAGCAGGGGTTTGGAGGTCAACACATTCATTTCCGATGTGATTTTTACATGTAATTAGAGTTCATTCTGTGCTAAATAATTCAAGATGGCTACCAAATTTCAACCTCATTTTGGTACAATGTGTATACATGTATTTCAATAAAAAGTTCACGTAACTTATTTAATTTGTAGTTGCAATGATCCTAGAATGCATTTATTTTGCGGTTATTGTTGTTTTCAGCAGATACATATAGGACAACACTGCTTATCGGGGTAAATTCAAAATGGCAACCAAATAGTCTACTACTACTGTGTAAAATGTAACGATTACTTGATATATCAACTGTATCACATCTAATCAGGGGTTTTGCATGTCTGGTCCATGCTGCAAATTTATCTGTTCTGAAATGATGCTATTGAATTTGAAGACGTTAAACATTTAAACCACTTGGTGAGTGTCACTACTGGTGGACCAGGAGTCCCCGAAGGCACATGTAGCCAGTTTGATCAACTTCGGTTGATCGTTTCTTCAACGCATTCGAAAATTTCTGTTATCAAAATTTATTGAAATTTCGAAAATGTTGTTCTTGTAGCATCATATCCCATCCATCCTGCTACGTCTTTTGGTACATTTTTGGACATCACTTTCACACTTTTTGGTCATATTACATTGTTTAAATTGAGGATCACTGTCGAGTGTTTAGTACCCGAAACTTTCATCTTTGGTCCATGCGTTAGATTTATCTTTATCTATTCTTAAATGATTCTGTTGAATTTGAAGACATTTAACATTAAAAAGGTTTAATTTTAGTAAAACTGTTTTTTTTTTACTTATGCTCTAGCTCTGCTCTATATTCATTTGAAGCTGGTCACGCTGACAACCCTTTACTCTTCATCCTAATAAAATAATTCACAGCGTTGTGAGAAATTCTCCTAGATCCGACTCTGTCTATTTGTACTAAACAATGACTTAAGTGTAACAATTATTTATTTGGGAATGGACTAATTCCCCTCAATATGTCACAATATAATATAACAAAGATAAAGAGGAGAATAATAAAAAATACTGGAATACATATATCGATTGAACGTAAGATAGAATATTTTTATGTACATGTATTTCAACTACCGAAATCTGGCGAGCGTCACAACGGCTCAATAACTTCTTGCGTAACATTCCGCAACGACGAATAGTGCCGCAGGATCACATGAATTACAAAACTAAGTGCATTTGAAATACATGTACATAAATATACTTAGAAAATCCCTTTGTTGGGAATATTAAATGTAATAAACGATATATTTAGCAATGAAAAGTAAATAAGAACAAGTAAATTATATGTCATCAGTGACAACACATTCACCATTACAACAGTGTCAGGAGCGGTAAAATTTCAAGGTAAACATTTACCAGGGCCCGGCACCATAAACTAAGAATTGACTTAAGTCAAATTCTCAAATTATGATATATAGCAAATGAGTGAAATTTTGAAATATTGAGTTCTTCCATCTTATTTTACTCTCAAAATAGACTAATTATATGAATAATTTTAAGTCATCACTAATATTATAATGACACAAAAGAACATTGAAATTTAGACTTAAGTCAATTCTTAGTTTATGGTGCCGGGCCCAGATCATCGGATATAGTGAAATTGATAAACTGGCGATGAAATTACTAATATCAAATTAATTCTGCACATAAGAGCATGGTCAATAACATAATTATCTTTGCATTACATTTGAACGAGTCTTAGTCTGTTAGAGTTGAAACCATCCAGTCTTATTTGTCACTCCTTCACTCATTCTTAAAACTTGCACTCTGACTGACTGTGACGACAGGACTCCATGACAGGCCCTGTCCAAACCTCTTTAGAGAAGACAGGGCCCCGACCACCTGTCCTCTCTGAATGTCAATCGGACTCCTCGGGTGATAATATGCTTGAGCTCGCTACAGCCGGCAGAGCACGGATTGCATTACGTACACCCTCTTTTTATATCCATTTACATATTCATCTGTGTTGCTTGGGCCCAGCGTTTTGCGGTCTTGTTTGTGTGTGGTCATCTGACATGGAGGAAGTGAGATTGTTTTACATCTCTGGGTTATCGGAAAAGTGGGAGGGTTGTGCGCACGTACTCCAGGATAACCACACCTTCTGCTATTTTCGTGGCAGATGGCCGTCCTAAGTCGGCACCGGTTGCCCATTGGTCTCGTTGGTTTATGTGTAGTCCTTTTCGTTTGATGTTTCTGTGTTGTGCGTTGACGATTCTTGTACCTTTGCGTCTCTTTCTGTGTGTACCTGCTCTGTGTATTTGCACTGGGTGTTTGGGGTTTCGCTGTGGGTGCTGCAACCTAGTGTTGTTGGAGATTCCCTCCTTTGTTTCTCATTTATTCCTCAGTGTATACATCAAGTAAGTCTTATAAAATACCAGTTTGTTATATTCTTTTTAGAAAACACAACGACATACATTGATTTATTATATTATTGTTTCTTCTTAGTTCCCTACTAAAGTGGTAATATTGAAATACAGTAAGTATATAAGCTCAAGTCGTAGCAAGATCCCTGCAAATGAATAGTGCGACCCTAAAATTAAGAATATGATGAGTTTTTCTTTTCTTTGAAAAAAATCATATAGAAATAATTTTTTTTGCATTGAAGATGAGATCAGGATTACTAAAAAAAACTAAAAAGATGATTTGTAACACGAACCTGTTATTGAAATACACTCATTGTACGAAAATGAGCCTGGAATGTGGTGGTCATCTTGCATTTTTAGCCAAGAATGAACCCAAAATGACATCGCATCGGAAATGGATTTGTTGACCTTCAAACCCCTGATTAGATGTGCCACACTTTATATCAGAAGAAAGAATTACATTTCACGTATTAGTTGAAGGCATATGGCGGTCATTTTGAATTTCCGCCGATAAAAAGAGTGGCCCATGGCTATCAAAGTGGCAACCAAGCTAGAATTGTTCAGTACTATCCCATAGATAAGAATAAAAAAGTTCATAGGAAAGGAAATTCCTAGGTCGACCACATGTTATTTAAGGCTGTCAAATTGAGTACATTTTCATTTGTTAGTTGTTGCATGGAAATTAAGAGAACAAAGAGTGAGTTTTGAAGAGAGTGGCCCATGAATTTTATGAAGGAGACATGATTTAGTTCGTCTTATAGTATAAAGACACATGTAAGTAATTTGATAAAAAAGAAGCGAATCAGTCGTTTACATCATCAAACGAACCAGGACTGTAAAACAAGACAAGATCATCGACTTTCTTGATGAATGAAATTGAGTATCCAAAATTAATTTACAGATAAGACATTGTTTGTTGAAATATACATATGGTGCATTAATTTATTACGATAGAACATACATTTCAATGTTGAAAATGTCTTGTTTGCTTGACAAACAATCATTTTACCAAAAGTTGAGATGTGTTAGATTCATTTTAATCTACATCTAGATTATTTGTTGAGTTTATTGTTTGTGTAGTATATTTTGTTGACTTTCAAGGCGTTTGAAAACTTTTAACCAAAAAGATGAGTATCAACTAGCACATGTGTCTGGTGCATGGAAATTGTTTGGAAATTTTCTTCAAGAAAGTATAGAGTTGGAACCCTTCCTTATTATTTACATTTATGAAGTGCGCACTGATGCATGCTTCTTGTTCTTGTCTGCTCTCCATGATCAACATTGAATATAGCTGCACATGATCGTCTGCCGCCCATACACAATAACTAATCTATAACGAGGTTATTTGATGGTAGTTTTAAGATTAACAAAAACACCAATGTTAAGATCAAGTTAATGTGAATCAAAGAAGGGAGGGAACAATTGTTTACAACAGCATTACGAAATGGACTAGAAAATTTTATAGTGCTATACATGCATATAAGTCGAAATTCGTAAAATGCTTTCTCTTTCATGCAGGTAGGAGGTCGAGTTAGAAGCATACACACAGAAAGAGCGGGGAAAGGGATAATAGATGTAGCGAATGAGATCAGCGCCACATGTATCGTTATGGGGATGAGGGGGATGGGCACATTACGGCGGACTATACTCGGTAGTGTCAGTTATTACGTCACACGACATTCACTGATACCAGTCATTGTTGTGCCCGAGATAAAGGATAAACAAGCTATCCAATGAACATTTACTACTGATTTTGAAGATTGCATGCATGGATTTTGAATATGTATGCAATTTTTCAGTGACTAAAACTGTAATACGATATCATATATCAAAATATTTTGAGATTGAGATGGAATATATAATCATATTAATTTGTTTAAATGTGCAAATGTTGCACTAAAATTGATATCATATAAATATCAATCCTCGATGATATTCCACTTAGATTTACGGTGTTTCTACACAGACTTTTGATATACTAACAGAAAAAAAGAAACTGAAATAAAAAAAATATGAAATGAAATATGAAAGGGTTTCTTCGTCCTAAAATCATACTTAAGTATATTTATGAAATAATTGCAATCTTGTCCTGTTAATGGGGTCCAGAACAGTATCCGAAAGAAGCCCATCGGAAAGCTTAGATCAATTATGACGTCATAATAGAAACGACATTGGCGCGTTTTTCGCAAGAATGTCAGCATTAAGAAACATAAAAATAAGGGGGAGGGGATAACAAAATTATTATAACATAAAAAATGACGGTCATATTTCAATAGGAACTTACCGCTGTTTCACTGGACATATGGAGAAGATAATATAAAGTTTTTACGAAAAATAAATCATAAGGTTTGAGATAAACGGAATTTATCTTTCAAAATTAACAACTCAAAGATGTTCTGAAAATAGACATAAAACTAACTCCTTTCGACAACTTCTTTTAAAATTCTTAGTGATCATTTATAATTCTAAACATATCCGATTGGCAACATCATGTCTAAATGAAAAATACAGAACATATTAATATTCTGCCTCTACAGAAGATTTGTAACTTTTTTCATTACCTAAAGTGTGTTAAATGTAACGTCACATTAGCGACCCATTTTGGGGCTTTCAATGGGTATATATGTACTTTCGTGGCTGTCCTGATATTTATCGTTCCATTCGACATCTTTTTTGGAACATTCGCATTGCGCATCGCATTATCAACTGAGTTTTTCTTCGTTTTGATTCGTGCAGATTCAGGCAACTCTTACGTAAAAGCATTGTTGGTTTATGAAAATATTAATTGCTTTTAGATTGTTCTGTACAAAATAAAATACTGATTTCTCTCATTCGGAAAATTTGGCACTAAGATGTCCCAAAACGACATAACGAATGGATGAATCATTCTTAGGTAAATGCTTAAATAGGATGTTTTCAACATATTGGCGACATTCGGGAACATTATCGAAATTACGCCCTCTTTTAATATCCATTTACATATTCATCTGTGTTGCTTGGGTCCCCTGGGTTTTGCGGTCTTGTTTGTGTGTGGTCATCTGACAGTGAGGAGGTTGTTTAACACCACAATTGTACGTTCTTCGAGAAATTGGTAATCGGGAAAGTGGGGAGGGTTGTGCGCAAGTAATCCGGGATAACCATACCCTCTGCTATTTCCGTGGCAGATGGGAAAATCAAATCAAATTTATTGCATTCAACTAGGTAGCAAGTCATTATGCATTGAGAATAAAAAAAAAAAAAAAAAAAAAACATAGTAATACAAGGTAGACATATTTAGACATACACACAAACCTGACATGAAACATGAATATAATTATACTAAGACGTTAATAAATAACATATCAAGAGGACCTCCTCGTTTCAAAAATGTAGTTTATTAACTCACTTGTTAATTGTACTATCTGGTCTTCACTGTTCATTAGATAGACAAATTTATCCGGATTAGTCATATTTTCAAAATTGATACACATTTTGCTAATTCTTTCAAATATTTCATTTCTTTTTTGTTTATATTTATCGCACTTCAGTAAGGCATGTATTTCATTCTCTATGTCGCCGTTACTACACTGAAGACATACTCTTTGCTCCTCGGGAGTTACCGGTCTTGAATATCGGCCTGTTTCTATTGCTAGGGTCTCGCGGAACACCTATCTCGTAACGTCACTTCGAGGGAATGGGTGTCTTTCTTTATTTTTAATTCTGTTGCCATGGTAACCAACATATTTCACATTTTATATCTTAATATTCATTATACCCCCTCAAAGTACTAGAACACATAAAGACATTACTTTCTTCTAGCTTCCATATGCCAGAACATGGAATCGAAATATACCCCAAATTACACAAAAATTATGCAAATTTGAGCAAAACCTACCCATTTTCAGGTCGCCATAGCTCAGGAAAAAAAATTTTTCCCAAAAATTTGGTTACTATAGATCTCTAGATAAAATCTTAAACTTTCAAATGGTGCCACATTAAATACCTCTTTCGTGATTCATTTTCTCACAAATTTACCGTCTATGAACAAGACTTCATCCTTCCCTCCATATTTCTTACCTATTTTCAGCACATGTGCCAAAACAGCAAACAGGAAGTAAGCCAGCTGCATGGGAGTTTCTGCACAGTTTCGGATCCGTCTAAGTTGCTTATTTTCAGCAGAAAATCCTCACAAATTTATTTAAACTTTAAAAGTAAACATTTCCTATTAAAATTCAAAGCAAATTCAAGTTTATTTAAAATATAAATTTTGACAGTGGTCACTTTTTTTTAAAGTTGCTACATGGTAAAGTCTAGAGGTGTTCCGCGAGACCATAAACATTTTCCGTATCTTCTTTGTTCGAATAAATATGGCTTACATTAAATCTATAAGAAATTCTGAATCCAATGATACCATATACATATGTCTGCCTATCAAATTTAAAGTGCCTTCTCTGTTTGAAAGTTCCTTGGTTAAATGTCTAATTTCCAACAATGCATGAAGTGGAGTTATCTGCCCCTTTTAGACAACTTTATAAATTCACTCCAAATTATCAAAGCTACAGAACCTTCAATGAGTGAATACTGGTAGAAATTATTACTTTCATTAATAAACTTTACAATTTTGTAATCAGGTCACTGAAAAGTGTGATTTTTCCCCAAAATATGGGGAAATAGCATTTTTTCACAAAAAATTGTGATTTTATTGAAAAAAGTTAAATTTTCTCCCAAAAAGTGTGGATGAATTGACTAAATTTGCACTAGAATTTCTGTACAAGATGCATGGACAAAAATTTAAAAAAAAAAAAAGTGAACAGAAGTTCTAAAAATGACAAAATACATGTACACATATGCTACTACTTCAATGGCACCAAGGAAGGTAACTCCTCCCTAAAAGGTCCTTCAAACTCTTTAACCCTGTCATATTATGACGTCATAATACTCCTAACACTGTTGCTGTGCATAATATGTGAAGATACATAGGAGATTTTATGTAGGAATTTATTTGGACCAAAAACAAAATTAATACAAAATAATTAGGATGTCATCAACAGCAGTCAAGAAGACTAGGGGTAGGAGGCCTAAAAGAAAAGATCATGGTTTCAAAAAAGGTAATGAAGAATGGAAAAAAAGAAGAAAATCACCATCATCAACAGTTCCAGATACAGATGAAGACTCTTCTTTCAAAGGCATTGTACGTCCCAGCAAGTCTCTGTACGATGGAATCAGCTATAACCCCGGTGAGGACAATTCCAAAGCACCAATGATTCTGCGGCCGCAAGTATCAAAGCTGGAAAAAAAAGAAGAAATTGTAAATAATGATGAAGATGATGATGAAGAATTAGGGCAGGAAAATTATATCATAAACTTACAAAAGATGAACATTTTACAACAAAACTTTTTGGACTTTCATGACTTTCAAAAATGTGTGAAACCAAATTCAAAATTATTAATTACCAAGCACTTGGGACTTGGAATTTCCGGGATGCTCATCTGCAAGTCTTGTAAATTTGAAAGCGAAGAAATCAAGCTGTACCATGAGGGACCAAATCGAAGCTGCATGTTGAACAAAGCCATTGCAATTCCAATGCTAAAAACCAAAGTGGGTCCCACCGACATTCAATTCTTTTTGGCGTCGCTAAATATTACACCTCCTTCGTTAAAATTGATGTACAGAATTTTGAATGAATCAGCTCCAGTTGCCACCAAGCTTAACAAAGAATCAATGTTGAAAAATCAGGAGTTTGTTGCTAAGGTACAAAGTCTCAAAGGTCAAGGACACACAGTTGACATAGAAGTTGACACGTCATACAACAACAGAGTCCAATCTGGTTTCGAGGCCGGCACAATGTCCATTTCACCCGCAGTTGAGTGTTCTACGTCGAAGAAGCTGGTTCTATCGTTGAACGTTAGCAACAAACTCCTGAAACCGTCTTCTCCCAACACCGAAACTCTGTCCCAACCGTTCCCAATTCATCAGTCTATAACCTCCTCCGAAGCCGAGTCTGCAGTTAAAAATATTGAATCCATTCATGAAACTGGCATACTTTCTGTTCGATCCGTTACAAGTGACCAAAGTGCTCAAGTCGAAAAAGCAATTCGAAATCTCTCGGCAAAATCCTCACACGGCATTACACATTTTTACTGTTTGGTCCATCGTATGCGCACTCTTCAAAAGCGACTTCAGAACTTAAAACTCAAATCCTTTATACATGGTTACGACTCCGATTCCTTCACAAGGCATACAGCACGGGTTGTCCGATCAAGGATTTATTTTGAAATTATGCGCTTAAACAAAGTCACACAAAACCGCTCAGTCTTCAAGAGGAAAGTTCAGCAAGCGTCCAAAAATGTCATTCCATGCTTATCCGGAGATCACACAAATTGTAATAAAGATTCTGCATATTGTCGAAAGTCAAAAATCAAACATATTGTAAGAAGTTTACCTAATCACAAGTATCTTGTTCTCACACCGGATGATGAAGTCAAGCTGACGAATGAAATTCAAAAATTTTTCAACGACATCAATTCTGAGAAAATTAAGAATGTTCAAACAACAAACAAGGTGGAATCCATACATCACCGCTGTTTTACAGTAGCACCAAAAAACACGAATTGGCCAAGAAACTTCGAGGAGCTGTGTCATTCTGCCGTCCATAGCGATACGCTCAATCGAGGAACTTCTGCTGTAGTTCTTGCGCAGGGACTCGGCTTAACGTATGATTTCGACAGTCCATTCCGGAAGCTTATGCAGTCTGTTGACGACATCAACATCTATGATAAAAAAAGACAGAAAACATATCAATTCAGAAAGCAGAGACATATCAGCAAACTTAGAAAGTGCAACCGAAGACTTGCATCTAAATCGATGTACAACTCTTCAAACAATGATCAATGTTGGGAACACAATTATGCAATTGATGTTAACCGTTAATTATATGCATATAGAAATGAAAATAAGTCAAAACTCTAATATGTGTTATTGTATTCTTTTCTTATACTTCGTATAAACTTACATATTCAAGAATCCACAACAGATATAAGAAAACTGTTTTATCAATCAGTTCATGAATAGTCAATTAGTCAATTAATCAATTGGCTGATTACATGCATTTTAGTCTTCCAATTTTTCTATGACCAATCAACCACGCTATGAATTGATGGATAACTACAGTGATCATGTTATTATATTGTAATAAACATTAAGTCTTCATTACTTTATGTTACTATGGTAACCACTACAGAAAGAAAAACCTCAAAAATAACTAAAAAGAAAAAGAAGGAATAGAAACAAGCGGAACACATGCAAAACTTGAAGCGAAGAAAGATATTAAGGGAAAACCTGGTCGCACCTCGATTATATACCTACCATAGTGTAAATAGCGTATTAAGTCAATATGCAGTTTTGGTAACCACGGTGACCTGTACATTTGCGACAAAGTACACAGGTCGACCGACTATTATTTATATGCGCCGGTTCCAAAGACAAGTGTCGGACATTGACACATGGCTTGTTGTGACACACATGGGACACATGCATGTGACAAGAAATTTGACGAAAGCCATTGGCGATGAAATATGCCAACCTATGAGCAGCAAGCTTTCGTCTTTTGCCTCGCAAGGTCACTTGTATTTGACCGTAACCATAGTCCGTAATTGTGCCAGCCCATAGGTGACATAAGTCATCGCCATATTTAAACACAAAACGATCAAATTTCTGTGAGAGCATCAATTTCTCACGTTCAGTCAACACCAAACTCGAGAAAACTTCAGACATTTTTACTCACTACTATACATAAATTTGAAGCTGAAAGTGAAAATTATCATTAGAATGGCAACTACATTTCAATATTGTGCAACAATTAACAAAAAAAAAACAAAGAAAATAATAATAGAAAAAATCAAAGGTTTGCTTATGGTCTCGCGGAACACCTATCTCGTAACGTCACTTCGAGGGAATGGGTGTCTTTCTTTATTTTTAATTCTGTTGCCATGGTAACCAACATATTTCACATTTTATATCTTAATATTCATAATACCCCCTCAAAGTACTAGAACACATAAAGACATTACTTTCTTCTAGCTTCCATATGCCAGAACATGGAATCGAAATATACCCCAAATTACACAAAAATTATGCAAATTTGAGCAAAACCTACCCATTTTCAGGTCGCCATAGCTCAGGAAAAAAAATTTTTCCCAAAAATTTGGTTACTATAGATCTCTAGATAAAATCTTAAACTTTCAAATGGTGCCACATTAAATACCTCTTTCGTGATTCATTTTCTCACAAATTTACCGTCTATGAACAAGACTTCATCCTTCCCTCCATATTTCTTACCTATTTTCAGCACATGTGCCAAAACAGCAAACAGGAAGTAAGCCAGCTGCATGGGAGTTTCTGCACAGTTTCGGATCCGTCTAAGTTGCTTATTTTCAGCAGAAAATCCTCACAAATTTATTTAAACTTTAAAAGTAAACATTTCCTATTAAAATTCAAAGCAAATTCAAGTTTATTTAAAATATAAATTTTGACAGTGGTCACTTTTTTTTAAAGTTGCTACATGGTAAAGTCTAGAGGTGTTCCGCGAGACCTAGGTCATGGGAGCTAACGCGAAATTTTGTATACTGATTTCTTTTCGAGAAAGGCAGCATGTCTAAATATTGTTCTCTCGCGAAATGAAATTTAAATCTTGCATAGGTTCGCAACTTATTTTTATTTCCATTTTTCTTGTAAAGATAATTAATATTGGCTCTCCAATACTCTTCAAATTTATGTTTCATATTCTTCCGTACTCGATCGATGTCAATCTTGTAGTTTAAGTTTCCTTTTTACTCGCTATCAAAATTACTCAGAATATTTTTAATCGATATCAGCCATGATTTTGAATTATGTTGGTTAAGCTCGTCACATGTAAGTAAACATTTATCTTATAACAATTTAGATTTACGGCGTTTTTGTAGGTTTTGCCAGTAATTTAATGTTCTTAACATAAGGTCTAAATAAATCGGGTATCTACCGAATTCCCCAAGCGTGGCTAAATTTGATGTGCTTTTGTTGACCCCTAATAGCCACTTACAAAACGATAAGTTGATTCTTTCTAATTTGAGACCAGTGAAGTATTCATACGGACTCTGTATTTCTTGTTCAAAGCCTCCCCAAATTTCTGACCCGTACAAACAGACTTGCTTTACAGTATGATCAAATAATTTTAGACAAATAGATGGAGTTATTGTTTTCCGATCTATTGCAGATTTTAATCCAAACAAAGCCTTTATACCTCTCTCAAACATGTTATTTTTAGCAGTAGTGAAAAGGCCAGAAGAAGAAAATATAGTGCCTAAATACTTATAAGATTTTGTATTTTCTAGAATTTTGCCGTTCAACGTGAAGTTAGTTTTTAGTGCCTTTCCTCCCTTTGACACCTGCATTACTTTGGTTTTGCTAACATTTACCCGAAGGGACCATTGCTCGCAGTATTGACCCAACCCATCTAGTTTACGTTGTAGGCCATTTTGCGTGGTAGACATTAAAATAAGATCGTCCGCATATAGTAAGCAAGGAATTACCATGTCGCTAAGTGTTGGGCTATCATTGCTATCAATACTGTGCGGTAAGTCATTGATGAATAAATTGAAGAGGAGGGGACTGAGTACTTCCCCTTGTTTGACTCCGATCGTATTTGAGATGAAATCAGTCCTCCCTCCATTTGTTTTGATACAACATTCAGATTTATCATACATGCTTCTTATTACTTTAAAAATATTACCCCTTACTCCAGATTTTAAGAGTTTGTAAAAAAGACCATCACGCCAAACTGAATCATATGCCTTTTGAAAGTCAACAAAGCAAAAGTACAATTTTTCTTTCCTGTGAAAAACATATTTATCAATAATAGTCTTTAAGACAAGCATGTGGTCCACTGTTTGGCTATTCTTTATGAACCCAATTTGAAAGTTATTAATAATATTTCTATCATCTAAAAATTTATATATTCTATTGTTCAGTATTGTTGTAAAAACTTTGCTAAGACTGCTATTGATCATGATTCCTCTATAATTGTCGGGATCTGATGCATTTCCGGATTTGTGTAACGGGGTAATGTAACCTCTGCTCCACAGTGTTGGGAAAATGCCGGAGTTAAGAATTTTATTAAAAACTTTTTCATAAAGCGTCAAAAAGATGCTCTCGGATAATTTTATCATTTCATTATTGATATCGTCCAGGCCTGACGATTTTCCTTTCTTGAGCGTCGAGATAGATTGTTTTATTTCCTTGCTAGTAATTTTAAAATCAAGTTCATTAAAGAATGATTCCTTGGACAGTGAAGAGATTTTCTTTTTTATGTCTTCGGACGATGAATTACAATTTTTTTCATTCAAAAGTTTCTTAAAGTGGCTAAACCACTTATCAGGTGAAATAATGTTTGAGTTTATCACGGTTTCCTTGTCTTTATGCAAATCCTTAAGTTCTTTAACCAAATTCCAAAATTCTTTTGTTTCTGAGGGTTTAAAGTTATTCATTTTCTCTAGCAATGTATGTTTGAGAAGACGTTCTTTGGATTTCAGAAGTTTTTTGTACGCTTTCCTTTTACAGAAATACATTTCTCTTGTACTTTTATCCCACGGTGTCTTACATAATGTTCTGTTTAGTTTTCTCACGACTTTTCTCAATTCTCTACACTCTTGATCGTACCATTTATTGCATTTTCTTATTTTCCTTTTTCTCCCTTTTCTGTTTATACATGTACTAGGTAAAGCACTTATAAGTAAGGAAGATATTTCATCTATCAATTCATTCACATTTTTGTCATCTATGGTATTATTTAAATTTTTTACCGCGTCTTCAAATTTTGGTGTCTTTATCGCTATTTGAAACTTTGAACTTATTTCATTGGACCATTTCATGTTGTTGAGTTTGTTAATGTTGATCATTGGGTTTGTTTCTTTAAAATTTGTAGACATAGCTAACTGAAGCGATATTTTACAATGGTTTGACATATCGTTTAATTCGTGGACCTTAAATAATTGTATATCATTGAGGAGGTCCTCTTGAGCAATGGCATAATCTACAGTAGACGAACCATTCCACTGATCACAAGTATAGCATCCATTCAAATCACCCATACACCTTCCGTTCAATATTCTCATCCTCGAGTATTTACAAAATATATTCAGCTTCCAAAGATGGCCACTTTAGGTTTTGGTGACAGTTGCGCGGATCCTCTCTCTGATCTTGTTTTATTTCGCAATTTTTCCAAGATTGAGCCCAATCTATTCATTCCTCTGGAGTCTAGCTGATCCTATACCCCAAAATCTGTCTGGTGCATCTAGTATGATTTTACCACTAGAGTTAGCCAAAACTTGTCGAAACTCTGCACACTGGACATGTTTCTGCATAAGCATTTCCTGCATGATAGTTTCCTTGTCATCGTCCCATCTGGGATGTAGCTCCACAGAACGACCGATTTTGTGGGCGATTCCTGCATGTTTTGCTGCCTTTATCTTCCGGGCCAAATCATAATAGCGGTGTCGCATAGCCTTCTCATGCTGGAATGCTTGTTCTACACTATTGTAAGTGTGATTGTCCCAGAAAAATCTCATTCTATAGAAATTTGACAAAGGATCTCTATGCCCTTTTACATATATGCAGTTTTCTTCGCTTAAGGGTTCCTGTCTGACTTCAATATCAAGGCATTCAAATCTGTTCCTAGTCTCGTATGAGCACACTGAGATTTCATTGACGTTCAGTTGCTGGGACTGGCTATTTGGTTGCTGTTCGTGAAAGCTGAAACTCGGAACTTTCTTCTCGCATTCGAGTGCTTGATTTATTCCCTGCAGTTCGCTTATTTCGGCATATTTCTGTTTAACTTCTTCCTCTAAACTTTTCTGGATCTCTGCACTTTTCGCGGCATGTTTTCGCAAATTATCGGTTTCTGTTTGAAGCTTAGTTATTTTGTCTTTCAAGTTACCAATTTGCGTTGTTAGCTCCTTGTTACAATTTTCAGCTTTCTCTTTCTGCTCAACTATCGAATCCCTGAGACTTTCCGCACTTTTAACTCTCTCGATACATTCTTTTTCTCTAAGTGACAGGTTCTCGTTCCGCATCTGTGTTATCACTTTCAGTATTTCTTGTTCAAAGTTACTTAGAGTAAGGTTTATGTTACCTATTTCCCTTTTGATTTCTCCAAAGTTCTCGGCACATGGTTGATGTTGGTTCGTATGATTCGAGCCGTCCTGCCGTTCGGTTGTGCTTTGCTGGTCGTCATCACGAAGCTCAGTGTAGGATTTTCTCGCATTTTTCATTTTAATTTCACTTGAATTTTCTACACAACTTTGACACATAAATTTCCGCTGAGTATTTCTGAAAACCATTATTTGATATTTTGGTAAGCCAGAACACAGAAGACGCACTCGACCATTGCAAGAAGAACACTGCAACATTTCTTTGCTTTCACCCGACTTGCACATTACACAATGTGCCTTCTTATGGTTTTCCGAATCATTACAAGCACCCTGGGTATTTTCGCTACTGAATTCTTGTGCGTCGCAAAGTTTTACGTTCGTTTCTTCGGTACAATCTTCGAAAACTGACCTTTCCTCTACGGCCGGAGTATTCTCAGATTCTCCGCTCCTAGTCAGAATTTCATCTTCAATTTCATAAATTCGTATATCCGTTTCAGCAAATCCTCCCTTTTGCATAAATTCAACAGCTTCATCAAGTGAAACAAAACCTTTGAACGCCGCGCCAGGGTATTTATCTACCAAAGGTTTAACTTGGCTCCACGCCTTGTAAATTCCTGTACATCTTCCATTTGTCATTGCGTAGAAATTTTTTGAACTTCCTTATCCTTCTTTTACTTTCTTCATTTTGTAATTTTGCTATAATAAAGTTCTATACATGAAAATTAATTATCCGCTGACATTTTGTTCCCTCCTATTGGCTAATTATCAGCTACTCATAAAAACACGTCCGCACGCTTCGGCGGTCCACTCATCATCCAATCGGTGCGTCCTAAGTCGGCACCGGTTGCCCATTGGTCTCGTTGGTTTATGTGTAGTCCTTTGTGTTTGATGTTTCTGTGTTGTGCGTTGACGTTCCTTGTCCCTTTTGCGTCTCTTCCTGTGCTTGTCTGCTCTGTATTTTTACATTGCGTGTTTTGGGGTTTTGCTGTGGGTGATGCAGCCTGGTGTTGTTGGAGATCCCCTCCTTTGTTTTATTATACCTCATATAATGTTAAACGTCTTCAAATTCAATAGCACCATTTAATGTCAGATAAATTTGCAGCATGGACAAGACATGCACGTCAACTGATTGACATTGATATAACAAAAATATAAAAAGAAATCTGATTGGCTTAGAGAAATCACAGGCGCGGGCGACAAAGCTTCATGACTCCCTCCAGAGATCTCATATTACCCTCCAGAGACGTCATGTCTCACGGCATCACCTGACCTCACATTCTACCTTGGTTTAAACAAGATTTATTCAAGAAATAAGTTCAAAAATTTCTGTTATCAAAATTTCTGGAAATTTCTAAAACGTGGATCATGTAGCATCATATCCCACCCATACTGCTACGTCTTTCGGTAAAATTGTGTACATAATAATTTTCACACTCTTTGGCAATATTAGATTAAGGATCACTGACGAGGGTTAGATACCCGAAACGTGCATGTGTAGTCCATGCTGAAAATGTATCCGCTCTTAAATGATGCTATTTGATTTGAAGACGTTTAACATCAGATTAAAGTTAACATACGGAAAAATTAAAGACTGAGCAACAAAGAGAACATATTTCAGTTAGCTCCTGAATATTCTACGTTTGTAACGGAGACTACTACTGTCAACAAGAATGGTAATCAGCTTTCGGTATAATTTTAAAACAATTTATTGCCAAGTTGGGAGGGAGACACGAAGATCTGTTCAACCCAGAAAACTCATGTCACCCTTGGGCGACATGATTCTTTTGGGGTTGAACAAATTTTTATGTTCGCCCAAGGGCGACATGATTTTTCTGGGTTGAACGAATCTCCCTCCAAAATTGGCGATAAATGTACAGTATAAAGACAATTGTCAATGACGTCATTTCGGCCAAAAGCGAAAATAAGGACGTTATATCCATGTAACCTTATTTCGTAAGCTTTTTCCAATGCAGAAAAAACCCTTTGCTCCACAAAGTTAAGTCTCAGAGAACGTAAAGAAAAAAATATTGACCAGTTCGACTGTACTCGACGCCAAGTTCGGCTAGTCCATTTCCATTAGCGTCAATGTAACGTCACTTTGAATCAGGATAACACGCATGCATACCCTTTGCTAGCTATTGTTTTTCAATATCAGAACCTGAATTTAACCATCGTTATCGTTATTGGCATATTTTTATCTAATGGTTAATTTGGCATTATTTGGACTTCCTTATTGTAAAAAAATTGTAATAGGAGTTCAAATAAAAAGCATTAAACCGAAATCTTAATCGGGGATATGAACATGAAATTACCTAATAAGAACATTAAGCATGATATTATCATGATTCTGCACTGATTTGGAATATATTGCAAATCTTCTTTTATTCTGAAATCAAGGATAGCTCTATCTTTGGCTTGCTCTTTGGCATGTATTCAGCTCATGTTTAGAATTACGCTTTTCGTATATTCACTGTTTGGAGATAATCTTTTTCGGTCTATAATTGAAACATTGTTTGTTGAAATGCGCATATGGTGCACTAAATAATTACGAAAGACCATGTATTTTAATATAAAAATGATACTGTAGCAACCTATAGATTAGTAAAAGCATATTTTCCGGTATTGTAGGCTAACCAACAGTGACATCGAGACTCCATTAAAGGCATTGTCCAATCTCGCCATAGCTGACTTGGTCATGATCTCTTGTCCTATCTAGAAATTGGTCGGGTATCTCGGGTGACTGATTATGAGTTTGTTTCAGCCAGTAGAGCATGGGCTCTTTTCTTTATGCCTGTTGCTATTTATATCATTTTACATGGCTTTTGTGTTAGGACACTGAATTTTACATATTATAGTATCGTTTGCGAAGTCATCAGACAGTTGTTATTAATATGAACCAAGGCAAAGCCTTTTTGTACGAGCGGAGAGAAAATAAATATGATTATATAAAATGAAAAAGATCTTTCATTTTTATTTTCTTGCATTGTAGACTATGACGGTTTATCTTATCGTACAAAACTTTCTGTTTGATGATGCCAAAATAGGTAGTACATGTATAAGGCGAGTGGAAACACGGAAGCATTTGTAAAATTGGTCTAGACCAGCCGATGAAGATTTTAAGGGGGGGGGCTTAAAATATGGTTCCTTATTCCTCCCTGTTTTGACCTAGACCTGCTAATATTAGATGGGGGGGGGGGGGGGGGCAGTCAGATTAACGGAAAACTACGAGCAAAAACAAAAGGTGTCTGGTTTTGAAAACTTATATCAACGATCTAGTTTAAAGAACTCAGTAGACAGTGCACAGCTAGAAGTCGGCATCTTTGCTTGAACTTGTCAGACCAAGGATTTACAAAGAGACCTGGTTAATACCGTGAAGCCTTCCGGATTGAACACAAAATCGCCCATGGGAATATACTTTGGCCTTTTTAAAAACATTTACGTCAAGCAAAATACGTCCATTAAAGGAAAAACTCACGACGTCAAAGTGACATTAGCGATTTGGCGCGATGACGTCATAGAAGCACAGTCAACAAAATACTCAAACGGAAATGTCGGCTTTCCTTAAAATTGCCGTGGTTACGCCGAGTTGTTGATGCTTTTTCGTAATCTGCTTTTCGAAAAGTTATGTCAATAAATTAAACTTGTAAACAAAAATTGAGTATAGCTTATACGTCAACTTGCATGTCGAAAAAGATGTAAATGGCAATATCTAGCATCTCCGCAGCAACTCTGCGAGAGGACGAAAGTTTTTGAAAGCATAGTAGTACATTCTCGATCACTGATTTTGCATCTTTTCTCTATAAAGTAAGTGTAAACGCGTTACTATAAGGGCGAGCTTCGCTCGCAAAGGCCGGCCTTTGCAGCGAGCTTCGCTCGCTATTATTACTGTACAGTGAAAGAGACTTTCATTGATATACTGGCTATATGTCTCAGACAACCTCTGTGTATTCGGGATTGTTGGAGGGTTCTGAGCATGTAATTAGGATAAGTACACCATTCTTTACTATATGGCTTATGACCGTCCAACATCACATTGGTCTTCCCAAATTCAATTATTTATGTTTTGGTGCGGCTGATTTGATTGTTTGCTGAACCGTTAATTGTGGGATTTATTGTGTGTCTCGTTGTCACCTTATATTTGTTAAAGTCGTTTTGTCGGATGTTTGTTGCATTGTTGCGAACGTGTTCCGCTGTGGTCAATGCAGGGTAGACTTGAGATCTCCTCTATGCTTTTCATATATGGTTCTTTGAATGTAAAGAGTTGGAACCCTTTCGTATTATCAATATAAACACTTAATTTCTGTTGCAGTGTGGAACAGTTAAACTCGTTCCCCGTGACATTGGATGTTTTTAAGCGCATTTATTACTTCTTTCTAGCTCTCTCGCCTGAAAGAAGTTTTGTTTTGGCACTTTTTGACGTCCTACATAATATTTGGTTATTTTTAAAACTTGCCATTGCATCCAAAATACTATTGAAATTGAAGGAGGTTAACATCTTAGCACCATCCCTCCAATGGTATTTTGAACATAGATTTTATTTGGATATGCTACTGACCCGACCCCACAGGAAATTCGGAACCGCATACCCTTTGTTACGTAAAAAACACAAATTTAAATTCTAAAAAAATAACCAGAGGGCGCTACTGAAATGAATTTTGGCGGCTTATGAAAAACACTTTGGCTGGGAACATCACTGATGAGGATTTAAGATCCGAAACAGGTGTCTGGTGCAGAATAAATTGGTTTGAAATTTTCTTCAAGAGGGAATAGAGTTGGAACCCTTCCGCATATTTTGAAATGACTCAGTTAAGAAAACCATTTAGTTTTGCGCTCTCTTATTCAATTTGTATTTAAGGTATCTTGACAAATATGGACAATGACCATATCCCAATACATAGCACAAAATCGATAATTCAGAAAATCATAAACCGAAGGCATACAAAATCTGGATAAAACAGGAGTCAAAGCAAACAAACAAAAACCTTCACCACATAAAAAGAAGCGAACTCCCAATATATGAGTGAGACCAGGTTCCCAAGAGTCAGCATCCTCTGCTTCCATGCAACAATCGTCGTTCAATTCGGCAGAAATATCACATCCGGCTACTTCCATTTCGGAAGATACAAGTATATTCTATTCATGATCGAGCGACTCTAAACGAATAAGGTGTATTCTCAATCGTAATAAAATGAAAAATAAATTGATTGGATCTCCACCAGAACTCGGTTGTAGCAACCACGGCAATACACAAAGGAACCATGATAAGACGAGCACAAGAGACAATAGATCTTTGATCGCTTAGCGATATAAGTCCCCTACCAACATAATTCTATGTTCTACAACTCTGCTTAGAACGCTTCAATTAAACATAAATGTAAAATTGACCTGTAGGTGCATCAAAAGATTAATGCCCACACAGAAATCAGTTAATTATATGTAGTAACGGAAAAAATGTTGAAAAAATTTCATGAAATGGTGTCCGAAATCTGTATCACACTACAATGTATTCACAAACTAAAATTCAGTTCAAGATCTACAACAGCAGCCAAGAAAAGTCCGTAAAACTGAAAATTTCATGAAATTTGCTAAGTCCAAGGGCCATAACTCTTTCCCTAAAAATAGGTTAATCAAACCCATACTTGAACTTGATCTGTATAACACTAAGATATATTCATATACCAACAATCAGTTCAATATCTGCAATAGAACCGAAGAAAAGTCCGGAAAACTGAAAATTTCATAAAATTTGCTAAGTCCAAGGGCCATATCTCTTGTAAAAATAGATCAATCCAAACCAAACTCGAAATTGATCTGTATCACATGGAGATGTATTCATATACCAAATATCAATTCATGATCTGAAATAGAACCGAAGAAAAGTCCGGAAAACAGAAAATTTCATGAAACATGCTAAGTCCAAGGGCCATAACTCTTATCAAAATGGGTCAATCAAACCCAAAGTCGAATTTGATCTGTACCCCATTGAGATATTTCCACATACGAAAAACCAATTCAAGATATGAAATCGAACCGAAGAAAAGTCCGGAAAACTAAAAATTTCATGAAATTTGCTAAGTCCAAGGGCCATAACTCTTGTCAAAATAGATCAATCCAACCCAAACTCGAACTTGATCTGTATCACATGGAGATGTATTCATATACCAACTTTCACTTCAAAATCTGCAATAGAACTGAAGAAAAATCCGGAAAACTGACAATTTCATGAAATTTTTTAAGTCCATGGGCCATAAATCTTGTAAAAATAGGTCAATAACATCAAACTCGAACTTGATCTGTATAACATTGAGATGTATTCATATACCAAATATCAATTCATGATCTGAAATAGAACCGACGAAAAGTCCGGAAAACTTAAAATTTCATGAAACTTGCTAAGTCCAAGGGCCATAACTCTTGTCAAAAATGGTCAATCAAACCCAAAGTCGAATTTGATCTGTACCACATTGAGATATTTCCACATACCAAAAACCAATTCAAGATCTGAAAGTGAACCGAAGAAAAGTCCGGAAAACTAACAATTTCATGAAATGTGCTAAGTCCAAGGGCCATAACTCTTGTTAAAATTGATCAATCAAACCCAAACTCGAACTTAATCTGTATCACATTGAGATATATCCACATACCAAAAATCAATTCAATATATGCAACATCAGCGAAAAAAAGTCTGGGACACTAAAGTGTGACAGACAGACGGACAGACAAACGTAGTGGAAACTATAAGTCCCCTACGGCGAGCCGGTAGGGGACTAATAAAACATAGAAGATTACGCATAAACCAAAGAGTTTAAGAATGAGCTGGTACAAGGCTGTAGATTTGTTAAGTATCATGCAGGGCCCTGCTGGTGAAATGCTGATGACCACAAACCATTGGATGGATGATGCAAGACAACTCGAACGAAAGGAAAGAAGCTAGGCAAGCTCTGTAAAGTATCCCTGTCTTTTACGCGGACTTAAGTCTATGACGTCTTAGAAGCGTTACGTATCAAAGGGCCCTAACAGCGTCTTTATGAATGAAAGTGCCTGTAACGTAAGATATGTGTGTTCGCTCTGAGAAATATTACAATATTTCTAATGACTTCATTGGAACAGTTTTCAATTGAACAAAAATTGAAAATGCAATCTGAAAGTCTCTTTATTGATATATCCCAATTCCCAAAAGTTTCTTAAAGACTCTGGGAGAAAAGTAGTTCGGTCAACGACAGATATACTTTACAAAATGCAGTCCTGTAGGCTGCAATGGTAAATGTAAATTCATTTATTGTTATAGATTGAATGTAAAGCCTCAAGCATATTGTGATAAGATTTGGAATAAATGATACATTTTAACTTTTATGTTAAACATCCCTCAAGGAAGGACAAAACCCCTGTAATATTAAACGTCTTCAAATTCAATCGCACGTTTTAGAAATTTCCAGAAATTTTAATATTAGAATTTCCGAATGCCTTGAAGAAACGATCAACCGAAGTTGATCGAGCTTGAGAACATCTGCCCTCGGGGACTCTTCGTCCACCAGCAGTTACACTCACCAGGTGGCAAAAATGTTAAACGTTCTCAAATTCAATAGCATCATTTAAGAAAATTTGCAGCATGGACCAGACATGCACGTTTCGGGTACTAAACCCTCGTCAGTGATCCTCAATCTAAACAATATAATATGGCCAACGAGTGTGAAAATGATTATGTCCAAAAATGTACCGAAAGAGATAGCAGGATGATTGGGATATCATGCTACAGGACCCACGTTTTAGAAGTTTCAAGAAATGTTGATAACAGAAATTGTTTGATGCATTGAAGAAACGATAAACAGAAGTTGATTGAACTTGGCTACATTTGCCCTCGGGGACTCCTGGTCCACCAGCAGCGACATTCACTAAAAAGAACATTTCAGAATGATTCAAAGAAGTAGCTCCTGTCATACAAAGTGATCAAAATAATTGATTTGAAAGTTTCTCTTTGAGGCAATTATAAAGTAACATCACAATAAGTATTGCAAATACAGAAAGTCTATGTGACACTGTCATAAAGAAATCTCATCGAAAGAGGATGCTGATGTTACATTTCTCCCACTTTGGACTGGAATATCCATGGAACGCTTGAAAAAGATAACCTTGTCTTACCCCTTTTGGGTAAGATTACATTTTCACGTGCCTTTTGACTGTAACGTCAATTGTGACGTCATACATGATTGCTGCGTTAGCCGATCAAAATATGAAAAAAAAAGAATAGATAAAATCTCATTTTTGAACGCTTTTGGACAGGGGGAGAAAAATAATCAATCCCCAGATGAGATCTGGGCCACGGAAATCAAACCCTCGTGTCCAGGATCAAACCTCATCGTGGTACTAGCAAATCCTGGACACTCGGGATGGATTTCCTTGTCCCTGATCACATCTGAGGATAGATTCTATTAATCTTTTATAGACTAAACAGGGTGAAGAATATATAGAATAAAATTCTTACCGATCCATTGTCATATTTCCTACTGCTAGACTACTAAATCCCGTACTTGTAAACAACGGCCTCTCAATATACACCATTAAGCATTCAATCCCCATGAATTAATATTCATTGAACTCATTGAATTAATGGTATTACAGGACACATGGGTATTCTTTTGATGTTGAGGAATTACTTGAGGAAGTTATCACCACGTGTCTGAAAATTGTCATCTTCTCAATCTCGAACAGATGATAAAGGGGAAATACAAATCGAAAAAGACACAAGAAAAACTATAGGTATGAGGACAGATAAACAAACACCAAAATAAAATTAGGTTCTAATTAAATTGTAGATGACACAAGAGGCAACAGCCTCGTCTCACATTTCAGATTGAAGCAGCTCTTATTTCTGAACAATTTTACAAAAAGAACAGCGCTTTTAAACAAATCCGTGACTTAGTCACTTTTGTGCATTAAGATATAAAAGATTTTTTGAAGGTCTGATGGTTTGAAAATTTTTGTGAAAAATTGTCTCTTTAGAGACATCCACCATCATATCAACGTGAAGGAACAGCTAGGTATTTAAAAATAAAAGAAAACAAGTGATTAACCATATGGAAATGAAATAGAAGATGTATTGTGTGTGTAGTAACAAATGTAACGTTTGCTTAGCCTTAAAATATCAGGAGAAGAAGAGGACTTAAAAGGAGATTTTGATTTTGCTACTGAAAGGTAAATTCAGCCACCCCCCCCCCCCCCCCTCTATCTCTGAAAATACGTTACAGGCAAATGAGTGCAAGCCCCTTACGTGAGTATACGTCGTTTCCTTTTGTCGAAACTCTTATGAAAGGTTCTCGAGGCACAAAAGGATTACCTGGTCATGTGTCAGCAACAAATTTATGGTATCTTTTGATAACAATCTTTTATAGAAACGATGCGGCGCTTTACATATGCCGTCTTCAATAAGAGAAATTGAAAATAATACGATATTTTGTTATGTTCAACGGACTTTTAACATTCAATGACTGTCCAGACAGATGGATGACAACCGAGGAAAGAGGGGGGGGGGGGTTTAAAGAGAGATGTATTACATACGCTTGATTGGTATGCATTGAATCCATGCTTTGAAATGAATAATAAAAATTCCTTATCCTTCTTATTCTTGTATATAATTAATCGAAGATTTAGTAGTGATTACAAGATAATTGAGTTCATGTATGTTCCTAATTTTCATTTCAAACACGCAGAGATAGTATATGTTTTATTCGAATTATTTTCGATGGCTTGAAAAATAAAGAAAATAAAGTACTTGGTGAACCGAAAGGATATTACAAATACCGACTCGAAAAACGAAATATCTGAAACAGAACAAAACAGTTACACTCAACGACATTCGTTTTAATTTTGAAGCTCTTTTTTCAGTACATGAAGATGCCTGATATAACAAGTTAAAAAGTAGGATTTCTGATTAAAACCAACTTTATTAAAGGTCATGACTTTTTAAAAGTATGTATGGCTTTGACAATTTAAATAACAAGTGATTATACAGCCTCACGTCATATTATTGCCGAATATTAAATACAACTACTATATGACTGAGTGTACATGTACCTGCATTTCATTTGAGTATTTAAGGTAAGAGTAGAGAGGTCTTTATTTTCATAACGTTTTGAAATTAGGAAATGTTTGTAATCTTCAAATGCTTTGTAATATTTTGTGGATAAGAATATTTATTAAACATTATACATTTATAAAATATCTTAAAAAATACATTTCAGTTGATCTAAAACATTATCATAAATTCTGAACGTTTGGAAGGTCAAGTATGTGAAACACCAAGTCCCTGTCGACTACTTCTCAGATTATGATAAATAAGTACCCATCAGTTCTTCAGTATCAAAGTCGAGAAAGTAGGGCAAAATTATTAGAATATACATGGAACAGGTGTAAACCCCGGAATAAACAATATTCTAAAAAGAGGCCAGGTGCCTGTTTTACAAAAATGCTTACGAAAAGTTTAAAGAATTTTCTTAACTCTTGATCGCCTAGTACTTCTTATAAACTAAAAGTCGCGATGTTTTGTTTCTGAAGTTGTATTTAGTATGTAGAAAAGCTATTAGAAACATAATGTAAAAGTGAAATTTTTTCGTAAGTATTTTTGTAAAACGGGCACCTGGTGTCTTCGCATAGGGATGTTTCGATGTTTTGCTGTGGGTGCTGCAACGAAGTTTTCGAGATCCCCCTCTTTTCTTTAAATGTCGTGATAATGGGAAAGTAGCATTGTAGATTTTTTTTTACTATTTTTATAGTTATTAAAGACAATATTCATTATTCTGTCTTATAATAAACTTTTGCAGACGTTCAGATAAGAGTGATGAATTCTGAAGTATATCTACGGAAAGGGAGATATGTTCAACAAGTAGGGGACATTGCTGTTGATTTTGTGACAGTGGACGGAATAGGTTTTGGGACTGCTATTGACTCCGAACTGAAAGGGGGAATCGCTAAAAGGATCCATGACGTTATGAATTTTAAGTCTTGTCCAAACGACATCCTTCTTGCAACGTATCCAAAATGTGGTAATTAACGTCACTGAGAGAGAGAGAGAGAGAGAGAGAGAGAGAGAGAGAGAGAGAGAGAATTGACCAAATTTTCGAATAGACATTTTTCATGTTCGCGGAATTCGTACTTCGGACACCGCGATTGGAGGTGATTATGTCACATCAGTAAATTGTTGATGTAAATCCAATGAACCCAGAGTAATTTGTGTTAAACGTCTTCAAATTCGATAGCATCACTTAAAACCAGATAAATTTGCAGCATGGAGCAGACATGCACGTTTCGGGTACTTAACCCTCGTCAGTGATCCTTAATCTATACAATGTAATGTGTATGATAATTTATTTATTTTCATGTGGAAATATACATATTTAAAGCAATACGCATGCGTCATTTCGTCTATTGTGGATTCAGACTTCACTTATTGCACCTAATTTCTTTTATTTGACCCCTAAAGTGAGAACTCCGGAGTTCTAAAGTGTGCCAACCTGAACATTTCCAATAAGAATTTTTCTATCAAAGTCTTTCGTTGTGTTACTATCGTAAAAATCGATTTTTTTATCTTAAACAACAATATAAATTGTCAAAAATTTAATGCACATATTATACACTGATATTACAACCGTAAAAAAAATTGTTTCAATACAGATTAAAAAAGTAACCATTTTGAAAATACATCGGATAAAGTACCGATGAAACCTACTCTCATCATCTTTAGTAATGTTCTCAATTATTTGTTCTCCTTTCATTTGCTTTTTTCCCAAATAATAAATTTTAAATGTTAAACCTCTATTCAATAGCATCATTTCAGAACTGATAAAAGCTACACAGAGATCTTGAATATGACGAAGCTCCATTTTGATACATGGGAACAAACGTAGAAATATTATGAATTTTTAGTTAAAACCGTCAAAACAAGAAAAATATATTCTTAGAATTTATTTAACCCTTCCCCGTAGCACCAAATAAAGCATGTGTGACCATGATAGATACTATCCTCCGATCTCATGACATGCTAATATATTTGGATAATTTGGAGGAACCTGTAATACTGTTTGTTACGAGTAAAGCAGATGATCGTAAAATTTTGGTTATTTTGCAATGCCACATGAATTGGTCATTTTTGCTTTTAATGAAGGTCAGCTTTGATTCAGTGGTTAATTTTATATCCTCTTGTCTTGAAGCAATGATAAAACTCCAAATTTGTTATCAATTAAGTAATTTGTATTCACCTTGTTGGACGATTCCGTTAAAATTGCTACATAGAATATTGGACCTCAGTATGATAAGATTTTGCTTTTCGATAACGCGATCTTGAAATAGGCACAAAATAAAATTCTACAAGTATAAGCTTTCTTAAAAGATTGGTCGATATCAACATTTATTTTATCTGCAATATTTCTTTTTCATCGATAATAGGTTAAAAATGTTGAATGAGAAAGAGTAACGCTATGCATGAAATTCACAAAAAGTTGTAAACACAATAGAAACATCTGAAAAGTTAGAAAATAGGCACATTTACACTAGACAACATAAGATGCGATACTCGTCATAGTCCTACCTTCATAAATTACTTGACTCTTAGGAAAATTCCATTACAACACAAATTAACTTGACCTATAATAATCCTTTCTATATATTCGCAGGAAAAGAAACGCAATGAAATTATAAGAAATTGGGGGAAATAAGGGGAAACTTCTAAAAATTCCCTTTAAATTCTGTGACTGCGCACCAGTCTTATTGTTATTATCGCTCATTAATTTCTTTATTGCATTTATCATTTGTCTTTGATAAGAATATAAACAATCAAAATGGAATATATTTATGGTCTATATATTGTTTATATTGAAGTATTGAATATTATCAAGATTAAAATCAATTCGGTACAACCTCGAATTGACAACATCTACAAATTAAATACGATGTCATCAAATCGACTAATAATTGAGAATGAAAGGATAGGATTGAGTAAGAAAAAAATGCACGACTGTTGATCTATAGTTGAGTAGAAAATTAATTTATTACTACGAACTCAGAAACTATTTCATTACTTGTTTTGTTACATCA